>CM077229.1:10968769-11226269 GCA_039654775.1 Spinibarbus caldwelli | reverse complement strand
AAAAGTTGTGTAATGAAAACCTTAAAAATAAGCAGATTAACATGCATTATAATTTATGTTTAAGAAACTGATTTCCTGAATCTGGTTTTTATATCAAACTAGGGATGAATTTACACTTTATGAAAATGTAGTAAGTAAATTGGCATGCGAAAGTTTGGGAACCCCTTGCAGAATCTGTGAATAATTTTAACAAAATAAGAGAGATCATACAAAATGCATGTTATTTTTTATTTAGTACTGTCCTGAGTAAGATATTTTTCATAAAAGATGTATACATATAGTCCACAAGACAAAAAAATTAGCTGAAATCATTGAAATAACCCCCTTAAAAAGTTTGTGAACCGTTGGTTCTTAATACTGTGTGTGGTTACCTGGATGATCCACAACTGTTTTTTGTTTTGTGATGGTTGTTCATGAATCCTTTGTTTGTTCAGAACAGTTAAACTGAGCACAGTTCTTCAGAAAAATCCTCCATGTCCTGCAGATTCTTCAGTTTTCCAGTATCTTTTGCATATTTGCACCCTTTCCAGCAGTGACTGTATGATTTTGAAGTCCATCTTTTCACGCTGAGGACAACTGAGGGACTCAAACACAACTATTAAAAAAGGTTCAAACATTCACTGATGCTCCAGAAAGAAACGCAATGCATTAAGAGACGGGGGATGAAAACTTTTTGAATTTGAAGATCAAGGTAAATTGTACTTAATTTGTCTTCCAGGAAACATGCAAGTATCTTCTGTTGCTTCTTAAGGGCAGTACTAAATGGAAAAAAAAAAAAAGATATTTCAACAAAATAAGAAAAATTTGGACGACATCGTCCTGTTTTCAGCCCCCGGCTCTTAAAGCATTGTGTTTTCTTATGGAGCATCAGTGACTGTTTGAACCTTTTTTAATAGTTGTGTTTAAGTCCCTCAGTTGTCCTCAGTGTGAAAAGATGGATCTCAAAATCATGCAGTCACTGCTGGAAAGGGTTCAAATATGCAAAAGATGCTGGAAAACTTAAGAATGTGCTGGACATGGAGGATTTTTCTGAAGGGTAGTGCTCAGTTTAACTGTTCAGAACAAACAAGGGACTCATGAACAACCATCACAAAAAAAAAAAAAAAACGTAGATCATCCAGGTAACCACACACAGTATTAAGAAACAAGGCTTCCCAAACTTTTGAAGGGGGTTATTTTAATAATTTCAGCTATTTTTTGTCTTGTGGACTATATGTAAATATCTTTTATGTAAAATATCTTACCCAGGATAGTACTAAATAAAAAAATAAATAAATAACATGCATTTTGTATGACCTCTCATATTTTGTTAAAATTACTCACATTTTCACAGATTCTGCATAGGGTTCCCAAACTTTCGCACGCCACTGTAATGCTATAACATATTAAACAAATTTAGCTAACTATGGTACATTGATACTTTTTAAGTATCTTAAAAATATATTAGAGTCAGCCTACAGTGAGCACTATTAATCTGCCACAGGACAGTTTGTGACAGCATCACACTTGAAAACAAATCTTTGCACTAAATGTGACTAGAAAATAGCCACATACAACAATAAACAGTCTAATTAGCATAAATCAATTTCCAAAAACATAGTGATAAACAGCAGTGTTTAATGTTTATTTCTCTACAAATCAAAAAGTCTAGTGGAACTTTTTTGATTTCAGTTGTTTGAAGTGTTTTTTTGGTGAAGATGATGAATTCAGTGTTCATTGTTGTTTTGTTTCCTCCATTTTTCTACTCAGTGGTGCTTTACAACTGTTCGGTTAGACGTGAGGACTGCAGTTTGTGTAAGAATGCTGATCAGAAGTATAACTGCGTGTGGTGTGACACCACAAAATCCTGCATCTACAGAGACCTATGCAGCCAAGATCTGGAGCAGTGTCCTCCTCCAAAGATCACTGACGTGAGAACAGTTTTTCGTGTCTTTCTTCTCTTGATACTGTCACTTATTCCTGTTTTAAAGTCTGCTAACACTAGGAAAGCACAGTTCATAAAACTTCTTGTCATACTTCAAGCTAAGCTCAGAATGCATCTAACACGCCTGATTTTCACTCAATCCTTTAGACTTTTGTTAGGTTTTTCAGGAATGTTAGATTGGGGATCAAGCTAAACTCTGCAGGACAGTGGCTCTCCAGGACTGGAGTTGTCCTAGTTTATGGTTTTGAATGTTATCTTTTTACTTTGATTTTCTGTTTTTATTCCAGTTTGTTTCCCAGATGAAGGGACAGATCTCTAGCACAACAAAAGGCACTAACATGGGCATCAAGCAGGAGGACATTAAGAGAGTCCTCGTAGCTGGAGTGCTATGTACTCATCAGCCAAAAAGATACTCATTCTCTAGGTACTGCATGAGAGCTGAAGGATTTAAGGATTCTTTGTAGCAACCTGTGTGTGTGTGTGTTGCTTCAAGAGAGCAACCATACATTTGTGTTGTGTTCTTTGTTTCATTTATAATCTTTTATTGTTTAATCGGTTTATTATTCTGTTTAATCATAATAATTTAGAACAATTTATATACTCATTTCATTGATTCAAACATTGATCATTCATTCTATATTATATTATTTCATACATTTTTTCCATTATGGTTTAGTCTTAAGCTGTGTGCTGTGTTGTCTTTGCATAAGACAATGTCTCCATTTCAAATTTATAATGTCACAGGAGGATGTTTCCATTGATATTACTTGTGATATGATAAAACTTGATGTATTTGTGCTGGTCAGACGAAGTTTGACTGAGCATTGAAACAGATGCAACTAAGATTATTCAGTTAAATCTGCTCCTTTTAAACTTTGTTCATTTACAATCACTCCGTCGTTTGCTTTCTGCTCCAAATACAGTTTTGAGTACTAGACAAAATGAAGTGAAACACTGATTTTAAGTACCAGACAGCACTTGCTGTTTACAGGTTTTGGGTACCAGAAAAACTGTTCATGGGTTTTGGGTACCAGACAAAACAGATATTTTCTAACAGGATCTGGTGTCCGGGGTGGGATCCGGTATTCTTGACGTGAAGACTAGACTGGTCGGCAGGATGTTGGTATGATCTATCACTTCAGAGGCAAAATAACTTGTCTTGTTTTGAGTTTTTTTTTTAATTTTTTTAAATGCTTAAAGGGATAGTTCACCCAAAAATGAAAGTTCTCTCATTAATTACTCACCCTCATGTCGTTCCAAACCCATAAGACCTTCATCTTCACAACACAAATTAAGATATTTCTGATGAAATCTGAGAGCTTCTGACCCTCCATAGACAGCAACGCAACTACCATGCTCAAGGTCCAGAAAGGTAGTAAGGACCTCATTAAAATATTCCATGTGACATCAGTGCTTCAACCGTAATTTTATGAAGCTACGAGAATACGTTTTGTGCAAAGAAAACAGAAATAACTTTATTTAACAATTTCTTCTATTCTGTCAGTGTGTTCATGAGTACAACAACCCATGCGTGTGCATTCCTCTGCTTGTAAACAAGGCACAGCGCATCCGGGTTCTACGTCAGCATGGTACTGTTGTGAATGTGCGTCAAAGACTGATAAAGAATAGAAGAAATTGTTGAATAAAGTTATTTTTGTTTTCTTTGCACAAAAAGTATTATCGTAGCTTCATAAAATTACGGATGAAGTGTGCAAAGACTTGTCGTTTGCAAAGACTTCTTTGGAACAACATGAAGATGAGTAATTAATGACAGAATTTTCATTTTTGGGTGAACTATCCCATTAAAACATGAAAAAAAAAAACATCTACATATATTAATTCCATTTTAATTCTACTTCATTAAATTCAAATTATAATGATTATAATAAAGTGCTCCTCAATCACGGTCTATAAAATAAACTAATAAAACAAAACAAAGTTAAATTCAGTTCAATTAAACATTACAATTCTCAATTAAAATGCAGTCTGTATTACATTTTTCATGGAACACAACCACAAACACATGCAGATTAATTGTTTGGTACAATGTATCATGTTCATGTTGTATTGCAAAGCATATTTGTTGGTATTGAGGTGGCATACATTTAAGGTTAAGGACAGGTTTGGTGTGTTGAGTAGGTGGGTTAAGTTGTAGGAGTAGGGTCAACGGTGTAATTATTGATGTAACTAAAGAAAACAGCTGTAATTACATGACAGTATTTGATACAGTGTAAATACATGTATCTACACAATAAGTGCATTGTATTAAATGATTAACTTACATGTAAGTACATAGTAGTTAAAGTCACTTAATATAAAGTGCGTTTGTGTGCAAACAGTCACATCCCCTGTGTTTCTCTAGAGACCAGAATTGGGCCTCTCCCCCATTAACCACAGGATGTAGTACAGGAAGCAGCCAATGTGTGAGCCATCAAATGCCCTGTAGTGACACCCAGAGCCTGGGATGAGGTGCTGTGGCTGGGGACAGAGGGATGCACTTGGAATGCAGAGGATTCTAGAGGCCAGGGGGTCAAACACAACCTCTTTGAGAAAGTTTCAGTTTCCCAAAACTGAGAATGAGGCTTTAACTTCAGCTTTCATGTAACGCTTCAGCTTACTCAGTGTTGTCACTTGAGCAGTGAGGTGAGGTGGTTAAGGACAGGAAGCCTTTTTCACGTCTCAAACATCATAGGTATTTATAAAATCAATAATCAGCATAAATACAGAGAAACGGACAGGGGCGCCGCTAAGGGAGGAAAAGTTAGGACGATTCTAAGGGCCCACACACTTTTGGGGCCCCCAGAGATCTGTTTTATTAGTAGTAACAGTAGTAGTAGTAATGTAATAGAAATTATAAATGTATCTACCAAAGAGTTACAAATAAAACAAAATTAGGCTTATTTCTGCATCTCTGGCGAAATTATCTCCCCCCCATTCACTGCATGGTTTTGTCCCGTCCTACGTAGCCTAGAGTCACTGAGTGAGATCAGATGGTAAACTGTCAAATTAGAGATTTGGCAAACCGAGCCGGATGATTTGGTCAGTCGCACTTTTAAACACATTTTAGTTTTGTTATAGAACATCTACAAATTCACTCTGATTACACAGAACAGCAGCAGGAAGCACGTGAGGTTGTCATGGCAACCAGATACACTGCATGTGAATTATTATGGCTGCACCTCTATTTTGCCACACTAAACTTGGCAATAAACACGTTGAAAACAATACACAATAAAACTGTGAAAACGATCTCAAAGGAGGCTTTTATTAAGCAAATCAAGGAGTGAATTACTCATCCACTGTTTAAAAAAAAAAAAGTACTTTACCTGGGTTTCCACAGGCAGGGTCACAATAATCTAGTGTATGAAGCTAAAGGTTTTTGGGTTAAGGTTCATAATGTAGAACATTTTTAACATTGTATGCTGTATGTGCATAGGTAGCTAGCAAACAAGGAATACAGCGGTTAAGCTAATAGTCACATTTAGCTGAGTAAGATCATGATTGAGAAATGTTGGATACTACTGGAAATGCTGTTATGGGGTATCCTATTTATTATTTTAGGATTTTTTTGTTTGCCCCAGGGAAGCATTTCTATTAATATAACTGATTAAGTAGTCAAACTCATTCCATATCAGCAGAATAGTGTTGTACAGAAAGTCTATGTCCATAGAACAGGTTCGGAATGAATGTTACTGATACCTAATGGTAAAAGCAATAAAAAAAAAGGTAATAGGTCAATATTATTAAATTGCAGACAAATATTTTGAATAGCTAGGTTGGCTTGTATTTCCAAAAGTATTGGGACATCTTTTAATGAACAGGTTTGACTACTTTAGTAATTTCCATGAGTACAAATCTTAATGTTTAAGCATATAATGATATTCTAGGGAGTTGTGTGCTTTTAATTTTATACCAATAGTTTGGACAGGACCCTTTTCTATTCTAACATGACAATGCCAAACACCAATGACTTGCACATATGCGTACAATCATTTTAGACACTTCCAAAACTGTGGCAACAAAGATGGAAATATAGTTTTTAAATACATGAATTATGTTTCCATCGTTGTTGCCACAGTTGGAAGTGCCTTTTCTGTTCTAAAGAAGGAGGTGTCCCAATACTTTTGTCCATATAGTGTACAGGTGCATCTCAATAAATTAGAATGTCGTGGAAAAGTTAATTTATTTCAGTAATTCAACTCAAATTGTGAAACTCGTGTATTAAATAAATTCAGTGCACACAGACCGAAGTAGTTTAAGTCTTTGGTTCTTTTAATTGTGATGATTTTGGCTCACATTTAACAAAAACCCACCAATACACTATCTCAACAAATTAGAATACTTCATAAGACCAATAAAAAAAAAAACATTTTTAGTGAATTGTTGGCCTTCTTGAAAGTATGTTCATTTACTGTATATGTACTCAATACTTGGTAGGGGCTCCTTTTGCTTTAATTACTGCCTCAATTCGGCGTGGCATGGAGGTGATCAGTTTGTGGCACTGCTGAGGTGGTATGGAAGCCCAGGTTTCTTTGACAGTGGCCTTCAGCTCATCTACATTTTTTGGTCTCTTGTTTCTCATTTTCCTCTTGACAATACCCCATAGATTCTCTATGAGGTTCAGGTCTGGTGAGTTTGCTGGCCAGTCAAGCACACCAACACCATGATCATTTAACCAACTTTTGGTGCTTTTGGCAGTGTGGCCAGGTGCCAAATCCTGCTGGAAAATGAAATCAGCATCTTTAAAAAGCTGGTCAGCAGAAGGAAGCATGAAGTGCTCCAAAATTTCTTGGTAAACAGGTGCAGTGGCTTTGGTTTTCAAAAAACACAATGGACCAACACCAGCAGATGACATTGCACCCCAAATCATCACAGACTGTGGAAACTTAACACTGGACTTCAAGCAACTTGGGCTATGAGATTCTCCACCCTTCCTCCAGACTCTAGGACCTTTCCAAATGAAATACAAAACTTGCTCTCATCTGAAAAGAGGACTTTGGACCACTGGGCAACAGTCCAGTTCTTCCCAGGTAAGACGCACAAGAGGAATACGACAACTGTAGCCAAATTCCTTGACACGTCTGTGTGTGGTGGCTCTTGATGCCTTGACCCCAGCCTCAGTCCATTCCTTGTGAAGTTCACCCAAATTCTTGAAATGATTTTGCTTGACAATCCTCATAATGCTGCGGTTCTCTCGGTTGGTTGTGCATCTTTTTCTTCCACACTTTTTCCTTCCACTCAACTTTCTGTTAACATGCTTGGATACAGCACTCTTTGAACAGCCAGCTTCTTTGGCAATGAATGTTTGTGGCTTACCCTCCTTGTGAAGGGTGTCAATGATTGTCTTCTGGACAACTGTCAGATCAGCAGTCTTCTCCATGATTGTGTAGCCTAGTGAACCAAACTGAGAGACCATTTTGAAGGCTCAGGAAACCTTTGCAGGTGTTTTGAGTTGATTAGCTGATTGGCATGTCACCATATTCTAATTTGTTGAGATAGTGAATTTGTGGGTTTTTGTTAAATGTTAGCCAAAATCATCACAATTAAAAGAACCAAAGACTTAAACTACTTCAGTCTGTGTGCATTGAATTTATTTAATACACGAGTTTCACAATTTGAGTTGAATTACTGAAATAAATGAACTTCCACAACATTCTAATTTATTGAGATGCACCTGTATGTACAAGTCATTGGTGTTTGGTGATGAGTTTTTGGCTCAAGTTATGTATTTGAAGTCACACCAGAGGTGTTCAGCTTTGATTAAGACTTGGCTTTATGCAGACCATTCAAGTTCTTCCACACTGACTGAATCAATCTTTTTTTTTTTTTTTTTTTACTTTGCCTTATACACAGAGACATGTTGTGTTAGATTAGAAAAGGGTACTGTCCAAACTATTGGTATAAAATTAGAAGCACACAATTCCCTAGAATATCATTATATGCTTAAACATTAAGATTTGCACTCATGGAAATTAGAAGGGGGTGTCCCAATACTTTGGGCAATATTGTGTATGTTTGGTGCGGTAGGGGGCCCAACCTCATATTCTTTCATAGGGCCCAAAATTGCTAGTGGCGCCCCTGGAAACGGATGAAGGGGAAGCTGAGAAAGTAACAAGTAAAAGCGTGGGAACATGAAACTGCACACATACCTCCATTAAATAAATAATCCCCTTCGCTCTCTGTCTCGCTGTTGCAGTATAACCGTAAGGTGCTTTCACATAAACAGCCCTACACAATAAACAGACCCAGACTGCAATATAACAGTTCAAACAGGCAGTCATGGCCTAATGGATAGAGAGTCGGACTTGTAACCCAAAGGTCATGGGTTTGAGTCTCAGGTCCAGCAGGGATTGTAGATGGGGGGAGTGAATAACCAGCACTCTCTCCACCCTCAATACCACATCTGAAGTGAGACCCTTGAACAAAGCACTGAACCCCCAACTGCTCCCCGGACGCCGCAGCATTGGCTGCCCACTGCTCCAGGTGTGTGTGTACACTTGGATGGGTTAAATGCAGAGCACAAATTCCGAGTATGGGTCACCATACTTGGCCACACATCACTTCCTTTTCCCTTCCTCTACTGTGTACATATTAGCATGGGTGTTAAATGATAGCATTTTGCTCATATAGCGCATTTTGCTCATATAGCACCTTTTGGACACTGTAAAATTGTTTCATGTGATAAATGTGTGCACTATGTAAGAAAGCACAATAGAAACAGAGATGGAAAGAAAGAGAGAAAGAAAAAAGCTAGACACAGTATCTAAAAAAACACTACTCTTGTTTGTTTATATCTAGATGCTAGATACTTGAAACCAGCAACTTATCCACCCAAGTGAACCTAAATGCTGGAAGCTCAAGTGAAAGTGAAAGTCGTGACGTATTGTCAAGTATGGTGACCCATACTCGAAATTGGTGCTCTGCATTTAACCCATCCAAGTGCACACACACAGCAGTGAGTAGTGAACAAATGCGCAAACACACACACACACCGTAAACACACACCCGGAGCAGTGGGCAGCCATTGCTCCAGCGCCCGGGGAGCAATTGGAGGTTTGGTGCCTTGCTCAAGGGCACCTCGGTCATGCTATCGAAGACAGAGAGAGTGCTGTTCATTCACAATCCCCACCTTCAATTCCTGCCGGTGCGAGAATCGAACCGGTAATTTTCAGGTTACAAGCCCGACTCCCTAACCATTAGGCCACGACTTCTCAAGTGCTGCATGTCTCTATATGGGACACCTAAATGTTTGTGGATTGTGGAGCTAGCTTATTGTTTGTAAGATTTCTATTTAAAGTCTTACAGAATGACATTAATAGTTATGGATCTCTGGTTCTTTGATTTGCATTGGTGACATTTTAAAATGACAACATGATGTCACCTAGTGGTTTGATACTCAAAGTACACTTAAGTTGCAAACAATATATTTCATGTTATGAACAACAGAACAACAGTTTTACTAAATATATTATTTAATATATAGCCTACATGTTATTAAATAAAAATTTATTGAACTAGATTTTTCATATTTTCAGTTCTCGTTAATTTTATGTAAGGTTTTAGTAATTTTTATGAGCTTTTGTTTTCGTTTATCTATTTATATAAATACTGTATTTCTATAACTTTAATTACTTTTTATTTCATTTTAAGTTTTAGTAATTTTAGTAGGCTATCTCAACTACATTTTTATTATTTCAGTTAGTTTTCAAAGCAACATTTCTAAAGTTTTTTTAAGATTAAATTTATTTTATATTTCTATTTTTTTATTTTGTTTATTTAATCATTAATTCAATTATTTAAAATGATTTTTAAGTGATTGAATAACTTAAAGATGATTTTCTGATTTTATTTTTATAACACTAATTACAAACCCTTCTGGAAAAGCCTTGGCAATCAAGCTCAGCTACAGAGTGACGGGGAAACCAAGGTCACTTTTAATTATACTAGCAATGAGACAAAAAGTGAGTTTCCAAAAGTGCAATTATTTGCTCACATTTCCCCACAAAAACCAATGTTCTTGTTAGCTGGATATTCAGTGTTCCATAGCAAATGCAATTTGTTATCCTGGGGACAGTAGCACAACCCCATTACGAAGAAATGTGTTATTTCCAACTTCTGAAGGTTATCTGAAAGAGCGTTGCCCCAATTACAATTTCAGAACTTCCTATTGCATTTTTCCGCTCTGTGAAGCCTATTATTTGATACCAACCAGCTGTAAAATCACAGAAATGAATGGATCTGATGTAATCACATACTGATGTAATAGATTATAGAATCAAGTTTTAATCATTACAACAAACAAAGAGCTTAATGTGTGTGTGTGTGTGTGTGTGTGTGTGTGTGTGTGTGTAAGCAACACTCCAGGCAATTAATCAATCAAAGCAGGATTATTGAAAGCCAAGAATGGATGTGGCTCTTGAAAGAACTTCAAAGTAATTATTTAAATAATTGTCCTTTGAGCATGTTGAGAACATTTACATTGTTTGCATTGGGAATAATCTGGGAATCTGATCAACCACATTGGACACTCTGGCACAGTGTCTTCCTTCAAAGAGTGGCTCTCAGTCTTCATTAGTGGCTTCATTAGCTATCTCACATCTCTGATCACTTGTAATCAGGTTGATGAACTGGGTATTTCACATCTCAAGTTGCCAGCTGAAAGAATTTAAGATTGCTTTCTCTTTATTTTTAATAAAATTATTGAGGCCTACTAAGATGAGTAGTTTACAAAAAAAAAAAAAAAAGGAAATAAATAAAAATAAATAAATAAAATACATTCTTAACCAAATGGCAATTTTTTAAGCATTAAAACCTATTTCATGGGCCAATGACACAGTTATTTGATCATAAAAAATCATAAATATATATTAATTAAAATATGGTAAAAATTTACAAGTATTTTTTTTTACAAATTTTTTGTAATATTTTAATAAATATTATAACAAATATTATTTTCTTGTTTTAATCATTCAAACCTCACTAAATTGTGTTCGATATACATTTAAAAAAGAGGCCAATTATATAGTTATTTTTTCATTTTTTACAATCTATATCTACATATTTACAGAGAGACTAATACATTATTTTATAATATAAAAATGAATGTGTGTGTGTGTGTGTGTATATATATATATATATTAAATAGTATATAAATTAATATGTTTATTATATAATGTGTTTGATTTTACATTTAAAAAAGGGGCCAATTATATTATCATTTTTACAGTCTTTATTGTATATCTACATATAGAGAGAGAGACTAATACATTATTATATAATATAAAAATGAATGCGTGTGTGTGTGTGTGTGTATATATATATATATATACACATATACATGGATATTATATAATGTGTTCGATTTACATTTAAAAAGGGGGCCAATTGTATAGTTATTTTATAATTTTTTACAATCTTTATATTGTATATCTACATATATAAAGGCCCTACATTTATAATTATTAATTATACATTAATATAAATGGATATTATATAATGTGTTCGATTTACATTTAAAAAAGAGGCCAATTATATAGTCATTTTATAATTTTTTCAATCTTTATATTGCATATCTACATATATATAGAGAGAGAGAGACTAATATATTATTATATAATATTATATCATGTATTAATATTTAGAAATGTAGGGCCTATATCTAGCCTATATTAATATATTATTTTTGTATTTTACACTGTTACGTAATACATAACATCTCTAAATATATACAAATTAAAATATGATAAAATAATATTAAAAAATACTTATTTTTGTACTTTTGAAGTGAGCAAACTTTGCCCTTCATCATGATCTTGCCTCAGCACAGCGGCCTCATCATTTGGGTGCAGAATTCTGGGTGATGGTCCCAGGACTTGTGGGATTGATGGTGAGAGCACCAGATGGCTCATTAGTGGCACTGCACCAAACTGGCACTGCAGGGAATACCGGACCAACATCTCCAGACGCTAAGTAATAGGAGTGCATGCAGTTAGACAATCACACAAGCTCATGCACGCGCACACACAGGTACGAGCAAGGACCACTCACTCACTCACACACACTTACTGTCACTCACTCAAGCACGCATACACACCTCTTTGATTAGAGCCAGGTCTATGCAATAACTCATATTGACAGCCACCCGACCAACTTGGCTCGGTGCAACAGGGAAGCAAATCTAATCATTGCACGCGCTAAAAATAACTCCTTTATTTCTCACTCTCGCTCACTTTTGTTCATGTTTATCCCCCCTCCCTCTTCACGACTCCTTCTGCTTGCTGTCTCACAGCATATTGTCTTCCTTTGCCTCCATTCTGGATGTGTCAAATTCAGCTGCTCACGTCTGTTTCTTGTTGAACACGGACACGGTGAGAATATTACTGATGTTAAATGGTACTTTGTGGGTTTTTGGGGTATGGTACTCTCACTGCTCAAAAATCCCCCTGAGATTATATATTTTGAGTTGAATTTATGATTTCAAACAGTAGATGGTGCCACAAGAATGTGTTACGAAACAGTTTCATTCGTTCCCATGTGATTTATTTATTTATTCTCAATGTCTAGATGTCAAACAAACTCAAGTTATTAGGAGTGTGCCTCAGAATATCTTGAAAAGACTTGAAGAGTACATGTGAGCCGCAATCAATATCTGTCCTTCACATCAGAGTAGCTCAAAACATGGCCAGTGAAGTATAAAATGACCTGCTCTGTCTCTGTACTGTCTTGCTTATGATTTGCCAGATGATTCAGTCATCTATTTCTTAGCATTTAGTAAAAGAGGTGTGACAGATCCACTCCGAGCAATAGAAGTGTGGGACTATTTGAGAGAAAATAGAACAATGGTTGCAGATGACAGCAGGCTCTGTGTTGCACGCTTGGGCACAATGCCATCTCATTCCCCCTGACAGCTATCATTATTCTCATTTTTTCTCTGATTTTCTGACTTTTCATCGCTGCTCCTGTTATATTTCTCGTGTTTTGCTTAACTTTTCACTGGATTTTACATGGAAATATTTGAGAAAGGCATTTTAGGAGGGTTGAGAGGGAAATGAGGCAGGGAGGGGAGGAGAGAGAATAAATGAAAAAGCAAAGCATCTCTGTCCCTACAGGCCTCAGGGCAAAGACCGCACTCTTTTCCTTCAGACAGACTAATTTCCATAGTCATGAATTATTCAAATCATTCAGCTTTGACACTCAGTCCAACTACTACAACATACACACACGTGCAAGTGCACTTTCGCTGCAATAACACACTGGGGTCCAAAACAACATTTTAAAGAGACACTGCATTAATGATGTTGCTCATGTTACCCAGACTGTCCTCTGAAGGCAAAGCCGCAAAAACACCTTGCTTACTTCAAAGAACTCGACTACCTGTAGATGACAGAAGAATTTGGTGGGTTTATGAAGGTCAGTCTGTTAAATAGCTTTAATCTGGCCAGATTAAAGCCTATAATGTTCAATAATAAAAAATTAAGGTGGTTGAAGTCCCCTGGGTCACTTGTTTTATGCAAATTTATTTTTATGATTTTTTAAAATTTTTATTTTATATTATTATTATTATAAATTTTATCGTGCTTTATTTTATATATTGGATTTATTATTTTGTTAACATTACTGACACATTTTTATTTATTTTATAATTTTATTTGTTTAATTTGTAATCTTATGTTATTTATTTTTATATATGTATTAATGTTCTATTTGTCATTATTCTAAACCTGTAATATTCTCAATTCTCCTCCTACTCAACCAAAAATTAATCTTCAAAAAAAAAAGCAGTCATAAAAATGCAGGATCAAAAACACTGAACTAATGAAAGAGGTGGGCTTAAATATGTTGTC
Organism: Spinibarbus caldwelli; assembly: GCA_039654775.1. Taxonomy (NCBI): domain Eukaryota; kingdom Metazoa; phylum Chordata; class Actinopteri; order Cypriniformes; family Cyprinidae; genus Spinibarbus; species Spinibarbus caldwelli. Next base: position 11,212,502 of record CM077229.1, on the reverse strand, counting down.
ACAACACAATTTTCTGCATCCATGCTCGATATCTATCCTTTGATTATGATTTACAATTGGTTTGGCCTTAATCTCAGTCACAGCATGAGCCAGATTACCGCAAAGCTCAGATTTACTGTAAGTGAGAGAGGAAAAGATCATTCTTTTATTCCAGCTCAGGCTTCACAGCAGGGGGCCTTTGGGGGGGCCTTAAGGGTGTTTGAAGCAAGGTTAGAGCAAAGAACTATTTCTGATTCCTCTCTGGAAAATGCTTTTTTGAACACTTTTGAAGACTGAAACAGGCAGGATGGATCTACAGGGCCTAAACATAAAGTATCATCTGGAAGAATGTCTCATCACCACCAGCGATAAAGTAGAAATGGATTTTTACCAAATACAGACTCCGTGATCACAGTATCAATAAAGTATTAAGTAAAGATAGACATAACAAATATAGATTATCTCTGTTATAAGTCTGAAAACAAAAATCAGTAAATTTTTATTGTACTGTATACTATAATGCATTTTTTATTTATTAACCTTACTGAAACTAGCATTTATGGTAACGTTTTATTTTATCATGCCACTGTTTTTGTGTACTGATGCTTTGTCAACAATAAAATGTAAATAGATTTTATCTATTGTTTTTTTTAATTATTGCAATTGTTATTTTATAAAAATACTTGCAATGTTTTAATGTCATTGTATTGAAGCCTAGAAGATGATTCCTGAACATTTATTTAACTAAACTGTCATTTTAATTGATTCACTTTGCTGATACTAACATTTCTGGTATACTGTTTTTATTTATTTTTTTATTTTTTTAAAATCATGTCACTATTTTTGTGTATTGATACCTTGGCAACAATGTATGCCATACAATCAAAATTTATTTTCTGTATTGTATTTTATTACAATTATTATATTATAAAAAAAATACTTGAAAATATTTATTTTATTTCATGCTTTAATGTCATTGTATTGAAGCCTTGAATATGATTTCTAAACATTTATTTAACTAAATCGTCATTTTAATTGATTAACTTTGCAGATACTAACATTACTGGTAGTGTATTTTTATTTCATCATGTCACTATTTTTGTGTATTGATGCCTTAGCAACAATGTATGCCATTCAATTGAAAATCGTTTATGAATTGTATTTTATTATTGCATATTACAGTTATTATTTTATAAAAAAATGCTTGAAAAATATTTATTTTTTTTATGTTTAGTATTTTTATGTATTGAAGCACTGAAGACTGTTCCTGAACAATTACTTTATTAAATTGCCATTTTAATAACAAATAAATTTTCTGGTACCATATTTTATTTTGTTATGTGACTTTTTGTGTATTGATGCTTTGGCAACGCTGTATGCCATGAAATTGAAATTAATTTTAATTGTCTTTTTTTTAAAATTATTGTATATTGAATAATTTATTTTATTTTATAATGTCACGGCATTTAAAAATACATTTAAAACCTGAAATTGAAAGTGTGTGTGTGTGTGAGAGAGAGAGAGCGCGCGCGCGAGTGCTCCCTCTGGTCAGTCGGGGCAGGTCCAGATGAGTCCTGTGTCCTCATGCATCAGCTGTGGGGACCTTTACTTCACCGGCTTTCCTTCAAAACTCACACAGCTACCCGTGAACATTCATACTTCACCCGCACCTGGCGGTTTATCTGAAGCTCAGCCTACAGGGCGTGGAAGAGCCAGGAATTGTCTTCGACGCTGGATTCCCAACATCGCCCATACTTCTTCGGATTTCCCTAACAAAGTGTCCTGCCTCCCCGGCTTTTCGCAAGGAATACTCTATTTTTCTGCTAGCTCCAGTGATCCAGTGGGAAGACGAATAATGTAAAGCTTTGATGGCAGTTTCCGAGCAGAAATCTTGATCTGCCATCGAGTTGTTTCTCAGAAAGGTGAGTGAGCGTTCAACTTTCTGTTTGTTTCAACTACGTGGTTTACATTTCTTAGCCGCGCATGTTTCTAAACGTTTAAAACCGCGTCTAAGCGCTCTGTTTTCATGAGTCTAGCGCGTTCCTCTTCAGACTTTAACTCTTATCGCTATTCGTGACATTCTTTCAAATTAAATCAGACTGAAGCAGCAGATTTAAGTGGATTCGCAGTCAACGCTTTTGAAGCTTTGTAACACTTACAACAAAAACATTGAGTCTCATTGATATGCAACTTTTGTAAGGTATTGTTTCAGCTTTCGCTGATTGTTTAAATATGTAAATAGGCGATAAAACAACGCGGGGGTCGCTAGAATGTGGAAAGATGCGCGACGTCGATGATGTCTCTTATAAAAAGTACCAGAACTGACATTCTTTACCATGGTATTCCAGGGTATTTCCAAAATTACCATGGCACTGTGTCCAAAACACCATAGTAGTACCATATCTGAAAAGAAAAACAATTTAGTACCATGATATGACATTTATAACTGCCACATTGGCTTCTGTTCGGTCGGTTTATGCAGCACATATTTGTCTTCAATCCTCTAAAGTCTTGAATAAAACAAGATTTACAGGTTTTACAGATGTTAACATGTTGTTGATAGCTCATTCTGTTTGCTTTAGACGGATGTTTGTTCCCTTTAACACTCTGCTGATGCTTGACATATGCTGTCTTAGTGTAACTTGCATTATCCCACCTAAGATACTCTTTATGTAAAACAAGGTTTAATGATGGGATATTTAGTAATACATTGTGTTTGATTGACCGTGAACCATTTGTCACAGACTGTGGATGGAGCAGAAAGCAGAGCTACAGTATCTTTGTTCCTGTTGTCATGGTCTGATGCGTTTCACTTACCTTCATTTCATTTTCTCTTGGCTTGTTTATTCTCCCAATTACACCCAGCTCTCATATTATACAAGCTGTTGTGATAAAATCAACTATAATGAGGTAATCAAATTTCCCTCTGCTCTGTAATTGGGTGGCTGTGTTGCTGTTTGTATTGCAGTGAAGTTTATTGCTGGCAGTGTTACACAACTGATCACTTTGAATATTTGTCTATGAGTTAAAGGCATACTTTGAAGCTTTGCTTAACTGGTGAACCTTTTAAGTTCAAGTCCAAGTTTACATTTATAGTGATGCTCAGCGGCAAAGCTGACCTGGATGGTTATTCCAGATGGACATTGATGACAAACAGCATCTGATACAGTGAAAAAAAAATGGCGTAAAGACAATTTTCACTCAGAAATTGCTAGTTAATTTTGCAATTCATTAAAAAGAAATGGCAAGTAACATTTTTTACACAAATACACATACAAATACAGACTGTTTCTGGGAAATATCTCCATTCTGTGTGATTTAGCCATTCGAACCAAATCCCAACTACTGCATATAATGTAAAAACCTGCAGTGTTTTTGATTGCATTCATTTCAGTGGGCTTGCATGGATTTGATGACTGATTAGTAGATTATTAGCTCCTTTAATGGGTGTTATTAACAATTAACATTTGCTGCCTGATATCTGAGTAACTACTAGGTGGAAACATTCAGAAACTGGAAACCTAATTTGCGCTGATTGTATTTTAAATAAGTTGTTATTTGTTATAGTTACTGAGTATACATAAACAGCCGCAAAACTTCCGTATGAGAACGTTCCTCTTGCTTGAGCGATTCATAGCAGGAAGTCATCCTGCGCCCTCAAGGTCAAAGATCAATGGTCAAAAACAGAGAGCTTGGAGAGAGAGAGTGTGCTCTTTTTACCCCTTTTTCTTCTTTCATTCTTCGTCTCTTATGAGCAGTGACTGTTTATTTGTGTTTCTTGTTGAGGAACATGCACCCAGTACACAGTGGCCTCATTCATCCACTTCCTGAGGACTTTGTGTTTTTGTGTTTGTTCATGTCGCCCATACAACATGGAGCTGGCTTGATTAAAGAGTCATGATAATCATGTGAAACCCTCATCTTCCTGTTTTGAGTCACTGACTTGTGTCTCAACAGGTCCTTTGGTATGTGATATCAGAGTGTTGATTGTTATGAAAGTGATAATGCTGAATAATTGGCGTTAAAGAGAGTGTGTTGAAAGCACGTACAGTATGTATCTGTGTTTGTGGTTTTGTTGTCCTTCTCCGCCGGGCCTCCTGGATAAGCCCATCTGTGGTCTGGATGTTCACTCAGTCGTTCTCACTTCCTGAACAGCCCACTCAGTTATGAGCTAATCACAATGGCTTTTCTTTCTGCCATTCTGCATTATGTTTCTCAAGAACACTGGGGTAGAATTTTATTTGAATGCGTTTTTTTTTTTTTTTTTTTTTGTGAAGGTATTTTTACTGTTGCTCGTAATTATGTAACTCTAATGATTAATTTTCTATTCGTGCTGTGGGTACATTTTTGAATATAAAATAATATGCTTAGTCATGCATAAACAGATCGCATAAGCACATCTTTTGCATTTAGCTACAACGAATGTTACAAAGAATGACTGAATGTTGCAAAAGCATCATTAATGTGTCATAAAAGTAGTCCATATGACTTTTGTGCTGTTATTTTAAATAAAACATTTACCAAAAAATGCAATCACCCTCATGTTGTTTTCAAACCCGTATGAGATACTTCTGTGGAACATTGGTAAAAATTTGAAGAATGTAGTTGTTGCTCTTTTGCATTTTGCTACAACGAATGGCTAGAAAGAATGATTGAAGGTTGCAAAAGCATCGTTAATGTGTCATAGAAGCAGTCTATATGACTTTTGTCCTTTCATTTTAAATATTCTGAAGCCATGCAATAGATTTTGAGTCAAGGAGTTGAACTTGAGGATCAGTTCAACAAATCATTAAGGCTGGTTTATGAACAGGATCAACCAATTCATTGACTCAAAATAATGATTAATTCGTAAACTTATATTATATTCGCCTTAAATTAAGAAGATTGGTCAGGATGTTCTTCCAAAAAGTCACCTTGACAACATACAACATTAGCAAATGATGTTAACCATGACAGGATCATTAAGTCAGTGAGTGGAGCTTGAGAAATGGATCCATTTGATTCATGAACAGATCATTCAGGCTGGTTTTGTGAAGTAGATCAACCAATTCATTAAAAAGATTTGACTCAAAAGAGTGATTCATTCGTAAACTCTCATTAAGGCTGATGTCAAGGTATTGCATGTCTTCAGAAGACTTGGAATATATTATAAAAGTCATATGAACTTCTTTTTTTGGTACTTTTATTGTGCTTTAATGGCCATTTTGGACTTTAACAGTCCCAGTTCTCATTTACTGGGTTATATTAAAAAGATTGGCCAGGATTTTCTTCAAAAAGTCACCTTGACACCATAAACATGACTCTTTTTAGGATGTTTTTTTTTTCATTGGTAAATGATGTTAACCATTACGGTCGGGATCATTGAGTCAGTGAGTGGAACTTGAGAAATGGATCAGTTTGATTCATGAACAGATCATTCGGGCTGGTTTTGTGAACTGGATCAAACAATTCATTAAAAAGATTTGACTCATAAACGTGATTCACTCATAAACTCTCATTAAGGCTGATGTCCCTTTGAGGTCAGCTAACCTTTTAGTCCCGTATGCACCAGTACAGCCTTCTGCAGGTTGCCCTTCTCTGTCAGCTGTTGCAATAGAAGCAAGCATCTTGTCAGTCTGAGAAAAGCACTTCAGCTCTGAATCCTCATATACGGTGACGCTAATGGATTTCTATGGGTGCTAATTTAGGCCTATGTCACGCTAATGGATCTGCACTGGTAGATTGTGCTGAGAATAATGAAAAAGCCGCACAAAGGCTGATGTCTTTGAGAAGCCGCCACTTTGCCACAATGCCTGATACAACCTCGTTTTCCCCCTCCATTCTGCTTTAATTAATTCAAAATGTGGCTTTTGGGCATCATATTTAATTATTGGGAATGAGGTGGAGAGGAAGTGTGAGATGGAGACATGCCAGGGCATGTTATGATGTCCTAGAGCTCACGTCTTCTGGGGCTGGAGCAGCAAGATTCATTTGCTCCCATCACCCTTCTTGTGCATTATCAGGGGACAAAGGTTATGTTTACTTCAGATTTCCGTTTAAGCTGTTGGCCTGGAATGCCTGGTGCATTAATGCTCATCATGAGAGATATTATGTTGTAGGATCATGGGAATTTGTGCCTGTGCTTCTCCTAAATGTTGTTTATATTCAGTCACACGCTTCAGCAGTCATTGATTTGTGTATAGATACCCGCACAGGTGTCCTTCCATACTGAGAAGGAATAGACCTGCTTTTCTGAGAGAGTTCTACAATATAAGAGCTGTTTCACTCAGAGTTAGAGCTCGATCAATATGGGTTTTTCATCAGCTGATGCCTAGAGAGCAAGGTAGCTGTTGTAATACTAATACAGTAAGATGGCAATTGTGACTAGAAATGTTGGTGCCATATCGATTATTCACAGATTTTCTAAATTTTATTTAAATTTATTTTATCGGTATTTGTCTTTTGGATATATATCAGTTGATATTGGATATTTAATTTCTGCTCTTTTTACATTTACATTTAGAATAAGATGATCACAAGGGTAATCCTAAACACAAATAATTTAATACCATTGTTAAATGTAATAGATTTGTGATGCCTAAGTTAACATTTTCCATTTAAAACAATTGAATTTTTATTTTTTTTGTAATTTATTTATTTAGTTAAGAATTTTTATATTGGCCATTTATGAGTTAAAAATGTCTGAAAATACATTATTGGCTTTTTAAATGCATTTTACTCTATTGTTTTTATTTATTTATTAGGCTGTTGGTAAATTATCAAATTTGTAGTGTTTTGTTCTTTATATATTAAGACAATAAAGTGTAGATTTTTTTTGTACCTGCCATTTATTGGTTATCAAAAAATGTCTGAAAATCTATTCATTGTTATTATTACTATTATTACAAGACTGTTGGTAGATTACTTGTTTTGTTTTTAGTGTTTTGTCAAAAATATACTATAGAATTGTAATATTGGCTATTTATTGGTTATTAAAAATGGCTGAAATTATACGATCGGTTTTTTGGTGTCAGTTAGATTTTTAATAACGCTGTCATACCTAGCTGAAATTTTACACTGTTTACTCAATTTATTTATTTTATTATTAATTGATAGGACTGCTGCTAGATTAACTAGTTTTTAGTGTTTTTTTTTTAAAATTTATTTATGCAGTCTAGAGTTATAATATTGGCCATTTATTGGTTTTCAAAAAATGTCTGAAAATATATTATTACCTCTTTGATATAGACTACATTTTTAATTGTGGCACATCCCTAGCAGAAATTCAAAACTCTTTACTCGATTTATTTATTTATTTATTTTTTTCATTTATTGACAAGGCTTAAAAACTGCCAAAATTGTTAATTGCCCAGTGGGCACCATTATTGGCCAAATATTGGCTGAATAATTGGCCTGGCAGATAAATCAATGCACAGTACTGATCTAAGAATAAAATAAAAGGTTATTAGAGATAAATATAGCTGATGTTGTTAAGAAACGTAATTTGACTTCAAGAAATAAGGATATCACCTCCTCTAACTTCATCCTAAAGTGAATTTTAGACTAGAAAGAGTTCTGAATGCACGGAAAAACTGATTAAACTGATTATGTTGGGACTTTGTGTAAAGGTCAGAGTCATTAACACATCTTCTGTTTTGTTTGTGCAAGTTTCTGACAAACTGGATCTGTATGACGGCCATCCATCCGCTTTACAATTACATGTCTGCTCTGCGTTTTTTGACCATGCTTGTCATGTCTGTGGGTGTGACTTTAGTGTGGCCAGTGTGTCTAAATTTAGTTGATTGTATTAATTAGTAACTCGGTATCAGCGTCATGCAGAGAGCGACGGAGCAAATTGTCACAGTCATGTCTCTGGTGTATTTCAGGGTTCACTCGAGACGGCCTCTCGGCTTTTAAACGGTTTGTTTAGGAACCTGTCGCCAACCACAGATCCATTAGCTCTCCTTGTGTGCTGTTTTGGCAGGTGTGTACATTTCTGTCAGACTGGGAAAAGTGTGTATGTGTGTGGCCAAACATGTGGGTGGTGTCAGCAGGTGTCAAAGAGTGTGTGAGGTGAGATCACACTTTTTCTCCTACATCTGAGTGACAGCTGTAAGTCTCTTGGGGACACGCATGTGATGCCACATCCCCCAATCTCCTACGGTCTCTCACAACACAAATGGAGCCCCCCACAAACCCTGCAACCTGTCGTCCTGTCTGGCTGTCTCTTCCTCCATGGCTAATGTCTGACAAAAGCTCATAATGAACCGAAATGGCCATTAAGATGATTGATTGCTTCATTCACTCATCTATTCAGCACCTTTATTAGCCTAAAAAGTGTATTTAACATCATGCCACGATGATCTGTACCTTAAAAGACCATTTCTAATGTAATCATGATCGCCATTAGGGTTTATTGTTTGTTCGGGAGCAAAACGTCCAGCGTCTTTTACTCTGAATTCAATCGAGCCAGCTTTCAGGGTCAGGTTACGCTTCTATGAACGCTAAATCTCTTTCAGCCCGAAACATGAGGACTTTGACCCGGGTTTTACAACGTTACACAATCCTAACAAAAGTCCATTGACTGAGCGGTTATTGAACAAGGTGCTTGTCCTTACAGACCCGCTCTGTTTTAAGAGGCCTCCGAGATTGGAACTATTGCTGTTTTGAAGACCCTCCAACTGAGTTCTCCCTTCCAGCGTGCTTTTTATTTGGGGTCCTGAAAAAACAAGAACATGTTATGCTCGCTGCTTGCCAGGAGACAGAGAGAGCGAGAGAGAGGTGGCAACATCTATTCAGCTCTGCCCTAATGTCAGTCAAGTGCTTCTCATTTGCAGAACTTCAAAGCAGACGCTGCTTTTCTGCATTTAGCTCCATCTGATTTGGATGATGAATGCACTTGCGTAACGGTGCGACTGGATGAACCGTGCAGAAACTCGACGGTAGCCGCAGCCGTGCAAAAATGGCACGCACGGTTTATATAAACACATCCCTTTGAGTCATGTAGGTCTAAATCTTGAATACACAAAAACACTTGGAACCGTCCCATGGTCTTGGACCTCGTTTTTGGCCAGAGCCTAAGTGAACTGACATATGGCTGATTCACGGAGTCTTTGTATAAAATGGCTGGATTTTCCAGTTTTATAAAGTCATTTTTAACATTGTCAGATAAATGTGTTGCAGTATAATTATGTATTCAGATAAGTAATGTATTTGATGTTGTACAGTTTAATTTGACATTGTAGTACAAGCTCAATGTAGTGATCCTACAAAGTGCTTCTTAGAGAATATAATGCGGATATTTCTATAAATATCCCCTTTATCAGATGCTTGTTATACAAAATCATGGCAACAGGGTTGACATTTGAGATCATAATGTAGGAAATGTAAACCTTTATAAGATATATTGATAATAATGAGGTGACATTTACTTTTATTTGATTAGTTTACTTCTTCAAACAATGTCTTTGATACTTTTTCTGTATAAAATATGTATATATTTATATATGTATGTATTTATTGCATGTGTATGTGTATATATATATGCAGAGGCGGACAAAGTACACAACTTCCTTACTTGAGTGAAAGTACAGATACTACTGGTCAAATACTACTCCACTACAAGTGAAAGTTGTAAAGACAGATTTTTACTTAAGTAAAAGTACGGAAGTACATGTTTTTAAAAGTACTTAAGTATCAAAAGTAAAAATAAATGCATTGTTTGTCGCATTGTTGTATACTTACAATACCTTATGCTACTAAGGCAACCTACTGAATACACTGATTAGCTTGTATTATCTTTGGAATTAAGAGGTTTTATGTTACAAAACCTATTGAAATGGAACAACTGAATGAAGATAATCATCTTTATTTTTTTATTTAACACTCCTACAACTACATTGAACTCATTTTAACACTTGTTTAAAAGTTACAAAGTTCTTTTTCAAAGAGATATTGAAGACTATAATATGGTTCATTTTAGGCAAGCAAAGCAAACACTGAAAAGAAAACAAATCTTTAATCTTTTCAGAAAACTGGAACATACTCTCTCAGTATGGCCATGGGTGTGCAGGTTGCACCAAAGAACCGTCTTTTTTAATTTTGCCATCAGCTGATCAATGTTCATAAAATGCTCAGAAATCAGTGAACTTCACAGCATGTGGCTAGGGTTGGGTATTGTTTGAATTTGATCCATTCCGATTCTGATTCTGCTTATTGATTTCAATTCTTATTGATTTCCAGTTTAGATTCTAAAGTTTTCATTTAGCCTACTTTTTGATCATTTGTTTGCAAAAAATATATGTATTTATGTGCAGTGTTTTGACAATAAAGTAATGTTCAGATATATATATACTTCCCTGACCAGTTTTTAGCAGTTTGCCTACTGGTAAACTGCTGCTAAAAACTGGTCAGGGAAGTATATAAATTAAACAAAAATTAAACTATAGTTACAATGAAACTATGGTAAATTTGTGGTTACTGAAGTTTTACTACAAATAGCATAAGTATGGTTACTATAGTGAGATAATAGTAAATTTGTGGATACTGTGATTTTACTGCAAATACCATAGTTATGGTTATTATAGTAAAAACGTGGTTAATTTTCCAAAGGGCTTTAATGAGTCAACACATGCCTTTTTAGAGCGCTTTTAGCTGTGCAGTAGCGCAGACATTTACAATAGTTTAGTGGGGAAGATCCCGAGTTTGCCATATTTGTGTAAAAAAATTAGCCAAATGTCCATTCAAAGCTAGGTGGAAAACTGCAGGGTTGTACTTAAGTAAGTCGTGGGGAAGTCGTGGCCTAATGGTTAGAGAGTTGGGCTTGTAACCTGAAGGTTGCCGGTTCGATTCTCACACCGGCAGGAATTGAAGGTGGGGATTGTGAATGAACAGCACTCTCTCTGCCTTCGATACCATGACTGAGGTGCCCTTGAGCAAGGCACCGAACCCCCAATTGCTCCCCGGGCGCTGGAGCAATGGCTGCCCACTGCTCCGGGTGTGTGTTCACGGTGTGTGTGTGCATGTTTGTTCACTATTCACTGCTGTGTGTGTGCACTTGGATGGGCTAAATGCAGAGCACCAATTTCGAGTATGGGTCACCATACTTGACAATACGTCATGAAAAAAAAAAAAAAAAAAGTAAATTTACTTCGTTACTGTCCACCTCTGTATATATGTATATGATGTATATATCACATATGTTGGGATGTATATGAATATGTCTATCAATATCTATCTATCTTAGAATTTAGATCTTATTAATCTGTAGAATTTGCTGGGGGTTTTTTTCGGAATTTTTTTTGCATGTTTTAAATTTGTGGTATATTTACAAAACTATTTGCTGTATTTCTTATATGTGGGACACAAATGCTCCCCATTTTATAGCAACCCCATGACCTCTTGGATATTTTTATTAATCTTCCTGTTGCTGTATGTTAACAATTCAAATGTATTTTGCTTTTTGTTTGTTTTTTTTCTCCTCTGAATGGAAAAGCTGCTTAAAAGACCTGCTAGTTGGCCTTGCCCTTTTGTGTCTATGATATGTACTTGTGAATTGCTCCTCGATAACATTGACACAGCGGGATTTAATTCCTCCACGGGCATCAGCGGTGCTGCTGTTAATCCTCAAACAGTCCAATTTCCGCACACTGAGCTTTAATTTTAATTATCATCTTTAAAATACTGCTAATATTTCGTCCTGCTGTGCTTTGCCAATAGCCCTGAGCTGTAGGATATTTCTTCATCCCTTTTTTCCTGGGATCAGTAATATTAATTACGGAGACAGGCTGCTTCTGGGGCTGAAAGTGTGATGATATGTATATTTATTGAAACGATTTTATAAGTTTGCCCTTTTTTGTCCTGTTGACTATGAGAGACGCTAATAACTGCAAGCATGTTGCGGGCATGGAATGATGGGATTAGTGTTTGTTTAAATGTGCGTCCTTACATGTGTTTATTTTAGGGAATGTGGGGAGAGGAGGGTACATGAGTAACAGCTGGAGGCCAAGGTCATTTAAGCCTCAACTGTCAAATCATGAAGTATTGAAGGGGTGGAGTCACAGCAGGTCTGGTTCTCATGGTCACAGATGATCCTATCACTGTGTGCTGTCAGAATGGAAACTCCCATGTAGATTCCTGACTGGAATGTCTCACTTCCGAAGTTCTGGAAGTTTGGAAAAGGAATTGGCGCAGTAATATCAGACCTAGTAGGCACTGAAAGCATGAGTCATGTGACTGTCATTTGCCTGATTAGGGTCTGGTAAACATGAATGATAAACATGGCTTCTTTAAGACTGATTAGTCAATTAGACAAGCTATCAAATAGTTGATACTGAAAATATGTTGTTTTACACATCCCTTTGAATCTTCATTGACTGTCTACAAACTTTGTTGATTTCTGAAGGGAGACAGGAAGAGAGAGAGAGAGACTGCTAACCTGGGAAGTGAACGACCTGTTAACTGATTGACCTCCACTTGGCTCCAGTTGCATTTAATGGTCAGTAAATCACCACGCGCTTCCTGCGGAGTGGCCTAGCACAGTTATGGACTTCCAATAGTGTGTGATAAGTATGTGCTGCAGTGTTCATTTTGACACATCAGTGCAACACACACAGAGCGGAGATGCACAGGTCAGGGATGATTACGCGTGACCAGAGTAACCTGCTTTTCCCCCAAAAATGTTGTGAATAAAATATAAATAAATAAATAAAGCAATAAAATAAAAGAAATGCATATAACTATAGAAAAGTTTGCTTTCAACAAAAGATTTAGTGAATAAAATATAGTGATTAAAAAAACAAGCAATAAATGATACGTAACTATAAAATTTGAATAAAACTAGTAAAATTAGTTAAATAAAACTACTTTTACATTTTTCTGTAGAAGAAAAATTTGCAAAATTTAACTGAAGTGTTGTGGATGGGTCTGTGAATATTATTGAGTGAGTTTTAGCATGTGGTACTGTTATTTTTTTAAATATATTTATTTGTATATATTTTTTAAATTTTTGTAATAAATTTCAGGACTATTTTGCTTGGAATTCTATGTTTGTTTTCATTCAGTATCCATTTTAAAAACTATCGGTTATCAGCCAGAGTGGTCCAACGTATTTATCGTTATCGGTAAAATCTGCTATTGGTCGACCTCTAATAGTTACTAACGAATTCTAAGTAGTTTTACAATATTGCTATGCGGTTGCTTAGGTGTTGCTAAGTGGTTTCTTATTGGCCAAGTTTCGATGTCTTTGTTTACACTGCATACAAATCTGGTATCTTTTCAAATCTTATCTTACAACTCATTGACAGCATGGCCATTTTGCAAGTGAAATCTGGTTTTGACAGTGTAATTAATACCGGGTATATTTTGTTGGTTGGTATAGTAATGATTTAAGCATCATAATATTGCCAAAAGATTTCCTTATACAACAAATGAGACCTTTTTTATTGTGTTACATATGTGTTGCGTCCCGGACAAGGGAAAAAAAACCTATTTGAAATCCAATCTCACAATTCAGACTGAGGCTTGTTCCAAAAAAATCAGATATTAATTAGATTTTAAACCACATAATATGGATGTAGTTCGGATTAGATTTTGAGTGTTTTTATGCTCTTCAGACTGTGTAAAATGCAGCCATTTAGAGTCGATTATAACAAAATATATGATATTTGTGTCTTTTAGATATGGTTAGTTAAACAAGTAATAGCACACAACTTCTCAACAAACCACAAAATTGTATATAGCATAATTGTACAGTTCATGTTTAAAGCACAAATGGTGCAGGACGAGTTATATGCTGAAGTTTAATACTTACATTTGAGGTTTGTTTAAATCTCTAACCCTAAGAACGAGTAATATTAGTAGTGATGCATTTATGTTGTTGCAATCTCTGCCCTGTTGAGCTCTGAATCTCCTCTGGCATTTCCAAGTTGAGCTGGATGGGAAAATTTGTTCTTAACACACTCACACACAGTCTGTTTCTCATCGGCTTCAAAGATACAGTGAACAGATCATGTAGAGTGTGTCCACGTATGCATGTGAAAAAGGGGGAGAAATATGTCAATGCGTAAAATGGAGATTTAACCGATTTCATGTATAAACGCTCATACATAAATAGCATAATTTTGTTGCGTGAATGTGTTCTGTGTGTGTTTGTGTGGTCAGAGTCTCTGTTTCAGCTCATAAGCTTAATTTCCTGTGCACTGGCTCACTGCCCGCCTGATGTTGGCTGGATGCCTTTCTCTTTCCTTCTCTCCCTCTCTTTTGTTCTGTCATTCCCTTTCTTATTCTCGTCGTTTGTTTCCAGATCTGACCACAGCAGATTTCCCAGAATTCCCTGACAGCATCCCAGCGTTCATCAAAGTGGCCCACTGCACCACTAGCTATTAAACAGAACCAAATGTCACAGTCCTGCTCTCGTAGGCCTGACCTAATCTCTTCCTTCACACAGGCTTAGACGAGATTCTGTTTGACTGACTCATTCAGCAAAAGCACAGCAATGTTGTGGGCTGTAAAGTGTAAAGTTCTATTTTTACAAACAAAGCTTGGTAGTACTGAACTCCTACTGGCTTCATTAGAGATCATTAAAAAGCTTACGATAGTCATTCTTTCTAGTTTCCCCATTCCTTCCTTATCAGTGTTTTCTTCGTTGCACAGTCTGTACCTCGTGTCACTTATGGATTAAAACACTTAGCTAGTTTTGGCTGCCCTTTCTCTCTCGTCCTCTGTTTCGCTTTTGCTTTCCAGTGTAGATGAGAAATACAGAAATGACACTTCATGGTTGAAGAAACATCATATTTTATGACAGAAGTTATGGAATTTTAAGGCCTTTTTGGAATTTTCTGAAGGACTATTCTGAAATGTCAAATCATTATTATTAACGATACACAAGTATGTGTTGAATTCTCAGTATTATCACAAAGGGAACTATAGCAGGCGTTAACGTAAACTGTTTTCTTGCATGGTTAGTTTTCTCTTTCAGTCATAAAAAGAGACTACGGTCATGGCCTTGCCACCTTTTATAGAGATTCTTGTGGAGAAAGTTAGTTGAATTGTCAATATGTTTATAATTAACTCCTTGAATAATAAGTTACCTAGATAAAAGATTATTGGCAGTATGTGATAAAGAAACATGTTTAAATGGGGTAAAAAACAGGAAATTTAAGCCTGAACTACACTTTGCGTAAATATGTGAAAATGTAAGTGTCAAATCATATTTTAATATGGCCACCCAAGTGTTGGATTCTCAGTGTTGCCACCGAGAAACTATAGCTGGCACTGGCATAAACTGTGGTTAGTTTTCTAACTTTTATGGTCTTGCCACTTTATGTCGAGAATCTTGTTGAGAAAGTTAGTTGAATTGTTAATATGTTTATAGCTTCCTGAATATATATCCAGGCCATCTTGGTTTTCTATTAAGATAATAGGCATACAAGCACAGCAAATTACTAGAATGAGGAATGGCTAAAATCTCAGATGGCTAAATTCTTTTTGAGTTTTTACTGTTTTATTGATATATTTCAAATCGGCAGTAAGTATTGTGTTTCATTAGCTTAAATTATGCTAAAAAGGCTAGTTATTCAGACTGGTCCAGCTAATACACTAGTCCATTTAAGAGTAAGCAAACAGACGATGATGACTAAAGCGATTGTCTCTTTTAGCCGAAAGGTGCCATTGTCACAGTAATTGTTGCGGTTACACCCAAATATTTTTGTTGTCCGTCTTGCATATAGCCTGCTATTTTTGATAATAGCACATCTGGTTTAATGGCACATTTGAATATGGCTCTATGTAGACTGAGACTTGTTACTGTGACAGTAACACAAGAAAGCCTGTTACGCTTGTAAACCGAACCGTCTCTGTTAGCAAAACAATCATGTCTTGCAACCTAGAGTACGTTTCCATCTTTAAAGTGCTCACTAGTTGGAATGTCCCATATTTCCCTACCCCCTCTTTCCCTCTCTCTGCTTTCTTTCTTCTCAGCATGCTGTCTCACTAGTGAGCCATACAAACCAGAGCTGATTGTTGGTTGCATAGTCCAAGTAACGGAAAGTACCTTACGGAGAAACATTCCGGAATGTTCTCGAGTCAGTTTTTGCTTTCATTTTTGACATCATAGTGGTTTGATGATGTGGTTACTGTGACCTGGGATCAGGGCCAGAAGATCTAAAGCATCTCTCATCTCCTGAACCACCTTTAGGAAAGACATCCCTCAGATGTCAAACAAATCACTGTCAGCTACTCAGGATGACACAACAAACGCCAAAGCCAGAAACAACGCTATCGCTAGCGCACGCGTTCAAACGCATAACAAAACCCAAGATAGTGAGCAGGTTTGCTTTGCAGTGCCATTCACCCTTTCCACCTGGCCATTGCTTAAGTGCTCAAACAACCTCTGGAACACCGGCTCTAATCAGGCTGTGGCCGCTGCGCATTCCACTGAGATAAGAGCTGCAGCCGGCTTCTGTCAACACGAAGTGTGTGCGAGTGTGTCCACGATCGGTTCTCTTCGTATGTAGCATGGCCTAGTTAGCCTTCCTGTGTAATAAATGCACCGGTCACTGTGTCAAACAGACCTGTTTCCCTACACTCTTCTCTCTCTGCGTCTCCAAGGGCTGATGGGAGATCATCATAAGGAGTGTTTCAGGCACAGATCAGGAATTATGCATGAGGGTCAGCACACCAGTTGCCCTCTGAGCCAGTTTTAATCAATTATAGAGCCACGCTGTGTGTGCGTGTGCTATGAATTGTCCGACAGAGTACCTCATGCTCTCTTGGGACTCCCGGATACTCTTGCTTCACAGATTGGATGCTGGTGTAGCCCCCATGGCTCTTTCATAACCTTTCTGTCTTGTGATCAATAATGTAATTCAGTGTGTTTGGTATGAGTCTGAATCCAATCTTACCCACTCCACCCCAGCTTAACAAGGTTCTTCTGTGGTCTCTTTGAGCCATGATGCATGTGTGTGTGTGTGTGTGTGTGTGTGTGTGTGTTTGTTTGTATGTATGTGTGTATGTATATGTATGTATATATGTATGTAAAATAATATATATATATAATATCCATATCCATATATAGTATATCAGTCTGGCGAGTGAGCTAAAAAATTTACTAGCCAATGGCGATTCAATTGCCAAGGTGTCCATAGAGGGTTGCAGACCTGTGATATGGCAAATTCTGTAAGGGACAATCTCCCAAAACATACATAAACGATTGGATGTTCTTAATGCATTTTCCATTACTCGTTTTTTTTTTTTTTTTTTTTTTTTTTCAGTGTAGTCGGGTGTTAGAGCAAAGCTTGGGTGGTGTGCAGGCACAAAATGTTGCACCCGCAACTTGGTTTACTACTTTAATGCCACATTTAGAAGTAGTACAGGATATACAGCAAGAAAATTGCAGGGTGGCACTGGGTAGGAAATTAATTGAAGAAAAGTGGTTTCTACATTACAGGTGGTTGATGGAGGGGGGCTGAAACAACAGAGGCACAGCAAATAATAAATATGATTTATTATTATTTATATCTTTAATTAAGGATTAAAGAAAGAAAGATTTTATTTTTATTTTAAATTTGTTTAAAACACACATACCAAGGTTATGTGTGTGTATGTATGTGTATGTGTATGTGTATATATATATATATATATATATATATATATATATATATATATATTTTATTAGGGCTGTCAATCGATTAAATTTTTTTTTAATCGCAACTTAATCGCAAATTTTTATTTGTTCTAAATGTACCTTAAATTAACACTTTTCAAGTTTTTAATACTCTAATCAACATGGGCATGGAGAAATGGATGCTTTATGCAAATGTGTTTATTATTATTGAAACCATAGTCAACATAGAGCATGAAGATTAGACATGTTTCAAAGGTCATAGATGTTTTTCAAAGAACTTGTTCATGTCTATTAGACACATGAGAAAAGAAATACCAGGTTCCCATTACTTCTCTTTTTTTGCACTGAGCAATTTACTTACACAAACCTGTTTACATTTTTGCACAACAGGGCAGCTCACTTCTTCTGAAAATGCAAAATATACATTTATTATTTATTATTAGATTTGTTTGCCTCTCTGTGCCCCCATACTGTATTTTGATGCAGCTAAATTCTCAATAAAACTGTTTTCATTGGTATATTATACTGTTTCTGTTGTCAGACAATAGAATGAATATGAAATAGTGACTGAAACGCGACCCATTAAGATATAACCAGCTATCCCTTCCAAGACGCTAATCTGCACAAAAATCCTGTTAATTGAGCCGTCGTCTGATGAAATCAAATACACAAGATAATGACAATAGCTGTGCTGTGATTTTGGCTATACTTGCATGTAAAATTAGAGAAGCAACATAATATCTGTGTTTAACTGAAAGCGCTGCTTCTCTCTGCCGCGCACTGAACAATGCAGACACACAGAGAGAGAGGTGTGTGCGTGCGCTGGGACAGCAAGACCTCGCGCTCACGCGGCAGTACCGGCGAGTCTCAAAAACTAGCCTAAATAAGGTTTGGGCAAACCCTAAAGATTTGTCACTAGGCACTTTTTTGAAGAGGAGGAAAAAAAGTTGCTAAACGGGTCTGCAAATTCGCGAAGTTGTAAATATTAATATTGGTTGTATAACATATAACAAGCAATAGCATACTTTTCTTGTGTCTGAATACATGTGTACACATCTTAATTATTATTTTGGGAAAAAAAAAATGTTTAAAAAATATTTTTTTTAAGGATAAAAAATAAAGAAAAACTTTGATAAAGGTTTCTTCCAAACTACTTTGGGATAGTTCACCCAAAAATTAAAATTCTGTCATTAATTACTCAGCTTCATGTCATTCCAAACCTGTAAGACCTTCATTCATCTTCGGAACACAATTTTTTTCGGAACTCAATATTTTTGATAAAATCTGATAGCTTTCTGACCCTTCATAGACAGCATTGCAACTACTTTTGTGCACAAAAAGTATTCTCATAGCTTAAATTAAGGTTGAGCCACTGATGTCACATGGACTATTTTAATGATGTCCTTACTATCTTTCTGGGCCTTGAACATGTCAGTTGCGTTGCTGTCTATGCAGGGTCAGAAAGCTCTTGTATTTCATCAAAAACATCTTAATTTCTGTTCCAAAGATGAACAAAGGTCTTAGAGATTTGGAACAACATGAGGGTGAGTAATTAATGACAGAATTTTCATTTTTGGGTGAACTATCCCTTTAAGGAAATATTTATTTAGTTTAATGAGGCTTTTTTTCTTCTTTGTAAAATCAGGACTGTT
The DNA here is from genome assembly GCA_039654775.1 of Spinibarbus caldwelli. Classification (NCBI taxonomy): domain Eukaryota; kingdom Metazoa; phylum Chordata; class Actinopteri; order Cypriniformes; family Cyprinidae; genus Spinibarbus; species Spinibarbus caldwelli. The sequence continues at coordinate 11,193,269 of CM077229.1, read as the reverse complement.
TTATCATATTGACATTTAAAAAAAAATCATAAAAATATTTTAACTGTTTTTAAATACAAAAATAAAAATATTCTCATCAAAGGGAAAGATTCAAATCAGTGTATGTATAAATTACATTTTTAGTTTTTTTTTTTTTTTTTAATAAATTAATAGATCATTGTAAGTGTCCATCAAAATGTAGCCTTTCTCCATCTCTAGAATTGCGGAGATAAGAGCATCTGCAGGTACGAGGTGTGTGTGTGTGAGTGGAGGATGGGAGTGCTGAAGTGATTAGAGGCTGATGTACCCTGTCTGTTCCATTATACACACTGACCTCAGCGACACACACACACACACACACACACACACAAATCAATTCTCCTCACACCAACTGGAGCCTTAACCGGATTTGTGATGATGGTGTCTGTCTCATCACACCACGGAGCAGCATTTTCTTCCCCATACCCATACCTTTCAAAACCTTCATCATCGTCATCCTCCTCCTCTGACCCATAACAGCATTTTGGTCAGACCTCTCAGAGATTAGTCTGCTGTAGCCGACGCTGTTTATATAAGAAATTTGTTTCATTGAGAGTTTTTTTTCTCTCCAGACGTATTTAAATGTCTCCCACACTCAAGAAATTTCAATACATTTTTGTGAACCTGGAACCAGTGGGCAGTGAGATTAGACTCCACGCCTGTCAGAGCTGTCAGCTTTCAAACTTCTCCATCAGACCAGCAGCTGTTCCGTCACCATGACGACCGTCTGTACCAAACACTCAGCAGGGTTCTGGCTCCGCCTCTTCCGGTCAGACGAGTTTGACCTTTGACCTCTCTGTCTCTTTGATAGTCACAATTTTTGTTCCTTCTGTAATTACAGGGCTTGTCTTTTTCTCTCTGAATGGGGCAGAAGGTTGTCTTGTAGACAGTTGTTGTGTGTTTTATGCTTCATTTTATGTTATTTAGTTATTGTTTCATGTCTGTATTACTCTGGTGTTTTGCAATTGATTCAGACAGGCAGACTTTTTGAATGATTCATTGTAAGAACTGACTCAAAAGAGTCATTAGCTGTTGAATCTGACTACACAATTCATGATCTATGTTTGAAAGATAAATCCATTCATTTGCAGTATGCAATCTTTGCATCATCACATTCAGACTGCATTCACAACTTCTTTTACTGTAGTAAAGCAAGTACATTTTTAAGTTTGAAATAGGCTTTATATTAAAGGGATAGTTCACCCAAAAATGAAAATTCTGTCATTAATAACTCACCCTCATGTCATTCCAAACCTATAAGACCTTCGTTCATCTTTGGAACACAAATTAAGATATTTTTTGATGAAATTCAAGAGCTTTCTGACCCTGCATAGACAACAACGCAACTGACATGTTCAAGGCCCAGAAAGGTAGTAAAGACATGGTTAAAATAGTCCATGTGACATCAGTGGTTCAAACGTAATGTTATGAAGCTACAGGTCTTTTCATTTTTGGGTGAACTATCCCTTTTGTTGTATCAGTGTATCAGTTGTATCAGTGAATAAAATATATAGTCAAAATACAATTCAGTAATGCCTGAAACACCATATTTTTCTACAGTGAATTCCTAACAGTCTAACATTAATCAGTTTTTTATAGCATGGACCCACTGTTCTTTTCTGTCTGTCTGTCTGTGTTGAGTTTAAAGGGATAGTTCACCCAAAAATGAAAATTCTGTCATCATTTACTCACCTTCAAGTAGTTCCAAACCTGTATGAATGTCTTTGTTCTGCTGAACACAAAGGAAGATATTCTGAAGAATGTGGGAAACAGAGCAGATCTGGGGCACCATTGACTTCCATAGTATTTTTTTTCCTACTATGGAAGTCAATGGTGCCCCAAAACAGCCTGGTTACAAACTTTCTTCAAAATATCTTCCTTTTGTGTTTGGCAGAACAAAGAAATTCATACAGGTTTGGAACTACTTGAGGGTGAGTAAATGATGACAGAATTTTCATTTTTGGGTGAACTATCCCTTTAACCAGAAGTCACAGTTTCACAAACTATGGAAAGAGTTCTGTGTCTAAAAATTACTTCTGCAGCTTTCCAGTAATAGAACTGGCCGAACGGTACACCACAATTGTTTCTTTTGTCTACTCAACACGCTGCCAAATCCACCAGACCTGCCTGACACTGGATTTTGTGTTATATTTGTATTATAAAACAGATTCTGTATTACATTTGTGCTTGCTTAGCATATTATTGAAACAAACTCAAGACAGACTTGATATCAAGTACACTGTGTTCAGTTCTGACCTGAACAGACTGAAACCACTGAACGTCTTTCCTCCCATAACACAAACAGCCATTCAATTTCTTTCTTGTTTATCTTTCAGAGTTAACATAAAACACAATGGCTAGGAAAAACAGGCCTGGAACTGTTTATTTGTTATAAAATGTGTCAGTATAGTCAGTTCAATTTTATGGACTCAGAGTGGAACCTGGCAATGGTGATCAAGTTGAGAACGGACGAGTGCTTGCAGACGAATCAACACGTCTGTGTTCGGGGCGTCTGACGGAGTGTGAGGTCTTAACCGTTCACCTGCAGAGCTAATCATGTATCACAATAATAAGAGATTCACAGCACACACTCTGAGAGGCAGACGTGCTGAGTCCAGCCCGCTGTCAGATATTACACCTGATAAATACGGTTAGGTGTGCTTCTCTACTGTACATCTGATTGAGGTTGATTCATGTCACTGCCGTTAATGACTTTGTGAATCATGTTTCCCCAGGGCTATGATAGCTCACCTGATTGCTCTAGTGTGTGCATGTCTGCGTGTGTGTAAATATATATGTGTGTGTTCATGACCCTGTTTAAACAGGGATGTGGGTGGAAGCCATTAGCAGGTGTGACTGTGCCTTACTGCTTTAATGGACCATTGAGAAACAAATGACAGCCTGTTTTTTATGTGCATGTATTTGTGGATGTTTTACCATTAACTGTGTCACTTGGTGAAGCATCTAAATGGTCATTATATTTGATGTTTATATGAGCACTTTTCCTTATTTTCCTTTTGATTTTTCTCATCTTCATTTTTTATGTCGCCCTAATGGGTGAATAAAAATATGCCCAGGTCACATTTCATATAAACAAAAAGAGGAAAAAACACTTTTTTTTAAAATATATTATTATATTTATATCGTTGTGTGTGTGTGTGTGTGTGTATACAGTGGGTACGGAAAGTATTCAGACCCCCTTAAATTTTTCACTGTGTTATATTGTAGCCATTTGCTAAAATTATTTAAGTTAATTTTTTTCCCTCATTAATGTACACACAGCACCCCATATTGACAGAAAAACACAATTGTTGACATTTTTGCAGATTTATTAAAAAAGAAAAACTGAAATATCACATGGTCCTAAGTATTCAGACCCTTTGCTCAGTATTTAGTAGAAGCACCCTTTTGATCTAATACAGCCATGAGTCTTTTTGGGAAAGATGCAACAAGTTTTTCACACCTGGATTTGGGGATCCTCTGCCATTCCTCCTTGCAGATCCTCTCCAGTTCTGTCAGGTTGGATGGTAAACGTTGGTGGACAGCCATTTTTAGGTCTCTCCAGAGATGCTCAATTGGGTTTAAGTCAGGGCTCTGGCTGGGCCGCTCAAGAACAGTCACGGAGTTGTTGTGAAGCCACTCCTTCGTTATTTTAGCTGTGTGCTTAGGGTCATTGTCTTGTTGGAAGGTAAACCTTCGGCCCAGTCTGAGGTCCTGAGCACTCTGGAGAAGGTTTTCGTCCAGGATATCCCTGTACTTGGCCGCATTCATCTTTCCCTCGATTGCAACCAGTCGTCCTGTCCCTGCAGCTGAAAAACACCCCCACAGCATGATGCTGCCACCACCATGCTTCACTGTTGGGACTGTATTGGACAGGTGATGAGCAGTGCCTGGTTTTCTCCACACATACCGCTTAGAATTAAGGCCAAAAAGTTCTATCTTGGTCTCATCAGACCAGAGAATCTTATTTCTCACCATCTTGGAGTCCTTCATGCAGGCTTTCATGTGTCTTGCACTGAGGAGAGGCTTCCGTCGGGCCACTCTGCCATAAAGCCTCGACTGGTGGAGGGCTGCAGTGATGGTTGACTTTCTCCCATCTCCCGACTGCATCTCTGGAGCTCAGCCACAGTGATCTTTGGGTTCTTCTTTACCTCTCTCACCAAGGCTCTTCTCCCCCGATAGCTCAGTTTGGCCGGACGGCCAGCTCTAGGAAGGGTTCTGGTCGTCCCAAACGTCTTCCATTTAAGGATTATGGAGGCCACTGTGCTCTTAGGAACCTTAAGTTCAGCAGAAATTGTTTTTGTAACCTTGGCCAGATTTGTGCCTTGCCACAATTCTGTCTCTGAGCTCTTCAGGCAGTTCCTTTGACCTCATGATTCTCATTTGCTCTGACATGCACTGTGAGCTGTAAGGTCTTATATAGACAGGTGTGTGGCTTTCCTAATCAAGTCCAATCAGTATAATCAAACACAGCTGGACTCAAATGAAGGTGTAGAACCATCTCAAGGATGATCAGAAGAAATGGACAGCACCTGAGTTAAATATGAGTGTCACAGCAAAGGGTCTGAATACTTAGGACCATGTGATATTTCAGTTTTTCTTTTTTAATAAATCTGCAAAAATGTCAACAATTCTGTGTTTTTCTGTCAATATTGGGGTGCTGTGTGTACATTGAGGAAAAAAAATGAACTTAAATGATTTTAGCAAATGGCTGCAATATAACAAAGAGTGAAAAATTTAAGGGGGTCTGAATACTTTCCGTACCCACTGTATATATATGTATGTGTATTTATTTATGTATTTATTTATTTATTTATTTATTTAGAAACTGTATTTTTTAACTTTATGTATGAAGGCAGTATACTACAATAATGCTTGTTTTTTTTTTTTTAAAATTCTATTATATTCTGCAAAAGCAAAGATTTTTTTTTTTTGAATTGTGAAATTATTTTCACAACATTTAAATACATTTTTGGCAAAATTCTCAACTGTAATAAACCTGAATGTTTGTTTATTCATTCATTCATTCATTCATTCATTCATTTACTGTTATTCATATTAGTTCTATGTTCTCATTATTGTGATACTGTATTTTCACTGTATTAAAAATGCTAATACATTTTTTTTATGTAAATCTTAAGTATTAAGGCAGTATGCTACAATAATTCATAAATTATTTTATTTTATTTTATTTTATTTAGCAGGCGAAGCAAATATGGTTTTGCATTGAAAAATAATTTATGATATTTAAACACCTTTTTGCCCAAAATAGTCATAGCCGGAACGAGTCTGGATTTTGTACCTTTATTTACTTATTTATTTCACTATGATGAAGTGTTTTTACTGTATTCTATTAAAAATACAGCATTTTTTTTATTTAAATCTATACAAAGGCAGTACAGTAAATGCATAATGTACAGTAATGCATGAATGCTTCATTATTTCATAAAGTTCATAATTCATAATATAAACAATTTATATATATATATATATAATTTTTATTTTTTATTATTTTAAATAAATGAATAACATTTTAATAGAATTTAAGTTTTTTTTTTTCACAACTTAATGGAGTGAAATATGACCTGGACATGGTTTTAACATTTTATTTGTCCCTGAGATTCACCGTTGTATTCTCCGCGCAGTGCATTAATACAGAAGATACATGTACACGAGTGCATGTGGTTACATGTTATTTTGACCTAAATTCACATTAACCTCCTCTCTCACACACACACTCCCTACAAACAAAGACACTGTGCATGTTTCCCTGCTCCGTTCAACGATTTTCGGCATGTCCCAGCATGCCGACGCTCCCCATGTCCATTACTGTATAACAGCAGCACAGACTCATCTCTGCTTAACTGCCTAATTTTAATACTCTACTCTGTTGCAACCACCATATGTATCTGACAGCCAGAGGCCAAAACAATCTGTATTGTTATTTCAGAGAGGCTAAATGTTGTCTGCCAGCCATATTTAACCCTGAAGTGAGCGCAAATGCTATAAAGTGTTTGTGTAATGACAAACTAAATATAAGGACTACACTCGTATAGCAAAGAAATACACAAACTGATATACAGCAAATGGAAATGAGCAGCACTGAGGATAACTAGATATGTTCTTCTCTGAGTCACTATGTGTGTATGTGTGTCTGTGTGTGTGTGTGTGTCTTTTCTTCCAATGCCTCGGCCTTAATTAGTTAGTGGCCGGCTCACAGCCCGGGACGGAATGTGAGATATTTAATAAGAACCCAACAATGGAATAGCGCTTGTGGCAGGCAGCTGGCCAAGAGGCCAAATTATTAAACTGGCTTCGTGAACTTGATTATGTAAATTAACTCAGAGTGTTCGTGTGTGTGACAGAGACGAGTTGGGAGGAGAAGTGAGACAGGACGAGAGAGGCCAATGAGTAGTATAATGCATGACATTGCATTTCTGAATCCAAATAAATCAAGTTTCCCTACTGTGATACCACTGTAAGTCACTCTGTTAGATTTAATTTAGTGTGTATGTCATTCTAAATGGTCATGTCTGTACCTCACTTCATCTGTTCATTCACACACTATCCACACAAAATTGTATGCAAGATTTAAGAGTTAGTGCAGTATATTAAAGCCAGTATGCTGCTGTGGTTATGTAACCTATTTTTATGGTAGATTTTCGAAGTGCCAAGCATGCTTTTGGACTATTATTGCCCATAACCCTTTGGGCCACTGGATAGGAGGATTTTTTTGTGAATGCGAGACCTGCCTGAAAACCTGAGACCTGAAATATTCCACTGCTGTTTTTAACTAAACTCCCTATCCTAACCAGATGTGACGTGATACTAGAAATTTCTTTCATGTAAATCTTGCATTGATGTCCTGTTGAATCATGATGAACAGCAATATTGTGAAATATTATGAGATCTAAAAAGAGCTCCTTTTCTGTTTCAATTAATTTTAAAATGTGATTTATTCCTGTGATTGCAAAGCTGAATTTTCAACAGCAATCACTTCATTATTCAGTGTCACATGATCCTTCAGAAATCATTCTGGTATGCTGATTTGCTTTAAGAAACAAGCTTAGTGTTTGCTTTAAGATATGCTTTATTATCAGTGCTGAAAAAGTTGTGCTGATTGATGTTTTTGTGGAAACCATGATACATTTTCTTTCAGGTTTCTTTAATAAATAGGCCTATAACAGCATTTATTTGATTTTGTTTTTGGTAAAATTATCAATGTCTGTACCATCACGTTTGTCCAGTTTAATGCATCCTTGCTGAATAAAAGTATTTAATTTATTAAAAAAAAAAAAAAAAAGCATCTTACTGACCTACACTTTTCAATGGTGGTGTATGTAGCATCATATTATTAAATCATTTTGAAGGTAATACGTTTAGCTTGATGCTAATGCTGCTTTGCACATGTAAATAGGAGTGCTGTCAATCGATTAAAAAAAAAATTAACTAATTAATCGCACATTTTTCTGAAATTAATTGAGATTAATCCCACCTAACATTAAAGTTTTTAAATATACTTTTAAACTGCAATAATTTCACATTCAAACTTAAAATAACATAAAGGCAGTATATTTTTAATATTAATTTCATGGCATCTTTTTTTTATGACTGAAGGTGAGTATTACTGATACTAATACTACTGATGTCTCTAGGAAATAGTTTTTTTCCCCCTAATATTTAACCATTGACTATATGTAATGTTGACTATACTAACATTACCGTATAGTTGAGAGCTATCAGTTTTAGCATTTATTAGCCTTTAAAAATAACTTCTAATTTAAGTGAACTTAAAACAAAAATGTCATATTTACCTGTGCCCTTCAGCAAGTAGGAAATATACAGAAATGGAATAAAGTTATCAAACACTAAATTCTAAATTAAATAGATGAATCCTTAAAGCTACAATAGTTATTGATTTCCTCTTTTTCTTTTATTCTTTGATGAACAGATATCACAGCTGCTGGGATATTAGGTTATTGGGCTGCTATTACTTTAAGAGCTGCCGCTGCTGAACGTGACGTGGATCTGACTCGCATGCCCATAGTTTCATTCACACTGTAATATGAAATGATACAGGTTACAGCGCGCGCCGCTGTATTTGTGCGTGCAGTTGAAGAGCATGTGCTACTAGCACAGTATAACAGCTGACAGGACAGGAAGATTCGTATTTACTAATAAATGGCCTGCCAACATCTCATCTGACTGCAGTTCACTGTTGTTCTACTGAAGCACCTCGTCACTGGTACCGTTTCCACTATCATTTGACCCGCGCCTGGCACTGAGGCGAAGTGGAGTGCGCATCTAAAAAGTCTCCTGTTTTATGTGGTCGTAAAGACGTTCTCTGTCTAAATAAACCCAATTCTTGTCAAGAAAAAAGAGCCAGAAGCAGCAGTTGTGAGTGGGGTGACCAACCCTAGCTCCCCTTATTTGCTTTAAATATTTTAACACCGTTAAACTGGAAAAATTAAACACCTGCGATAACGCGCTAATTTTGACAGCACTAGTAAATAGTAAAAGATAAGGGGCTCTGTGGTATTTTTTGACATAAAGTGTACTAAAGCCACATATCACTTTCCAGAATCAGAGCTGCTTTTTTTTTTTTTCTTTTGTGAACCCAGTGCTCCTCATTCTCAGGCAGATCATAGGCCAACAAGCAATATGCAGGTAAACTTAATGGGCCTTTTTCATGTGGTCGAGTATTGTGGTATGTGAACACGTGCACATTTTTGGCTCCGCTCACCTGATTGCTGTTGAAGGTCGGGTAAATGATAAATGGTGTGTTGACACGTTGGCAATGCAAACAAAGCTGTGGAAGATCACATGACCACAGCTAGCTAGAGCGAATCAGACTCCTCCATCCGTGTCTAATGCTGAGCATGTTTAATCAACAGTAGCGTCAGCTCTCAGGAGACCTTACTTCAGGGGTAAAAAATATTATATACACGTTTGCAATATATAAAATTATATATGAATAAATATATTCTGCACCAGAGCCATTGAGGTAATTTGGAGGAAGCTGTTGAGTTAAATTCATGCTTGATTTATCCCTGCGTGTGCGTGCATGTCTGAGTATATTATGTTGGTGAATTAAGCTCATTGTGCCCGTGATACAGTTTTGTTTATTAACAATAGCCGCTGAGTATATGAACCTCTTAAGCTACCGGATTCTCTAGCCAAACAATGACTGTGGAAGATCAGAAGGCTGAAAGAGGCCAGTGCAGAGCGGAAACAGAAGTAAACACTGCAAGTATGGACTGTCCTGGCTTACAGCCAAATCCCCAAGTTTTGATATCCTCCGGAAGAAATCTCCGGGATCTCTCTGCATGGTCGTGCAAGAGTGGGAAATACCCACAGCTGCCAAATATTCTACAACATGCAGAAGAATGTAGGATTATGTGTCTTCATGAGTGTGATTGTCATTAATTTCCCCTCTTAGTAATTAGTATGTGTCTTGTTGCTGATATGAACCCAATTACAACTGGTATTAACGTCCACCTGGGGTTCAGTCACAAGTGGGCAGCTAAATACAGGTGTAAATGGGGTCCAAAATGTTCTGTGATCCAATCACTCAACCTACATTTGAAGGTAGTCTGCATTTGTCCCATGTGTGCTGAAGGACTGCGTACTCACCTGTCAATCATCCGCTGGGGTACAACAAGGGTGTTATACTTTGGTTCCATAAATTGTAAGTTATGAAAGTGTCCCTTGTGCTCACCAAGGCTGCATTTATTTGCTCAAAAATACAGTAAAACAGTTTAAAATGGACATTTTTTCAAAAGCCATTACTCCAGTCTTCAGTGTCACATAATTCTCCAGAAATCATTCTAAAATGCTGATTATGCTTACAAATTGCAACATTTTTGCCTCATTGCCTGTTTTTAAATCAATTTGAGTCTCCTGTGGGCTTTATAAATGCAGTGTTTGTATGATTTTTAGTTCCTGCCAATGTAGAGCATTTCCAAAAACACTCCAAAATGGTCAGTTATTTCAGTCAGGATGCTTCCATAGAAGGAATGGAGCAGTTCACTAGGTTTAGGAGCAAGCTTGAGTCTGCACATATACATGCCACTTTCCATTATCCTGCCTTCGGAGTGACCCTCGCAACCTACTGGATATAAACACCAAACTTTAATTGGCTAGAGGACAGGAGTTCTGGAGTTTGAGTGACAGGGCTTTAAAGAGAGTTTTCCTGTTTAAGCGCAATGTTTAATGTGCAGAAAAGACACCTGGACCGTTTGGAGGAGCTATCTGAGGTCCAGAGAGCAGGCTTAATCAAAGAAAGAGAGGGATGGAGAGGTCAATCAGAAGTCAGAGAAAGGAAATTGTGGGAAGTGGGACTTGGGAGAAAGAGAAATGTGAAGGGAGATTGTGGCAGAACAGAAAAAAGGAAGGTAATAAAAGAGAGAGGAGGGGAAAAAACAAACAGTGGCAGTTCTTTTGAAAGTCCCCAGAGAATCCAGTCAAGTCCTGTTTCTGTGAGAGGGGAACTTGCCTCTGGGGAATTTGATTGACAGTTCCAGAAGAGTGTCCACATATCTTTGTCATGCCTGCAGACCGAATACTTCCTTTTATGACATCACCGTGCACCACATGATCTGATTGGATATTTATAGATTCTGTAATTTTTTTTTTTTTCTGGCCGAAGAGTTCTCATGGCTTCTGACAGCCAGCCACAAACCTTTAGGGACTGCATGTTCAAAAAAGTATTTCAAATGTGTGAAGTTTTTGTTTATTTTTATTTTATTTTAATTTTATTTTTTGTTTTTTTCTTTTCTTTTCTTTTTCTTTTCTTTTCTTTTCTTTTCTTTAATGCTTTTTTGTTGTTTATAATTTGTCATAAAAAATAGTTTCCTTTCCCATATATAATGCTACAGGGGAAAAGGGTGAAAAATATAAGAAAATACAATAAACTGGGGAAAAAGAAATAAAATAAAAACAACTTTTGAGATTATTCGCAAATTTAAATGTTTAGCCTCAGCTAACCTTGCATCTAATTTGACACTTAAGATCAAGCCATTATGACTGATCTTTATTTGCTGGCTTTATTGTCCTGTAACCAAGACGCACCAATTCAGTGACTTGACAAAAAGCCCTGAATGAATGCAAACCACACACACTCAATAAAAAGTGGTTAAGAGTAAATCTCCTTTTATACACAGCCAGTTCACACTCTCAGCGTCCAATGATCTCGCATTTGAGCTCATTAAGTTTCTTAGAGCCAATTGGAAATCAATGGAGCCAGCCATTGCGGACGAACTTTTCTTTAAGTCCAATTTATGTCCTCCTTTATCAGTTTCACAGACGTCTCTCTTGCTAGCCAGTTTTGTTTTATAATGGAGTGAAATGAGTGCGCTCAGGTGCAGTAACAGAATGAACAAAGAAGAGTTCCCTCCCGGAGCTGAATCGCACACGTACGTTCGCTCACTCACTCGCTCTCATTAGCTCTCTGTGGCGCTTTTGTCTTTTAATCAATGCAGAGAACATAACTACAATTAGCAGCTTTCCCATATCGATCCCAGCTGAATTAACAAGAGAGAGGGAAGAATCACGTTCCTCATGGGTGTTCTCCATCATGTGCGTGTGTGGAATTTATTTGTGGTTGTGTGTATATGCTGTGTGTCAAGTGAACTTCATACTGCAGTGTCAGCTTATGAGTGTGTGTTGTCATCGGTGTGGCACACACTTCATCAGGGAGTCGCGGCTAAACAGTGATGAATGTGTGTATGCTCTCTGCTTTGGTTTGATTGAATGCCCTGCTCTAAAACAGGGGCACACACACTCACACACTTTATGACAGCCAAGATGGAAAACTGCAGTTTGAGATGTAATGAGGAAATTCAGACACAAACACGAACGCTCTCGCACCCCTACACCATAGACCGTAACGACACTACTGCGTTAACTACATCTTAACTACATTTTTCAATGGCGTGACAGTAGCGCTGATGTTTTTAAAGTGGTGTAACTTTTACAGTAACAAGCTACTTTTTCTAACAAGTAGCGCAACAACGTTCATGACAAACTGTGCAAGAAGCCCCGCTACTGAGTGAGATGAGGTAATAATCTCAAAAAATGGGCTCTACTAGAGTGTCTTTTTAGCATTTCAATCTACTGAGTTTGGAATATTTTTGTAGCAAAATAAACGTTAGCTAAGTATTTGAATGCTATCGCTGTGTTAGCATAGCGACATAATATTTTTGTTTTATTGCACAACCACCCAAATGAAGCAATGATCATATGCACTCTACTCGTTTAAATCATCACATTTTCCTTCATCTTTTTTTGTAGCAAAATAAATGTTAAATAGTGCTATTTAGCAGTAACTACCTGCTATCGCTATGTAAAAAATGAAAAGGTGACTAGTTTGTCATACTTTATTTGTTATTGGCTAGCACATTTTTCCTAAAGTTAGCTTGACTATATTTGAACCACTTAAAAAACAGTAGCTCTGATGTTTTCGAAGTGGTATCGCATTTCCAGTAACAAGCTACTTTTTGAACAATTAGCAATGTGCTGTAGCATGACATAACGTTTGTTACATTACACAAACTGTGCAATCGCTATGTAAACCAGGAAAAGGTGGCTTTAGTTTGATGCTAGTTTATGCTAAATGGCATTTTTAAGCTATTTAGCTGCTTTTTTGTTAGTCGCTAACTAATTTTTTCCAAAAGTTAGATTGTGAATAGTTAGATTCGAAGTGATATTGCACTTCCAGTAACAAGCTACTTTTTAAACAATTAGCAATGTAGCATGACAACTTTTGTTACATTACACAAACGGTCTCACAACCAAGATGTCTTTTTAGCACTTCTATTTAGCTAACTATTCAGCTGCTATCACTATGTTAGCAGTGAAAAGGTGGCTTTAGTTTGAAGTTAGTTTATGCTAATTGACATTCTGCTCTTTTTAGTTTAATTATAGAATCTAACAATGGTGTAGCTTTAATGTAGTAAGCTACTTTTTGTTAATAGCTTATAGCTAACTACCTTTTTTCAATTAGCATTGAACTGTATTTGAACTATTTTAGCAAGCTACAATTTCGAAGTATCTTCTCCTAGCATTGTACAAAGCTAAATGGCTAAATAATATGCAGATACCGAGACACACAAAATACATGTATATAACACGCACACACATCACAGACACACTTAATTTGCTATCTGTACACGTATCCCCGACTCATGCATTATCCTCCTGTGTTATTGTTTTTTTATTCTTCATGAAACTCAAGTTCATAAAAACAGAATTTTTAATAAGTTGTTTGCGCTTAGTGTTAGACACGACTGCACTGCTGTTTTTAATTAATAACCCCAGCATTCCCAACGAAGTGGAACTCAAACGACACTAACACGCAGAGAGAGAAATAGATAGACGTAGTCGGCGATAGAGGCAAATACACTTCCTGTGTGCATTAGTGGTTGTGTTGGAGGTTTTATCTGTCTGAGAAGTCACCACATTTATCAGTCTATAATTCAGTCAGAGCGCCAGATAAATACAGAGAGAGACAGGAATAGAGATAACCAGCGCCGCGGTGGAGTGTGTGGATGGGCTGTGCTCTAAAAATTGAGGTATGATGATACAGTCAAAGTGATAAATGTGGTTTTGTCACTCTCTATTTGGTGAAGAAGTTTTCCGTGAATTACAGCATTTAGAAACTTATTGACAGACTAATCTCATCAACTTGTGAACTGGACATTAGAGATGCACCGATATTAAATTTCTATGCCGATACAGATTATTCAGTATGACATCTGCTGATACCGATTGTTTGACATTCTTAAAGGGATAGCTTACCCCAAAATGAAAACTTCTGTCATCATTTTACTAACCCTCATGTTGTTCCAAACTTGTGTGAGTTTCTTTCTTCTGTTGAACACAAAAAGAAGATATTTTGAAGAATGCTGGTAACCAAACAGTGCAACGGTAGCCATTTACTTTCAGTAGCATGGAAGAAATAATGTGGAAGTCAGTTCATTTTTGGGTGAACTAACCCTTTAAGGAAAAAAAAAAACAGGTTAAAATTAACAATTTACACCCCCTTTTAATTGACAGCATATAAGTTGGCTCTGATCATCGTCTGTTTTTTACACAATTGTCTGATGGTCGATAATAGGGGGTGGGACAATAAATCGATATGGCGATATATTCGTGATCCTTCTCCATGCGATACGATAATCGATATCTGGGCGCCAAATATCGATATTTTAATTAATACAATAAGGTGCTCTTAATACATTTTCCTGCTCTCAGCGTCTAAAAATGCGTGGAAATCTCTGCCGCGCCATTTCCACATTCTTTCCAAAAGCGCTCTGAGCAACTATGAAGCGCGTTCTCTATGAAGATGGGGAAGCACGAGGAACCGAATGATAAACAGATTTTTCAGACACTGTATTAAGCTCTTACTGCTTATATATACACGTTTATGGAGATGAAAACTAAATAACTGCCCCGGAACAGTTATCAGCGTGGACCATAGGCATCGATCACGTTATTATTGCAGAGCGCATATTCAGTTCATGAGTAGCTCTAACCTCTCCGCTCGGATCGCAGGTGGGATTTCCATCACTATATGAGAGAGAGAGAGAGAGCGCCGCCGGTGCGTCCAGTTTTATGTGAACAAAACTGGATGCTCTCCCTCTCTTCACAGATATTACAAGGTGCGCGTTATGCAGTGTGAACAGTGGGCACCGACCAGCAGAAACATAAATCTGCACTCTATGGCATGGAGGACGAGACCAAAACACTGTCAGAGCCGTAATTTTCTGTCGCAGAAGTGTGCAGTGTGTGCGTGCTTGCCGCGCGTCTACATTTGAAATAACCAACCTGAGCAGCGCAAAAGACGCGATGTGATTGTGAACGGCTATTTTCCGGTGCGGGGCTGCTCCGTTTTTATGATGAGACGAGTAGAAAGGTTGAGAAAGCACTCCAGGTAAATTTTGAAATGTACCAGGTTTATATATATATATATATATACTATATATATATATATATATATATATATATATATATATATATATATATATATATATATATATATATTTACATGGAGAGAGAGAGAGAGGCTATATAAAGTTAAGCAGTTAAATGTGTTTGTTTACAAAGAAAAGTGTAAGCTTTTAATATTTAATAGCTTTTAATTATTAATTTACTCAACATGTTAAAATTGATTTACAGAACTTTTTTTGCTGTTTTCTAACAGTTTGGACTTGAATAAAGAAAGAAAACTTGCACTTAACCTTTCACAGGCATTTTTGTTTAGACAGATATCGCGATATATCATTATAGGATTTTCTAGAAATATATCGATTATCGCAGAATCGCTGTATCATGATAGTATCATTATCGTGAGCCATGTATCGTGATTATATCGTATCGTGAGGTACCCTGCGATTCCCACCCCTAGTCGATAAGTGCTTTTATAAGCCAGTACTGATTACTGGCCGATATATCGGTGCATCTCTATTGGAGATGCATTGATAGTACAATTATGGATGATACTACTTATTTTAGCCAGTAATTATTTTCTTCTTTTTTTGTTTTTTTTTTTAATCACTAATAGTTAAATAATATTGATCTGATATTATATGCAGTAACAGATATGATGTTATTTGATGTTAAAAATCATTTTGAAAGTAAAAAATGCCTGCAGTGCTCACATGGATTATGCAAGTTCGTATCCAGCCTGCAACGTGTTCCAATCTCATTATCACTCCATCTCCAGTAATTTTCACTCTCTGTGGTGTCTGTCTAAAAAAAGAATCCCTCCCAGGAAATTATTACATCTTATACTGTGATTCCTGCATGGAGAGTTATAGTGCCTTGTATGTGTGTGTGCTTGAATACTTGAAAGTGAGCAGGATGTGTGTGTCGGGAATCTGTCTCAGGGCCTCTTGTCGCAACCTTTTGCCCCCAGTCCTCAGGCGGTGGGGCGAATCTCTCACTCTCACATTCTCTCTGTACTTCTCAAATGAGACTGTGCTCTCTGGGTGGTTAATTGGGCAAGTTTTGCTCAAGGCTGTCTTATAGGTGGCTTTTCGAGATCTGCCTAACACACACATTTTGTTTTTTTGTCGTAGTGGGGACTTTTCATTTGAGTTCGGTTTGATTTTTCTACTGAACTAATCGTGTTTTTTTAGCCGCTAACCCTCCCATGAAGACTTTATTTAGTATGTTTATGAACCCGTTTTCCTCATGGGGACCACTGGTGATGTTGATCATTTCAGATTTTAGTATCCTTTTGGGGACATTTAATCCTCTCATTGTGGGCTAAAACTTGACCCATACACACACATTGAAAGATAAGAATTGGTGTTTAAGATGCCCTATTGTATCTGCAGTTTACTAGTGTTTTGGCTGTGGAACACAAAAGGAGAGATTGTGATCACTCTTTTTTGCATGTAAATGCAATGGATGGGCAGTTGCAGCTTTATTAGTTAAAATACCCCGTAAAAGTATGGTATGAGTGGTCCATACAGCTTGCGCATTTCAACCCAAGTCTTATGAAGCTAAATGGTAAATTTGTCTTCAAAAACTGGTCTGAATGTTTGAATGTTCTTGATTATCTCTAGCTGTGTTTCCCATTACCCTTCAAATTACACAAATTAAAATTGCGAATCGAAAATGCGCCTAATGGAAACTTCTCAAATGAGACTGGGCTCTCTGGGTGGTTAATTGGGCAAGTTTTGCTCAAGGCTGCCTTATAGGTGGCTTTTCGAGATCTGCCTAACACACACATTTGTTTTCTGTCATAGTGGGGACCTTTTTCATTGAGTTCAGTTGAATTTTCTACTGAGCTAATGGTGTTTTTTAGCCGCTAACCCTCACATGAAGACGTTTATTTAGTATGTTTAGGAACCCGTTTTCCTCATGGGGACCACTGAGGGATGTTGATCATTTCAGATTTTAGTATCCTTTTGGGGATATCTAATCCTCTCATTGTGGGCTAAACACTTGACCCATACACACACATTGAAAGATAAGAATTGGTGTTTAAGATGCCCTAATTGTATTTACAGTTTACTAGTGTTTTTGGTTCCATCATCTCACTAATGGCAGTAATAACCTCCTCCATGACATGATGCAATCAATGTTTAATTAGAGCAGAACACTATTAAAAGTCTGTGCTTGTTTTCCTGGGCATGTATGAATGTGGTCATATGAGTCTCATAGTTTGAGATGTTGATGCTTTGTTGTTCTCTTTCTCTCTATTTCCTCGCTCTCTGTAGGTCATTTGTTTACCTCAGTACTTACGCAGGACACGTACAGACATGAAATCCGACAATTTCAGCCATGGAGTCTGTCCTGTTCTCTGTAATCAAGTCCTCCTACTCAAACCTTGGAACAATCAAAATCAGTCCTGACTTCTGCTTTTTTCCAAACCTGGAATAAAACCTGAAGAGAGAGCATTTGCTTGTCATTTGATATGGTTTACCATTTAAACAGAAAAGCTCTGCTGCTTGGTATGTGTGATCGATCGTATATGCGCACGTCCACTTTCCTTCATCTTTTCTCAATAAATGGAACTGAAAATCAACTAATATATATGATTTTCAGTTCCATGTATTATAAAATTACTCAAATTCTATCTTTCTCTCTCTATATTTATTTTGCCACAGATTCATTTTTAACAAGATCAGATGTCCTGTCCTTAAGACATAACTGACTTTACATTAATTGTGCATACATAAAAGCAGTTTTCTGAATGGATTCAGAATCATTGAAGAGAGAATCACTGTTTTTTTCCTTCTCAGCCCTAGTGACAACCCGACTTTTACAGCCTTGTTTTCTTTTCAGATTAAATATGGCATCTACTCTGAAGTCTAAGGATTATGTTTGTGGTGAAATCAGGTGCTGCCAGACTCCTTTGTTCAAGTTGACGTTGCCCCTCCGAGGTCTTCTTACTCACTCTAATAGCAAAAAACGTCAAAGCTGGTCTGAGATCAGTGTTAAAAGCAGCGTCTTGCTACAGCAGGCTGTCAGGATTGTTGTTTTGGCCTGAGGGAAACATGATCAGCGGTTTGCTCAGTCGGCAGTGACTGCTTTAAAAATTTTGAAGCTGACAGCTCGTTTTCACCAGCGTTTACAACACGTGTGGCTAGTTAAGCGTGGGACTTGAGTGTTTTTGTAAGAATAAAAGCTGTGAGTGTTGCCATAGCACCTCTTCCTGATGCAATCTCTGTGTAGCTGCTTTTATCATGCATATCCAGGTCTAATTTTTGAAGTTAATTCTCAAAAGAGCAATAATCCCATCATTCCTCTCACTAACAGTGTTAATACATGTGTCTTATTATGCATGATTCATCGGTGCACAGTATTCCAAAGAACAAAAAATTGCTTTGCATGATTCATCGGTGCACAGTATTCCAAACAACAAAAAATTGCTTTCATAATTTAGTCAGTCAATCCAAAATAATACTTCTTTGTTGAACATACAACGAAAAAAGGAAAAAAAAAAACCCATCACATTATGGTAGTAAAAAGGGTTATGAATGCAGTTTCATGTTGACTTCAAAGGAATAGTTCACCCAAAAAAGAAGATTGCCATCATTTATTCACCCTCATGTTGTTCCAAACCCCTATGACTTCTGTGGAACGCAAAAGGAGAGATTCTGATCACTCTTTTTTGCATGTAAATGCAATGGATGGCAGTTGGAGCTTATTAGTTAAAATACCCCATAAAAGTATGGTATGAGTGGTCCATCCAGCTTGCGCATTTCAACCCAAGTCTTATGAAGCTAAATGGTAAATTTGTCTTCAAAAACTGGTCTGAATGTTTGAATGTTCTTGATTATCTCTAGCTGTGTTTCCATTACCCTTCAAATTACACAAATTAAAATTGCGAATCGAAAATGCGCCTAATGGAAACACGTCAATTCTGCAAAAACGCCCATATATCGCAAAAAAGTTTTTACGCTCACATGAGGTGGTTTTTCAGGCAGTTCGAAAAAGGAAACAGCTTTTTTCACATTTATAGGTCATCCAAAGTATGTTAAAATCACATGATCATTCTTTAATGTACTATAACCTCCAAGAAACAGCTCATATGTGGCCGCTTTCAAGTATAAGGGGCTTTCCTTGCTATTGGATGGATAATTCCTTATTTACACTGCACACATCTGAGGCAGATTACGGCTCTGATACGGCCACTCTAGTCAATGCTTGTTTATACCAGCTGCACCGCGGCACTTAAGCATCCCAGAAGCGGCATACATCTCCTTCGATTAAAAATAATGGCTAGTGTGGTTTCTGCGATTATATTTAAACCTACCAACATCCGTTGCCATGACTTATCACCAGAGGAAAAAATTAAGTTTTAGTCGCATAACATCGGTTAATGGAAATGCCGCCATTCCACAATAGTTTTTTTATTGACATTTATAAAATATCGCAAAAGTTTTGTGCAAATCTGTAATGGAAACACACTTTAAATTGTTTAATCCTCTTATTCAGCAAGGATGCATTAAATTGATCAAAAGTGGCATTAAAGACATTTATAATTAAAAATTTCTGCCAAGTAAATGCTGTTTTTTGAACTTTTTCCTTGAAAGAATCCTGAAAAAAAAAAAAGTATCATGGTTTCCACAAAAATATGAATCAGCACAGCTGTCTTCAACATAAAAAGAAATTATTTTTGGGCTCCAAATCAGCATATTAGAATGATTTCTGAAGGATCATGTGACACTGAAGTAATGGCTGCTGAAAATTCTGCTTTGATATCAAAGGAGTAAATCATATTTTAAAATATGTGATCCTGGACCACAAAAGTAGTCATAAGGGTAATTCTTTTTTAATTTTTTGGTTTGTTAGCATAGGACAATATTTGGCCAAGATACAAATATTTGAACACCTGGAATCTGAGGATGCAAAAAAACATAAATAAATAAATAAATAAATAAAATCAAAATATTGAGAAAATCATCTTTAAAGTTGTCTAAATGAAGTTCTTAGCAATGCGTATTACTAATCAAAAATTAAGTTTTGATACATTTACGGTAGGAAATTTACAAAATATCTTCATGGAACATAATCTTTACTTAATATCCTAATGATTTTTGGCATAAAATAAAAATCAATAATTTTGACCCATACAATCTATTTTTGGCTATTGCTACAAATATACCCATGCTACTTATGACTGGTTTTGTGTTCCTGGGTCACATATATTAAAATAGAAAATGGTTATTTCAAAGTCTAAAAATATTTCACAATATTTCAAGTAAATTACTTTTTTGGCTCCTCTTCAAGAAATGTTGTATGACCTCTGTACATTAGACATCTTGTATGGTGCTTTTGCACCCTTTCATGCTTCAGTCACTATTCATTGTAATTGTATGGAATTTCACCTCCTTCTGTGGTAGAAACTAAGTCAAACCAGTTTGGAACAACATGCGGGTGAATAAACTTCCTTTTAAAGTTTTCTCTCTTGATTACAGTGCTACTGGGGAAAAAAATGGGTTTCTGTAACTGTCCAACAGGCCTGTAAGGTTCAAAAAACATTATGCACAAAAATGCACAACAATATATCTGATGTGGAGTGCTACTGTGTTCAATACCTAAAAGTTCACTGCATTCCAGAGTAGCTTCAATTTACAATTCAGTATCTTTTATGTAGGTTAGGTAGAGTTAGTATGCTAGCTAATTTTGCATGGCTTCTTAAAACTTTGTTTGTGAGCTTTGATTCTTTGGTGTGGTTTTTACATTTTCAGAAGTAGCAGTTAAGCGGACTTGATCTGTTGCGCGTGCTTCCTGTGGTCTATTTACCAGAGATTTAATAAAGTGTAGTGGAGTGTAAGATTTAAGAAATGTGCTTTCCAAAACATTTCATTTTTTGTCTCTGCCAAGCAAATGAGCTGTTAATGGTGGAAGCTTTGATTTCCACGCCTAAATCCTGCAGTTCTGTTGTTTTAAAGTGTGTGTGTGTGTGTGTGAGAGAGCGATATCTTTGAGAGGTGTATTGTTACAGTCTAATCCGAGGCATGGAAGTTTGATTAGCCTCCTGTGCACAGATGGGCTCTTCAGTGTGATTACAATGCTTTTCATTAGATTTCATCACATCTCTTCTTTTTCTCCTTTCTTTCACATACACCCCCTCCCCTCCTCCTTATCTTTCTCGCACCCCCCTCTTGATTAATCACGGGAGAATGACTGGAGGTAGATGTGACTGAAGTGAAGAGGTAATTGCATCGCAGGTGTGTTGATATAGGGACTGTTATAGATGCGTTGACGTCATCTTAACCAGTAGATTGTCAGAAACTCAAGGCTCTCACGACTGTCGCCACCAGTCATCTGATCAAGATTATTTAGTAATCACTCCACTCCGGGTTTTATGGGTCGCTCAATAGCATTTACCACTGTAAAAACTCTGAAGATTTTTGGGAGAGTTCACCCAAAAATTTAAATATCGTCATCATTTACTCACCCTCATGTTATTTCATACCTGTATGACCTTTATTTCTTTTCTGTGAAACACAAAAGAAGATATTTATTTTATTTTATTTTTAATTTTGTGTTTGCTCAATGGTATTTTCCACTGTAAAGTTGCTCACATCTTATAAAGGGGTGGGAGAAAAAAATCGATGCATCGCGATTCTCTCTCCAACGATTCTGGATCGAGTCTGAGAATTTCACCAGATGCACGATGACGCTGAGTTTGCTTTAGAAACACCCGTATTCTGCTTGCTTCCAATTCCTCACATACATACACCACTTGAACCTTCCGTAAAATAATTTTTAATAAATTTCGGAAAGATTGAAGCGAATTACATTCGCGGGCTTCATGAAGACTGCACGCGCACGCGGCTGTACGCGACTCCGTGTAAGTGGTTTAATGCACTTGCGTCTCAAAATGGTTTTATGATGCAAACTTAATGTAAACACAGCCAGTTATGTCTTAAGGGATTAAACGGACAGAACAAACCACATTTCTTCTTATATTTCAAAAGAGATCCGTGCGTGAATGCAGCTTAATAGATCTCCCACTGTCTATGATGTCAGTAAAAAACAACAGTAAAGATAAAGAAAAATCACTCAGTTCTTGAATGGAAAACATTCAGATAATCTTAAATACTGAAAGCACTCTTTGTTTGTTGTTTGTAATATGTTTATTTCTATGTACATTTCTATGCTCATCTTTATTATTTGCTACTTGTATGTTTTGTTTTGAAGTTATTTAAAATTTAAAATTCTTAACAGGCCTACAACTGTTTTAATTATTATTATTTTTTTCAATTTGTATTTATTTTAAAAAGTACTTAATTACTTATGTAAGGATATGTAAATGTAAGTATTTTAAGATTCTCAAGTCGGTAAACCAATTAATTAATAAGGGTAAAAAAAAAAAGTAGATCAAGAATCGTTATGGAATCGGATCGTGACTCCTAGAATTGGAATCGGATCGGAACGTGAGGTGACTAAAGATTCCCACCCCTAATCTTATAGGAATACTTCACCAAATTCAATTTTGTCAATTACTTAGACTCATCTTTTATTTTGTTTTGTTTTGTTTTGTTTGCGCAATGGTATTTTCCACTGTAAAGTTGCTCACATCTTAAAGGAATACTTCACCCTAAAAAATTCAATTTGGTCATTTACTCAGACTCATCTTATCTTTTCTTTTCTTTTCTTTTCTTTTAATATATTTTATTTTTATTTATTTATTTATTTATTTTTTATTATTGTGTTGTGTTTCCTGGTTCGCGCAGTAGCATTTTCCACTGTAAAGTTACACATATTTTAAGAGAATACTTCACCAAAAAATTATATTTTTATCATCATTTTACTCACCCCATATCATATTTTTGACTGTTATATAACACACATTTTTATCAATAATTAATTTTTTTAATAATTTCATTTTTTTTTAAACTCTTTTCTGGTTCACTCAGTAGCATTTTCCACTGTAAAGTTACACATCTCTTAAAGGAATACTTCGCCCAAAAATGTTGTCATCATTTACTCATGTGTTTTTTTTTTTTTTAATCTGTTTGACTTACTATACACAAAAGAAGACATTTAGCTGAAGATTTCAACTGTTTTTGTCTACAATATAAAAGTCAATGGGGTCCAAATCATCATTGGACCCCACTGGCTTTCATTGTATGGACAAAAACAGCCTTTGGACAAGGCATCTGTGAATTCCTGTTCGCATGCTATTGCCTTATGAGCTGTTAACGTGTAATGTTCATACTGGAGTGATCTTGGTGCAAGAGCAACAAAAAATTTCTCCTTGCTCCAGGCAAAATCATGCAACTTTGCTCTGCTTCAACTACGTACCGCTCATGTTCTCTGATCTGATCAACAAATGGACGGGTGCACAGACAAATACACCTTCAAATACAGTTGCTCACTCAAATATTTTAAAGGACAGGGTGTGGGGAGTTTCTACGAAACACTGATAACGAGAAAAGTTTAAAAAGAGAGTTTTAAAAGGTTTTCTTTTGTTATCTTGCTTTTCTCTATAACAAACACTGACAGTCTATTTCCTATTGTATTTTATGTCATTACAAATGTAACCAAGAACGGAAGAACTATTTATGCTTCAATACCATTGCCAAATAGAATTCAGATGTCTGTTTGTAAAGGAGCATTAGAGCATGTGTAAAAGCCTCGACTGACAGGAAAAACATAACACCACCATTCACATCCCTCCGTGCACGAAACAATGAAAGAAAAGATCTTAATCTAATAGGAATCCGGCTTCGGATTTCTTGATTGGTTTTGTTACCACAAGAAAATTATTCATCACAAATATCATTTCCATTGAGGCTCGTGAGGGTTTCTTCATGGTGGTTGCCAGTCAATATTGAGTATTGTGTTTCTTGGCGGGTGTTGTGCTGCTTTTTCTCAAGTCTCGCTCTACAAGCTGCATTATAGACCCGTGGTTGTAACGTTCCCGCTCTGCGAGCCAATGTCTCTGGTCCATAAATGTCACTGATTAAAATTGCTGTTGGAATTGTTGCATGGATCACTTGGTGCATGATGACTCTAATCAGCTTGTTCAGTTCATTAGGAGCTGGAAACATAATAGTTACAAATCTGGGCCATAGTAGGAGTTTCAGTGGCTCCCCAATTCTGCTCCATCACGGTTGTGATTTGTTTAAAATGTGTGTTAATTAGGGCTGAAACGATTAGTCGACATTATCGACAACGTCGACAATAAAAAATTTTCGACAAATATTTCTGTTGTCGAGTAGTCGTTTGATCCCATATGACCTAATGTAAGAGCCTGCAATAATGCGGTTGGACCAGTGTGGCGCTGTAGTGCAAGACTGCAATTCTGATGCTGTTCAAGAGAAGAAGAGAGACAGCGCTTTAGAGCACAGCGTTTTCTTCTCAATAACGCAATAAACAACAAACAAAACAACAGTTTAAACACCAAAAACTGATAGCGGTGAGAAAGTGATGTTTGCATGAGCTCTTCAGTTCGGTACTTCAGTAAAGCAGTCACATCACGTTTATTTATATAGTACTTTATGCAA
Source organism: Spinibarbus caldwelli (assembly GCA_039654775.1). Taxonomy (NCBI): domain Eukaryota; kingdom Metazoa; phylum Chordata; class Actinopteri; order Cypriniformes; family Cyprinidae; genus Spinibarbus; species Spinibarbus caldwelli. The sequence continues at coordinate 11,168,772 of CM077229.1, read as the reverse complement.
GAGAGAGCCTTAAATCAAGCAGTTTAGTTAGTGTCGCTTTGCTTGAGCTAGCTAATGATAAAATCTTTTTATTAGTTGGGGAAATAAATTAATTAAAGTGATAGTTTGGTTTGCAGAGATCAAAGCTTGATCTTGCTCTGTACTGTTTTGATTATCATAACCCTATAAGGTATTTTAAGAGAGATATATGTTGTGAATAAAATAGTTTATCAAAATTTTTTTAAAAAGCATCTTATCACTTACCTTTATTTTGTTTCTTATCCTTATGACTTACAAAATGAGATGTTAGGCAGAATGTCATTCAGTTATTTTTTCATATAGCTAATTAAATGTGATTAAGACAGTTTTTCTGTCTGTCATCTCATTTTGTGTGCCAAATATATCTATTTATATAAATTAATTGGTAATGCTTTTACAGTAAGGTGTTATAATGTATTACCTAACATGAATGAACAATACATTTATTACACTATTAATCTTTGTTAATGTTATTTAATAAAACAGTCCTTCATTGTTAGTTCATATTAATTCACAATGCATTAACTAATGTAAACAAACACAACTTGTGATTTTAATAATGCATTAGTAAATGCTGAAATTAACATTAACTAAGATTAATAAATGCTGTAGAAGTATTGTTCATTATTAGATCATGTTAACTAATGTAGTCAACTAATGTTAACTAATGAAACTTTATTTTAAAGTGTTAGCAATTTATTATGTAATAATTTTAATTAATTACATGTGTGACCCTGGAGCACAAAACCAGTCATAAGTCACACAGGTATATTTGTAACAATAGCCAACAATACATTGTATGGGTCAAAATGATCAATATTTCTTTTATGCCAAAAATCATTAGGATATTAAGTAAATATCATGTTCCATTTAAAGCTTAATTTTTGATTAGTAATACGCATTGCTAAGCAATCGAGTTTCACAAAGTCGAATCATTTGGACAACTTTAAAGGCGATTTTCTCAATATTTAGAATTTTTTTTTGCACCCTCAGATTCCAGATTTTCAAATAGTTGTATCTCAGCCAAATATTGTCCTATCCTAACAAACCATACATCAATGGAAAGCTTATTTATTCTTATTTATATAAATCTCAATTTCAAAAAATTGACACTTAAGACTGGTTTTGTGGTCCAGGGTCACATATGATTTTCAAAAGCTGAAGTGATTACCTTTTATTTATTTGTTAGAATATGTATAACTCAATATTTTAACTAATTGCAAAAGCTGAATAATCAATCAGTCTATTGATTAATCAGTGAAATATCAAAATAAGCGTTTGTTGCAGCCCTAGTGTTAATAGGGTGTGGAACTGAGGACCAGTTCTTATTTATAACCAGTTATTTTATTTTATTTTATTTTATTTTATTTTATTTTATCATTTCATTTCATTTCCAATAGCATTTTCCACTGTAAAGTTACACATATCTCAAATACTTAACCCAAAAATGTACACTATCTGAATTGAATGTGAAAATATTAGAAAGATGATACATAGACAGCTCATCTTTCTTTTGAATGCAACAACATGCATACAGCGCAACCAGTGTAGTCTGATTAAAAAATAAATGACTCTTATAAGTGGTTATTTTAGTGAATCACTCATGAATCAGTTGGAGAGATTACTGTGTAATTTGACTCAGTCATCGAAACGTAAGTTACTTTCTGTTTTGTTTTATCAGAAATGTCATCCTTTAAAAGTATCAAAAATCATCTGAATCGTTAATAAATCCTTATGATTCCCATAGATATTACCATTTTTTATTTCATTTTTATATATTTCACTCTGAATTGAATGTGAAAATATTAGAAAGATGATAAAAATACAGCTCACCTTTCTACTGAATGCAACAACCACGCACACAGCGCAACCAGTGTAGTCTGATTTAAAAACAAATGACTTTTATGAGTGATTATTTTTAGTGAATCACTTATGAATCATTTGGAGTAGATATTGAATTAATCTGACTCAATCACCGAAACGTAAGTTACTTTTAGTCTTCTATTTCCAAATATGTCCTCCTTGAATCGTTAATAAATCCTTATAGTTCCTGTTCCTAGTTTTAAATGACAAATATTAAGTTTCACTGGCTGATCTAAACCAAGAATAGCTGTAAAGCTCTGTATTCTGTTTAGTTTGGTTTGTGTAGTGTTCATGTCCTCTGAGGAAGCCTAAGGTGTCTCAGTCCATGCCTTTTCATAGTCGTTACTGTCAAGTGTTATTGAGTTGAATGTTGTGCTGTAAACAAGGTCAGCAAGACTGCATTTGGATGCACAGGATGGAGTTGTCATTTATATAGGTGTTACGCTTGAGAATGTGGTCAGAATGTTTGAAACTCAATGTTAGGCGCAGGAAGATATCGAGCTGTAAGGGGAAGTGAGGTTAGACGCTTGTAGATGACCTTTGTACATTGTGCTGTTTGAATGGAGCCGTGAGGTCAATCAGCTGAATGGAGATATTAAATTATGAAAATTATCGGATTATTGACTTTAGCTCTGCCCTCTTGTCTTTTTCACACTAATAAAAATGCTAACTCCTGTTGCATCCTGTCCCGAAAGTGTCCTTAGCACAGTGGGTAGTGCTGATCTCAGCTGTCCTACAAATACATTTATCTAGCATTATGTTTACAGGACTGAATATATTAATAAAGTAAATAATTTGACATTATCTTTCAAAAGTGATTTTTTTTTTTTTATACTTTCTCCTCTGGAACTCCTGTGAATAAAAATAAATTTTCTTTTATAAACTGACTTATTTAATTTAATTTTTATTTTTTAGGTGTCAATGTCTGTGGCCTTTTTTATTTTCAGCTTGACTGATGACTTTCTTGCAGTTCTTTCACAGACTTCATATTTTTCTTTCAGGTGCTAATCTAAAATCAGTTTTACAGTTTTTCTGACATAGATCAAGGCAGGATATTGACTTGGCAAACCAGTTCAAGATCAGCGAATTGCAGGGTGTCTTGCAGCCCGGACGAGCCGCTTTTCACGCTCTGAGACGGAGGAAAATTGCTTCCAGTGATTCCACACCCCCTTCCCTCTCATCTGTTGTTTTGCGTGACATTATCTGGGAAGACGTTGTGTAATTACCAAGTTTGCAGCTAACATAACATCTGTCACATTTGTTAAGTAAATGTACATTTCTCCTTTTTGAAACGAACATGTCTATTAACTTTTTTTTCAAAAATATTTTAGGTTAAAATTTATGGAAGTATAATTTTATTTTAGTTTAGTTTAGATTAGTTTAGTTTATTTTTCTGTTTCCTGGTTTGCTCACTAGCATTTTCCACTATAAAGTTATACATATCTTAAAGGAATACTTCACCAAAAAAATTTTTTTTTTTCATACTTTACTCATCCTCATATTTAGATGAACTTTTCAACTGTTATATAACATATTTTATCATTAATTAATTGAATGATTTTATTTTTTTAAACGGTTTTCTGGTTCACTCAGTAGCATTTTCCAATGTAAAGTCTCACATCTCTTAAAGGAATACTTCACCCAAAAAGGTTGTCATTATTTTTGTTTTGTTTTGTTTTGTTTTGTTTTGTTTTGTGTTTTGTTTTGTTTTGTTTTGTTTCCTGGTTTGCTCACTAGCATTTTAAAAAGTGACGTGACGTGGCCAAGTATGGTGACCCATACTCGGAATTTGTGCTCTGCAATTAACCCATCCAAAGTGCACACACACAGCATTTTCCACTATAAAGTATAAATGCATATCTTAAAGGAATACTTCACCAAAAAATGATTTTTTTTTTTCATACTTTACTCACCCTCATGTTTAGATAAACTTTTCAACTGTTATATAACATTTTATCATTAATTCATTCATCAATTTTTAATGATATATATATATATATATATATATATATATATATATATATTATATTATTTTATTTTTATATATATTATTTTATTTTTTTAAATTTTTTTTAAATTTTTTTTTTTTCTGGTTCACTCAGTAGCGTTTTCCACTGTAAAGTTACACATCTCTTGAAAGAATACTTCACCCAAAAATGTTGTCATTATTTTTATTTAATTTAATTGTATTTTATTTTATTGTATTTTACATATTTTATATTTAATTTTATTTTTAATTTTATTTTGTTTATTAAAGTCTACAGGCATGATGCAAGACATTTCGATTAATGAGGACAATTCAATCACAGGGCATTTGGGTCTGCAGAGTTCAGGAGGAACTCTTTCTACGAGCCAGCTAGTTAGTCCTACAGCTGCTGTACTCCATCGAGATGTGACCGACATACATAGATACTAGCGGAAGAAATAGAGACAATATTAAAACCAGACGCACGATGGTTACACCTCCACATCCACATGCAGCTGTCTTTTGAAACATGTCATTTGGGACTGTTTAATCTAACGCACACCTACGCACAATCTCACACACCTACAGCCTGTCCTGTGCATAGGAGTGCTCATACACTCACACACATTTACAATAGCTAATGCTCACTTTCAGAAACAAATTGCTCTCCGCCCATGTACACCTGCCTGTCAGGTGGAATGTCAGAGGCATTCACAGGAAGACATTTGTATTCATTTAGGCAATGAGAAAAGCTGTGTTATGAGTGAGGTGAATGAGGGAGGCAGTGTTTGACAGCTCGGGGTAATGACTACTCTCAGCCCTCTTTTCTAGCGATAGCACCGTAGACAGGTTCATTACATTACCCCATGTCTCAAATCATCGTCTGATCTGCCAGATTCTAATAAAGATGAATATCTCCCTATTTCAATTTTGCCTCATAATAAATTGTACATAGATAGAGCTGTAGGCTGTGATGGCAGCTGTTTTTGCTTTTCTTTAGCGTCTTTTTTTTTTTCGTCTTTTAAATCCAACAAAGGCACTGGGCTGTCAAGAGCATTGGTTTTGAGGTATGACTATTTAAGTGGTTATGTTTTTGCATTGAAGGCAATGAATGAATGGTGATATGAATTGATTGACTTGTTTGAATAACTTCATATTGAAATGCAAACCAAATGATGCATGTAGGAACCGGACGCTTTGGTTTGGGAACTAAAGACCAGTTGTTATTCTTGGTGATTACATTTTTGCTCTTTGAGGAAGGCATGCATGTGTTTGTGTGTCTGTGTGTGTGTGTGAGGGCCAGACGTATGAATGAGTTCATCCCTGTTGCAGCCTTCAAACACTTTTCTACCCAAGAAAGTGCTCCATTTGATGTTTATAAATGTGCTACTATCTCAGATCTCTATGCACCAGGGAAAACTGTCTTTTTTTTTTTAGTGGAAAACACTGTTAAATCTGACCTTTGCACTCCCTGCGGTCCTTGTCTTTCTGCTTTTGACGAGTTAGACATGGCCTGTCAAATCGCTGCCCTTTTTAAAGTTCTTGAATTTTATAGGAATGTTCCGGGTTCAGCAGAAGCTAAGCTTTGTTGTCACAAATATAATTTCAGCTTCTCTATTAGTTCTAAAAAATGAATAGTTGCTTTTGCAGCAAAGCACTGGGCCAAGCAGTGTGCTGAAACGTTAAAAACAAATATATCCACAAGACTGAAACAACCACAAAGAAAAAGAAAACAAATGTGGTCAGTTGTTGAATGACTAGTCAACTCCTTATCCAACCCCTAATGGTTGATGTCGATGTGTTTGAGAAATTGAGTTGGGAGATGCTTTAATTTGAAATGTTCAGGCTGAATAGACCCGTCTCCTCGCCCCTCCTCCCCTTGGCACCAAGACCCCAAACAGACCACAGAGGAATCTCAAACATCCTGAACACAACCAGATGTGTAACCTCAACCCCCAACCCTCGTCTTCCTTTCCTCCATCTCTCTCTCCTTCCTCTCAAGTCAGTCTGTTCCTCTTATTTGTGGCCTGACCTTACAATTCTGGGCCTCTTATAAAAACAAACTGTAGAGTAGTAGTAATGCTTGCAGGTCACTGGTGCTTTAAGGCAATGCCAAAGAAATTATCATGATAAATCTGAATGGAACAAATGAAAGCACATGAAACCAGGTGAAACCAAACTAAACAAAACCAAACGAAAACACAAAATGAAATATAATGGTTCTGAACGAAAAAACAAAAGTAGACGAAACCAAACAGAAAGCAAGCAAAACTAAATTAACTGAATAAAGACCGGTGAAACCAAAAAAACTAAGAAAAACTAAAAGTAAACAAAAACAAACGAAAACAAAGCAAATTAAATCGAACAATCAAACAAAACTTAACAGAACCAAACAAAAGCAAAAAAAAAAACAAACAAAAGCAAACATACCAGATCAAAGCAAATGAAAGTAAACAAAACGAAACAAAATTAAACAAATCCAGGTGAAATCAAATGGAATCAAACCAAACAAAACTAAATTAACTGAGCGAATCTGAAAGAAACAAACATAACCGGATGAAGTTAAATGAAACCAAAGAAAAGCAAATTAACCAAACAAAATAAAACCAAAGGTCTTCAGTCTGAACCTGAAAGTTTAAAACTGGCATAATACTCTGTCTATAATCTCTCCTCTTGTTCTCTCTCATTCTTTAATGTTTTTTATTTAGTATAATTTTTTTAACAGTCCAACTAGTTCTTTATCCTTTTCTCATTTTCTCTCTCCCTCTAAAAAGTTCAGTCTCTGTATGGCGTGTGTCTTATCTCGGTTAGTTTTCTTTAATTTGTGGGGTTTTGTAGGAGCCATGTGGTCATTGCACTCTCTCTGGCAGAGTTCTGTCTAACTCCTCACTGGGCCATGAGACATTATGCTGCAGATCATTTCTGTACTTCCTGGCCTCTCAGGCATGACAGGCTTTTTCCTCTGAACATCCAGCTCACCAAAACCTTGACCTATTGATTTTAAAACATTTCAAAAAGGCCTCACACAAACTAACTGAGTACAGGAGAGAATTCTGGGTAGGAGAAGGGCGGATTCGGGTTGCTGCTGTTGATTTGATGTCGACACGGAGTCAGAAGCTGACCTACCTCCCCAGCTGTCCGACACAGACCTGCTCATTTAGCAGAGATCATCTGGTGATTTAAAAAGTTGAATTGAGAAAAGGAAAAGAGGAAAATGTAATTTAAAATTGTAAATGTGCAGTTTTAGGATTTTTGGCATAGTGTAAATGTAAATTAAAAAAAAAAAATATTGCTAACACTTTACTTAAAGTGTATAATGTACAATGCATTATTAAAGTAGTTTTAATGCAATTGTAATGCATATTGTAATGCATTGTACAATCTAATGAATAATTGTAACCAGTTAATACATTATACCACTTGTCAATACATTGTTACACTATGCATTTTAAATTCGGTTATAATTATTTATGGTAAGATATAATTTATTACAACAAACATTCCGAATAATTATAATGCATTATACCCTTTAATAACACTTTATAATGCATTATACATAAATGCTTTAAGTAAAGTGTGTGTGTGTGTATATATATACACACATATATATATATTACATTTACATTTAAATTTAGTCATTTAGCAGACGCTTTTATCTAAAGCGACTTACAAATGAGGACAATAGAAGCAATCAAAACCAACAAAAGAGCAACAACATGCAAGCGATATGACAAGTCTATCAAGTCAAGTCTAACGCAGTACACGTAGCAAGGTGTTTTTTTTTTTTTTTTTTTTTTTTTTTTTTTTTTTTTTTTTTTTAAACAAGTAGATAGAATATGGAAAAGAAAGCTAGTGTTTTAATTTTTTAAGAAAAGCTAGCAGTTAGAGAATAAATATGCAATTTATAGAGGGTCAAGTGTGCGTGTGTGTGTTTTTGTTTTTTTTGTTTTTTTTTAAATAAAAAGAAAGCAGATAGATAAAATAAAATTAGAAAAGAGAATACATATGTATATGTAATTATTATTATAAAATACGGAATAAATACATTCATTTTTCATTCTTTTACATCCTAATGTTTGTTTCTTAATGTTTCTATATTATAGTATTTTTTTTAATAATGTATTATTTTTATTCGTTATATCATTATCAGCATAACAGTGTGAGTGAAAAGTTGAATAAATTAATTTATAATAAAAATATAATTAAATATAACAATATAATATTAATTTTACACATTAAATTTTTACATAAATGATGTTTATTATATTTTTATAAAATAATTTATAATTTTAATATATCTTCATAACATGAAAATTTAATATAATTATATTATAATCAGAAAAAAGAAAACATCATAATGTTTGTATTTGTTATATTATATTATATTATATTTTATATTACTGCAAAATATAAGCATTTTCACTAGTGGTCTCAGATCCCACTATATATTGGCTTTCAGAAGTGAGTCTGTGTCATTGTCATACTCCTCAACATTTCCAGTATGTCTGTTATGGAGCTCCGTCGCTCTCTCTCTTTCACTCAAGTTCTTTCATGTTTGGAACATGAAAGTGAAGTCAAAATTAATTGGGTTAGGGGCTGACCGCCGAGGCTGGTGTTGCGTGACAGGGCTGACTGACTGTCGTCGTACTGAGGCAATCTCCAACACCCTTTAAAATATGCAAATGCATCTCATTTCATTGGTTTTCCCAATGTCATGTTTTTATTTAATGCCTTAACCTCACATTTACATTCAGAATTGTTAAATTATATAGTAAATATATCAGTATACTCTTGCTATCAAATACATTAAGATCTCTAATTTAACCCCCCAAGACCTCTTTGAACTCTTGTTTTAGATCTGAGCTATTCTTCTTGGAGTTGAGACCCATGTGATAGGGATGGCTCGATACCTTAATTTTGGCTTCGGTACGATACCAGAATGTAACACCTCGGTATCGATACTAAATCGATACCATAGGTGACAAATAACCAGCCTCAAAAGATAAGTGAATTGAAAACAATTTTATTAAAATAATAATAATAAAAATAGATTCATATCTTAATACCTTTGAATCAAGCTAACAAAAAAACCTATAGGGAGCATAGGTAACATTTTGATGTTGGAGAAAAAAAAAAAAAAAAAAAAAAATATATATATATATATATATATATATATATATATATATATATATATATATATATATATATATATATATATATATATATATATATATAATTGAAGTAATACAATAAAAATATATTCAAATCTTCTTATCTTTTCAGTGCAAACACATAGTGCAAACATAATGTCTCAATGTAACAAAAAACCTACCAGGAACATAGGTTACATTTTGACTGAGTTTGAAGAAAAAAATACAACTGAAGTAACACAATTAATGCAACAAATGCTGCTTTTATTGTAAAGTGTTATTCTAACAGTCAAAGTAATATTCAAAATCACGTTATTATTTCTCTCTCTCTCAGATTGTTTTCAGATTTCAGACTCAGATAGCCAAAGAAAAAGCATTAAATATAAATCTCACTCTCTCGCTCTCTCGGGTGCTTCATATTAGCAGACGGCAACGCGGCAGAAAGAATCCCTTCATATTATTTATACTAAAATGAATATAGCAAAACTCTTGCTTAATTCAAATTCAATTAATATTCGATTGTTTGAAATGCAAGTGCATAATAGTACGTGACCAAAACTTCACTGGTTCTAGCGTGTCACACATGCACATATTTGAGCTTACTGTATCACATCTGTATGTGCGTCGGTCAGTTGTAAATAAAAGTTAAAATTAAATCTAAATTTATGAATGATGCACTCACCTGTCGATCTCTTAATTCTCTGAAAAGATCAGGATGAGCAAGCGACAAATGCTTAAAAAGGTTTGATGTGTTGCCTCCTGTGGCAACACGATTTATAGCAACGCTTGCATACAGGTGCAGTAAGGTCAGTTCGTTCACCTTTATCATCTGTTTTGTATGCAAACTAATGCCATATTTCACTTCTAATGTTCTCTTTATTAATTTCAGGCGTGTTGATAGAGTTTCATCTGTCTGATCCATCGCGTTGTTCTGTTGTCACATTTACCGGTTGCACAGCAATTTGGGAAGCACTGCCACCTACAGGTGCACTTCGCAACAGCAGCATATGAAATACCGAATCGAACAAAATTATGATATCGTACCGTTTGAAATATAATATATACCGGTATTTTTCCAGTACCGGTATACTGCGCATCCCTACCATGTGATGATGAATTTTCCTTTCTGTCGTTTCTCTTTCTCTGTGACAAGGCATGTGTGAACATTTCCTTGTGTTGCTGACTCTGTTTGGCATAAGAGCCTCTGTCATGCCCAGCAAAGCGTAATGGCGTCAAGACTTGTTGGTTAAAAGAGTTTGTAAATGTGGGTGTATTTGTAATACGTGTTTGTGTATGTAAAGTACTGTTTACCCCTCTTCATTCACCCTCACCCATGCACATTGACATTAGCCACTTGTATAATTATGAAAAAAGTTGCTTGAAAAGGTCATTAGCGAAGTTAATGTTCATAATAAGGTGATTTACTTGAATTTTAATGTCCTTTTGTGTGGGATTTCTCTCAAAACCTAGTTAGCTGCCTACTTAGACAGCATTTTAGGACACTTATGACAAAAGCTCATGCCTTGTAAGATTTTTTTTAACAATTCAGAGGCAGCATTGTATGTATCCTTGGCATATTAGACAATCTCATTATGCTGTGTTAGCTTAGAAAAATGCTAACAGTAAACAAATGGAATCAATTGTGAATTGAATCTCTTGTGTGCTTCATGAAAGGCACTGTGTGTATTTATATAGCATGCGGAGCTGTTGCCAATGTCAAGTGTTTGAAATCAGTCAAGTATGAGGAACATTTAATTTAGTGTGCTGTCGTACAAGGTTGTAGCCTATGTAGGCAGTAAACAGCGAGGTGGCTCATTAGTTTGTACTTACACAGTAAGAAAAGTGTGGTCTAATTAAAATGTCCATCTAAGAGTCAAATTTGTCCTTCCGATTTTCTAAAGTTTGAGTAATTATAATTATGCCTGTAATCAAGAGACACAGCCTTCCCCTTCAGGAAACAAGCAGTCACACCCTTCATTAGAAAAGATTGCAATATCCAAAACACTTGTGACTAAAAAATATTCATGGGAATCTTGAGGGCATTTTATGCGGTATTTCCCACCTCTCTTATGTAAAGTCATTTTCCAGACACACAAAGGACGTATAGAACGTGCTAGCACAACTTTACCGCTAATGCTTCAGTTTTGTGCTATGGAGTGTCTAAATGAGCCGGTTACCATATATAATTTTGTTTCAGTGTAAATTAAACACACATATAAACAAAACTGACATTAATTTCTATATAAATAGCCAAATTCCAAAAATTTGGCATTGCTCACTGCTCGTTCTGCATTGATAGAAATATTTTACATATCTCCACCATCCCAAAGTGGGCTTTTTTTTATTCTAGGACAACGACAGAATGATTTTAGATCAACTTCTCAATTTATTCCGCTCCAACTTCTAGGTATGAGGTGAGTGCTGCACTCCAGGCAGGAAATGAAGACAAGGATCATTTCCTTTCTGTGATAAAGCATACTGCACACGGGGAGCACATGAAGAGCCACATTTTATTTCCGCGAGTGTCTGCTGAACTCATTTAAGGCCCCAGGCCGTTGGATTGTTTTCTGTCAGGTACCACATCTCCTCGCTGTGCCTCACTCAATTCAAATGTATTACATGCCTTTCCCCCTTGGGATAGGAAACATGACCAGGTAAGGATCCTTTTAAAGGCCGTGGCTTCCAATTCCAGACTCTTTTCAGTGTCTGGCCTAAAATAGGGTTAGGCCAAGCGTTATTATGCTCCAGTCTGGACCAATAAACCCCCAAAAAAGTCTCTAAGGAGCATCAGACTTAGTTCTGCCATCCATGCTCACAGAATCCAGGTCAGTTAATGTGCAGAGCAGAGGGCTGGCCTTCCTGGAAGCCTCTGTTCAGTTGCCCGAGGCTTTTCCTCCAGCTAGAGTTATTCAAGTATCTAGTACACGGTCCATGGAATACTCTGAGAATGTGGATCAGTAGCAGAGCTTGTCTTTACGTTATGTAGGCGCAAATGGAAAGACTTGCTGCTTTATTTTATTTATTTTATTTTACTTTTTTTCACTCTGAATTGAACATGAAAACATTAGACAATAGATAGACTGCTCATTCTTTTATTGAATGCAACAACATGCGTTCAGCGCAACCAGAGTAGTCTGAAAAAAATAAAAATAAAAAAGAGACTGAGCCATTATTTTTTATGAATCACTGCTGAATCATTCGGAGTGGCTACTGAATTAACTTGACTCACTAACCGAAATGAGCTGAACAAACTTTTTATTTTATTTTTTGTTTTTATTTAATTGTACTTTTTTCTTATTTGGTTTATTATTATTATTATTATTATTATTATTATGTGTATATTTATCCAAACAAAATTACTCAATAAATTCATATTCTTTCTTTTGTTAGCTCTGGGTTTATGTCCCTGCTAAAATTCTTGTGGCTCATCACATCCATTAAAACTCCACTATAGATGTATATTGTGGGTACTATAGATGTGGTCTGAGTATTGTTACTTATTATTGTGTTGAATATGTGGCAAGAATAACTTTTGTGATATAAAATTGCTTATATTGTGATTGTAAAAATATTTTTATGTGGAATGATCATATTGCTAGGGATGAATAGTTGCATGTGGGATTTTTCTTTTTATGCTTTAGTTGAGTTCTGCCATGGTGCGTCTCAGGTAAAGGTGCTAATGATTACCAGTTTCTATATTTAAGGTGGATTATTCTGCATTTGCTTTGTTCTGTTTGTCAACTTGAAAAAAGGCGAATGAGGGTGTTGTCTGCAAATATCAAAGATTAACGGCGCTTCAGAGCAAACAGAGAGTTTCTGCCTGTTTCTGCACCACAGGAAAGCTCAGAGGGCATTACCACACCAAACATGATCTAAAATAGAGCTTGTAAGAAAATGGTGCCACCTGTAAACCTTATTTTTTGCGGCAGATGGAAGAGAACATAGTTTGTGGGAAAAGGGTAGCGGGCCCTTCTGCTGCCTATTGGCCATCTGTGTGTGTGTGTTTCTAGAGCATATGGCCTTACGCAGTAGACATTTCTGGAAAGTCATGCAGAGATCTGGTGAAACGACAGAGTGATTTTGTAAGACGTTAAAAGTTCAATGTGAAATCCATTACAGGCCGTGTTATTTTAGTTCATATGGCTGTTCCGAATATTTACTTTGAAAATTAAAAGGTCAGAGTTTGTATAACTTAATGTCACACTTTTTTTTTCAGATTGATTTTTTTCTTCTTTTTTTTTTCTTGACTTTGTACTGGCAGCCCATTTCATATTTAAAACTGAACAGCCCACAAAAATGACAGAAATGTTCTCATGGCCACCCTAACTTGTTTACATACTCAGATATAGATCAGATTTTCCAAGCAAAATTACTAGGTCAAGGGTCTCAAGGGCTGGAATGCATTACGATTTTTCATCTGTAGGCCTTTTTTGATGTTCAAGATCAGTTTAGATGGCCAAGCAAACTGTCTAGTCAGAGTTTTGATCTAAAACTGATTTGCAAACAGCATTTCAGAGTCTAACTGCCCGAGGGAGGTTCATGTTAGCATATGTCATGATTAAATATTATTTGATGCCTCTGGAAATGTGACATAGCAGATCACGTTCATTTATAAACAACAGCTTCGTTCTCTTAAATATGAACACTGACAGAAATACGATGCTGTCAGGAACTAGAAGTAGAAATGAGTTCAGACTAATGCTAACAGGCTGGCTATGTTTTTTCCCCCCAAGAAATAACTGATTGACAAGCACTAGAAACATGTCTGTTCTGTCAATGTACCAATAAACATGCTTAAAAACTGCTTCCGAATGCCAGTTTGTTTTAGCTAGTAGTCTAAACATACCTACTCTCAAATTTCACTCAATCAGTCCCACAAATGATTCTTTTCCAGCTCATTTCAAAGATAAATTGAGTACCTGCTGATGGAATAGACTTTTTACAAGTTGTTGGGTTTCCTTCTGCTCTGCATACCTGTCAAGCAAGACCGAACGTGTGTTGGATCCCGATCTCGAAATGAAACTCTCCAATGAAAATAAAATACAGGAAATGAAAACAGATCTGCTTCAAATTCCCACATCTACCAGTCTTAATGGATCAGTTCACCCCCAAAAAATGAAAATTCAGTCATTATTCACCCTTGTGCTGTTCCAAACCCATATGCTGTGTTTTTTTTCGGTGCAATACAAAAGGAGATATTTTGAAGAATGTTCACGCATCTCTATTTTCATACAATGACAGTTTTTTGCAGCCTGTTAACATTCGAAATGGGACAAATAAGCACCATGAAGATTGTTTATGCCATGGCGACAGATAGGGGTTGGCTATATACCGGTAGACATGATTAACCAGTAGAAATTTGTCAACTGGTAGAGATTTTGGACTATCGTCTCTATTGCACGTGATGTTGCTGTACTACATGGTAACGAAAACTTATCGTTTGCACGTTTTTAATCATTGCGGTTTAAAAACAAGTGATTTTAAGCCTTTGAAAAACAATCAGCAGCGAAAGAGAACTCATTTCACTTTTTCGTAGTGCTATCAGAGAGGTGCGCGCACATATTTTTGCTGCATTATAGGCCTTGAATGATTAAATACACACAATCGTATGTGTCAGAATGCCCGTCTTTGCAAGTATCCTCGTAAACACAGTAATTTAGGTCTTAAGTGAAAGCAAACAGCTGAGAAAGAAAATGCATGTGTATCAGTATGTTGGATCCGGGCAGCTCTTAAAGTGACTGCACCAAAAGTGAGAAAATCTCTCACTACTCTTGACTAAATCACTTTGTAACTTTAATAAAAAAAAAAAATAAAAAAAAAATTGTGAAAAAAACAATGCGGGTTTGGATTTTGTTTTCCCTTCATAAAAAACAAAACAAAAAAACCTTAATTTAAAAACTGCATGTTGTGTTTACTTGTGTTATAATTGATTAATATTTAAATTTGTTTGATGTTTGTCACACTTTAATGTTTCAGATCATGCAAAAAAAAAAAAAAAAAAATCAGGAAGGGGGCAAACAATTTTTCACACCACTATATGTTTGTGTGTGTATGTATGTGTGTGTGTGTGTGTGTGTGTGTGTGTGTGTGTATATATATATATATATATATATATATATATATATATATTTTTATTTTTTATTTTTTTTACACAGTGAAGAATATGCAGTGCTTTATTTGATTACTTTATACAATGTATGTAGAATTTCTTATTTATTTGTTCTATTAGCTTTTTGTCCTATTGCTTGTAATTAGTTTTTTATTATTATTTTTTTAATTGTTGACTGGTTACTTGTCTTCAGTGAGCTTGAGTTTTTTTTAAATTAATATTTAGGGGGTAGTATTAGTGACACTGGTGACGAATTATGAAATTTATATGGTATTAAAAATTTTGATATCATAAAGACCTTATTTAGAGCAAAAATAACTATATCGTGATATATATAGTTATCGTGAAATAATATTTTGGTCATATCACCAACCTCTAGCGACAGATCTGACTCATTTGCTGTATTTCAAGTCTTCTGATGCAATATGAATACAAATAGTTTTGTTTAGTGTTCCACAGAAGAAAGATAGTCATACAGATTTGCAATAAAATGTGTGTGAATGAGTAATGAAAGAATTTTCTCTACAACACGTTTTTAATACAGCCCTTTTGTGCTAGGGAAAGGTGCCAGTTGACATTTTCTCTTTTTTAAATTTCTTTTCAGTTTTTTTTTTTTTTTTTTCTACAAGTGCGGTGAGGAGAACGTGTTTAACAGATAGTATGCGGTGTGCCATTGCATGACAGCAGAGCAGGGATGGTGGTTAGCGTGTGCTATGAGCCATGGTTGGGTGTCACCGCTTAAACAAAAGCAAAGACGCCTCACCTAGTCAACCCGTTTGAAGCTCTGTCAGCTGCCATTTCACGAGAAATGGATAGTGAAATGATTTTTTGCGTCCCTGCAATTCCTTTTACACATACGCGCGCACACTCTTACTAACTCCTCTCTCATTCAATTTTCAGTTTGTCTGTCTCTCATATGAAATTAAATTGCTTTCTCTGCTGTGAAGCATTTCCATGTGTACCATCAAGCATTTTATTTTCAGAATTGCTTTCTGAATGCCCTCCAAAAATGCACACATGCTCACGCTATTCCTTATCCTCATCTTCACACAAGCGATATTGAAAAGTGGAATTTGACTGCGTTTGACTGTGTCGGTTACTCTCTCCGCACCGGTCCCAGGTCTCAGACTCCTTGTCCTCTCGTGTTAAACCGTGTCGTCTCGCTCAGGCGCTAGAGTCGCAAGGTTCTGGGTTGTTGTTGTTGCCATGGGAGCAGGTTCCCGAGCGATGCTGCCAGCTCTTTCCAGCCTCAAGCTTTGCAGTGGGTGTGTGAGAATGCGGGCATCATTGGAGCCTGGCCCAGTCTCTCTCTCTCTTCTCTTTTTTTCCATCTCCTGCTCTTTTAGTCTCAGATGGCATGTCTTGATATGAGTCTTTAATGCCCCAGTTCCCATATGCCACCAGTTTACTGCCATTTTGCCATGATAGTTGTGCTCTCACTTCTTTGCATACACAAACCACACACTCCATGGATCAACAGTGCTTATTATTGATGTTTGTATCTGGAGGTTGCTTAGTCAGTAGAATGTTATTTTATGGTGTGTTTGTTTCTGAGAATAAACGTCAGACCATTCCTTCCAGTAACAGACTCTTAATGGTATACCATGCACTGCAAAAAATAATTGAATATATAAAATATATTTCTAAATATGTAGTATTTAAAAATCATTTATATTATACTATATGTAATATTTTATTACATTTTTTGTTTTATTGAAAACTGACTACACTACCGTTCAAAAGTATGGCTCACCAAGGCTGCATTTATTTGATCAAAAATACAGTAAACAGTAATATTTTGAAATATTATTGAAATTTAAAATAACTGTTTTAATATGTTAAAATAAAATTCATTCATGTGATGGAAAAGATGAATTTTCAGTATCGGTTAAGAAACATTTCTTATTATTAATGTTGAAAACAGTTGTGCTGCTTAATATTTTTGTATTTTTTTTTTTTTTTTTTATGAATTAGAAGTTCAAAAGAACAGCATTTATTTGAAATAGAAATATTTTGGTGACACTTTAGTATAGGGACCAATTCTCACTATTAACTAGTTGCTTATTAGCATGCCTATTATTAACATATTGGTTGTTTATTAATACTTATAAAGCACATATTCTGCATGACCATATGCTACATCCTTAATCCCACCCAATACCTAAACTTAACAACTACCTTACTATCAATAAGCAGCAAAGTAGGAGTTTATTGAGGTAAAAGTTGTAGTTAATGCTTTGTTAATAGTGAGAATGGGACCTTAAAATAAAGATTGTGACCAATCTTTTGTTAACATTCCAAAATTCACTTTTGATCATTTTAATGCATCTTTGCCGAAGAAATGTATTCATTTCTTTTAAAAAAAAAAAAAGCCTTAATAATGTTTAATACAAGTTTATCTTGTTTTAAGAGTGTGCAGGATGTTGTACTTACTGGAAAACAAGACCAAAAGTGCAAAATGATACATCGCTAGCCGTCGGCTGTTACATGCGCAGTCGTGTCCTCACAGACCAACAGGGTCTCTGAATGTGTGTGATTGTATGTGTGTGCTGCTCACTGTTATCACGTTCTCACACACACCCACCTGTAAAAACATGGTCTCTGAACCATGCGGTAGCTTCATGAAGTCTTGCTGCAGTTAAGATCGCATTTATCACTGTGTGTGTGTGTGTGTTTGTGGCTTAGGTTTTCAGTGCCTGGGAGCCATAAGCCCCAGAGATGGAGCAGCTAGTCGAGACAGGAAACATGGAGCTTTGTGATTGTATGTGAAGTTTGTTGTTTGGTTCATGGACCTCTGCATTCCTACACTTTCAGGTGTGAGACTGAGACTGCATTTTGAAGAAGAAATTGGTACTAATTACATGATGCTTACCTGTTTGACACCCAACATGCCAGTGCTGATATTCAGTCTGACCCATTCTGTGAATTTCCACAGAAATTGTGATTCTGGGCTGTAAAATTTGTCTCTGCACCCTCCCCTTACACCTGCTGGTCTTGACCCAGGAGCTATTATTGATAATGTTCTCATTATTTTTCATTTAATGTTTTTATTAGTTTTCAAAACAACAACTCAATTCAAAACCAAACTAGATTACCTCTATTATAATCAAGCAGTACTGGAATAGCTCAATGTGACGCACATTTAGTTAATGGACACACTCGTCTATTTTTTCACAGTGCAGTTACTCCAGCCACTTTATTTCCCCTGTTGATCTAAAATGTGTGCATAAATTGATTTATTATTTTTTTGTATATTTAGTCTTTATTATATTTAATGTATTTTAATGATTTTTTTAATATATTATTAATACACATGCGTTTACTTAATGAAAGAATTAATAAAAATAAATAAGTTAATTAAATAATTTACTGTTATTTATTCATCTGTCTGTCTGATACATATAAAAATATAACACATTACATATAAAATAACTTCTTTTTTTTTGTATGTTTTTACATTTGAACAGTAGTGTAGTCGGTATTTATCTATAAGTGAAATGAAAGCCACCTCAGAAAGGTACTAAATTAAATAATTTTGGGTGTTAACCATATACTCTGAAAGGTCAGAGTTCAATCGCAATAGGTCAAAGTCAAAGATTGTTTGGAAGAGTCTCTGGAATGCCCTGAATGTGAGGGTCTGAAGCTCAAGCACGCTTGAGTTTTGGCTTTGGCAGTATTGTGCTAATTGTTGATGGTGTCAGTTGTAATATTACCTCCTGCTGTCCTGTCTATTTTGTCCTCACTCACACGCACCTCTCTGTCAAATCATTGTGGCTGTGTGTGTGTGTGATCACAGATGGTGGTGGCTCCATCAGTGCTTCCAGAGTCGACCTTAAATCTGTGTTGTGTTTTTATGCATATGTGTGTTTATAAAGAGCGTTTGGTGGTCTACAATTGTTTGCAGACTGCATCTGTGTGCGTGTGTGTTCTTGATCATAAAGGTCATCTTGTGGTTCGGTGGTTGCTTCCAGACGGTGTGTTTTGCCTCTTTCTATGTGTGCATGGGTTCTTCATTACTTCCAGCCGTAAACTTTCCCAGCCGAGTCTCTGAGCCCATCCTGGCTGAAGATCTTTCCCAGCATCACATCATGCTGCTCACCCTCATTCAGCACAATTCACCCTCCTCCTCCCTCTGGATCTGGATGGATTGATGCTTGGATGAGGGAATGCCAGCAAAGGATCTGCATTTTTAACTTCCGACCCTGACGTTTCTTTCATCTGTCGATCAGTGCGGTTGCGGTGTGTGTGTGTTTAATGAGTGGTAACTGCAGGTTTTGAAGTTTTTGCCAGTTTTTTTGGTGGGTTTTTCACTGTTGTGTTGTGCGCCAGGAGCAGACCGACTCTAGCTGCTGGACAGATTACTGAAACAGCCCTCCGCTTGCTTCTGGAAAATATTTTTAGGAACGCTCGGGTTCTGGCACGTCACGCCTCCTGAGTTTTGAACAAAATTCTGAACGTTTTGGACAACTTGCGCCTAAAAGCTCTGATTACGGACAGCCTTTGTTCCTCAGAGAGGCTTTTTTTCTGGCTCGCTGGCTCCTAAATGCCTCAACGCTGAGTTTATGGAAAACCCCTTTTTGGACTTTGTGCAGTTTGTTGATAAGGTTTTTTTTTTTTTGTGTGTGTTTTGTCTGCATACATGGATCAGATCATCCAGATTGGCTGGAGAAAAAAAGAATGACTTGCCTTTTGGCCATGAACCTATACGTGCATGTATTTGGGTGTGTGATCGAGGAGGAAAGCGACAGAAAGAGATCAGAATTCAGAAACACGACTACACACATCTGCTTCTCATTGCTCAGTCCACAAAGGAGCCAAAAATTATGGTGACTGGCAATGTACACAAACTGAAACACACTGAATGAGAACATACGTTGGGCAGCAGTGAAATGGAGCATGACGTTTCAAGCCCACCTCTTTGCCCACACCCAAATCCCTTTGACACCGAACCTCTGAAATCATCAAACAGCCCAGGGCAACCTCGGCATATGTTAAAGACATCAGAATGAATGGACACGCACCCATTCTGATTGGATGATGTTGGAAGACAGAGATTATATTCAGAAAAGTGAACTATTATCTGAATTCACTGTATTTATGAAATAAGTGGATGTTCTAGTACATTAATTAAACAATTAAATAAATAAATAAATATATATATATTTATTTATTTATTTATTTATTTATGTATTTGTTTGTTTAATTAATGTACTAGAACATCCACTTATTTCATAAATACAGTGAATTCAGATAATAGTTCACTTTTCTGTATATATATTTGTTTGTTTCTAAGATAATATAATGGTTTAATGCCACTCACATGCACTTGGTGAGGTCACATGATACGAATGTTTGAAATGTTTATCATAGTATTTGATTCAGATCACTGTCACAGATTCAGAGGTGTTGCCATATGGGAGCTGATCTTATTAACGCAATGATCGCTCTGAGAGAAGAGAGACAGGTGTGTGAGTCCGCATACACGGATAAATGCTCTTCCGTTGATGCATGGAGGGAGTGTGTTAGTGTGTTTAAGACTCTTGAGGGACTCTTCATCTGTGACGTTAGCACTAATGAAACATGTCTGTCATTTACCCTCATCATGTTGTTCATCTGTAAACCACATTCTCTCTGGGTTAAGTCAGGCCGTTCTGCTCTTTCTGTAGATTACTGTAATTTTCATAACAGCCGCACACCAATATTTTCCTCACAGATGGCTTGACCACAAAGAGTCTGGTACCAAATTGAGTCCGATAATTCTTCTTTTAGTATCGACTTGGTTCCAGGGCTTTTGACATCCCCAATTCTACCTCATATCGGTTACACTGTGAGCTTTATTAGACTCGCTTTGGCGTAACCCATCTCTGTTGTTCTTTTCTGTTTACAATACCCACTGTTGGAAAAAATAGGCCATGTCCAATCAAAGTTCCTTGTGCATGTGATTCAACGCACATATACACACATTCACAGGTATCGAAAGTAACACAGACAAGCCATCATCATTCCTCCAGTATTTCTCACTCATTGACAACACACCCTGTACTTGACTGTGTTCAGTTTGTTGTCAGTTTTCAGCAGTTTAAAGTCAATTGTGGTCCAAAATATGCCTTTTTAATTCTCTCATAGGTTTCATTGCAAATTTTGCATTTAAATAATTGAATTGGGCTGCAGAAATAGGCTAAGCCGAGGCATAATAGCCTCGTCTTGAGTGCCTGGCACAGAATTGGAAATGTGCTCATTGGCTTTTTTTGTGTGCGCTTCTCCGTCCATTTCATTGTAATAATGCCCTTTGTTCTTTCTTTTTTTCTTGTAGTGTTTCTGCAGCAGCACTCAAGAGGATCAGAGGAAACAAAAGAGGCGGAGGAGGGCAGAGAGAGGGGGAAAGTCAAAAGTAAGTGGCGAATAAGGAGATGTAGGACTGTTTGTCAGGAAGGAGTGGGGATGGGCAAGTTAATCTACATTTTTGCTTCTAATTTCTTCTGTTTTGTGCTTTAAAAGGGATAAATACCGAGATGCAACTTTTCAGAAAGGGTTTTGGCATGCTGACAGCGTGATGCGCTTTAGCGCGCTGTTAGACTGTCAGCGGCGTAAACTCTCACAGTGAAGTTTAAAGTGTCACCCTTTAAAGCATCACTTCTGCGTCCATCCAAAAAACACTTTCATCACCTTCAGGAGTGAATTTCAAGACAGGTTTTTTTTGGACCTAAAATCGCCTGCTTTGAGAAATGTGAGGACTGGGACTGTTTTGTGCAAGTATTTAGTATGTTTATTTAAAAAAATTGCATACACATCCAGATGGTTGTCTTGGGCTTTTGGATCTCATCTCATGCCTTTGGAACTGCGATTTTAAGATGCTGTCTCAAGTTAAAAATGATAGGGAGGTGTAATAGTTTTTTTTTTTTTAAACATATATTTATCCATATCGTGATATTAGATGTATGTCTGATTTTGGATATTATGCATGCTAATTTTAATACTAATCATTTCATATTAGGGTTAAATGTAATATTTAGCAAATATCAAAATGAATATCCATTTATTCATACTGTGCATTATAATGTTATGACGTCTAAATATATTTGTATTAATTATTTTCATTTTACATTACTTGTAAAATGAAAATAATTATTAATTACTTGTATGTGGGGTTGTAAGATTTTTTTTAAAACTAATAATAGTAATAACTATGCAACAAGGGTGCACTAAATTGACCAAATGTGAAAAAATATATAATGTTAAAAAAAAACACAAATAAATAAAATAAAATAAATAAAATTAATAAATTTATATATTTGAAAAAATGTAAAAAAAAAAAAAAACAACAAAACATTCTTTTTTCAGGATTCTTTGATGAATAGGAATTTGAGGGAAAAAACAAAACAAAACAATATTTCTATTCTTCAAGGAATCCTGAAAAAATGTATCATGTTTCCTATATATATATATATATATATATATATATATATATATATATATATATATATATATATATATAATTTATTAATTTATTAATTAACTTATTTATTTATTAATTAACTTATTTATTTATTAATTAACTTATTTATTTATTTATTTATTTTCCACAATGTTACTGTTTTACTGTATTTCTGCTCAAACTTGTTTCAAAATATAAAAAATCACTGCCCCCAAACTTTTAACGGTACTGTAGATCAACAAAACAGTATAGAATTTTGATATCAGCCATTTATCGGTTATTATTGTTTACTTATCTCATTATTTGCTCTGTTTTTGAAATAATGCATCCTACACACACAAAAATAAAGGTGTCTGACCTCATCATGGTTTAATTATATAGGGCTTGTCAAGCAATTATTCAAGAAACTCACCACCAAGTTGATTATAAAAATGTAGATTTCCACATTCCTCTTGAGGTATAGTGGGAAAAGAGAATAATTTAATAGAATAAACTGCTTTTTCTTTCTCTACTTAACAATCTGAGAATCAAACTAAGTAGTAGAGAAAGCGGTAATTTCTCACAAGATTGTCTTGAACGCTTCTCTAGCCACTCCCTGATCTCCTGCTCTTGACTCACGTCTGCTATTGGCTGCCTCGGTCTCTGCTATCCTTCAATAAAGCATTGGATCCATGCTTTTTATACAAAGAAGGTCAATGAAACATGAAACCAGACCCTCCAACCACAGAAAAAAACGCAGGCACTTTCAATACTCTAAACACACTCTGTCTTTCCACCCTCACCTTATTGCATTTATATTGAAGCCTGAGGCAGTCTGCTTTTTTTCATGAGGCGGCGAGGAAATTCTGATTGCGAGGCAGATTACGAGCTGCTCTTGATTTTACTGTGAGATCCCGACACCTAGTTTTTCTTTTTGCTGGTTATCAAGCAGGAACGGTGGACACTGAGCTCCTATTACAGGAAGAAAGTATTAACTTCATAAAGAGAGAGCGAGAGCTTGGTAAATGTTGCTCTGCTATCACAAACCATTTTTCATAAAGCCTCAATGCGGATTTTACCTCAGTCGCTGACAGTGATTAATAGCTTCTGTCAGTCACGTCACTATGATAATAAGTGTGTGTACACGTTTGTTTCTCAATAGGTGATTACACCCAGGAAGTGTGCGATATTGTGTCTAAATTCTGTCTGTTGCACTACTGGAAAGTTATAGTAATGCATGTTCACCGGCTAAACTTTCACCTTTACAGAGAGACAGACTCGTCGCTTCAGGCTATTTCCTCAGGCGTAAAATCATTTTGTACTGTCAGTGGTATTGATGTGATTGCAATCAATATAAAGTAGCTGAATCAGAAGTTTTTTAGTAGTAGCTGAAAAAGATTTTTGCTTGTAATGTTTTTGAAATAAGTCTCTTATGTTCTCCAAGGAAGATCAAAAATACAGTGTAAATGGTAATATTGTAAAATGTTACTACAATTTAAATGAACCATGTTCTGTTTGAATATATTTTTAAAACACCATTTATTCTTGTGATGGCAAAGCTGAATTTTCAGCAGCCATTAGTGAAATATTACTTCAGTGTCTCATGATCCTTCAGAAATCATTGTAATATGTTGATTGGCTGCTGTAGAAACATCATCAGTGTTGGAAACAGTTGTAGTGCTTAATATTTTGTGGAAACTGATACATTTTTCAAATAAAATAATAATAATAGTTTGAAATAGAATTTTTGCAGCTTTATAAATCTCACTTTTTTCAATTCAATGTGTCTTTGCTGAATAAAAGTATTAATTTCTTTCAGAAAATAAAATCTTATAGACACTACACTCTAAAAAATGCTGGGTTGTTTCATCCCAACTTTGAGTCAAATATGGACTAACCCAGCTGTTGGGTTTTACATTAAATTTTTAACCGAAAAGTTGGGTTAGTCCGTATTTGACCCAAAGTTGGGATGAAACAACTCAACATTTTTTAGAGTGTAAATTTTTATGCATTTTTCTTTATCTGATCTATCTGATTATAAAAAGACCAAGTTTAAATATTTTCCCTACTAGATTGATAGCAATATAAAGTCTATATATCTGGTTGATTAAAGCATTGAATTTTTTTTTTTTTCAACCAATGGCAGACAGAGGCGGTGTTCCGGAAGCCTTAGTAGGATGTTTCTGTAAATACAACATTATCCTAGTCCAATTTCACCTGCTAATATAGACAAACAAAAAAATTCAGTGGGCCAAAAAGCCTTGAGCCATTTATGCAGAAATTCGCTCTGCTCATGTTTTATGAATCAGGCTCAGTGTTTGTAAATCTAATTGTAAATGTAGTATTTATGGACTAGTCGATTAGCATAGAATTATCATTTAGATGGCCAGAAAAAGAAATTGTTTGTGAGCCAGATCACATAACCCGTGTAGCCCAAACTGCCCTACTGCAGGCTAAGAAGCTACAATCTGCCCCGTCTTGATGAATGTTTAACAGCCAACAGTGCGTTTTGAATATCAATACTCTTGCTGACGTATGAGAGAGAACAAGTGATTATTTCAAAGATGTCTCCATTTGCCTCTAGATTTGGATGAGGTCTGTTTGTGAAGTGCCTCTGGAGTCTCAGAGATTTTTTTTGTGCCAGTCTAAGTGCAGCAAAATTAGTGGGTCTGTGTGATTACTTCTTGTCAGCCACCAGGCCTCAAATCATTTTACATTGAGGTCAAACCACCGTCACCTCCTGTCGAACATGCTTATTTGCTGTAGGTCTTGTCGTTATTAGTTTTAATGGTTTATTCAAACAGCTGTGTTGAACGAAAGGTCTTTAGGGCCCCTCTTGGAGTTTAAATGTCAGGGAACTCTATTTGAGCAGAAGTCCATTTTTTGAAGAGATTTTGGAGCCCAGAGGGCATGTAATAACAAATTTACATTAAGTTAACTTAAGTGCTGGGAGACTACCAATGATTCACACCCCAGATTCACACAAACACACTCAGGATGTGATGGAGACGCGGTGACTGGTGTGTTGTGCTTGGAGCAGTGCCATACACTCCTGTGCTTTGCATGTGTATGAGCAGGATTCAAAATTAACTCTCGAGATGTGTCAAAATGTCCTTTTGGTGAAAAAAAAAAATACAAGTTGGCTTGTATTTATTTATTTATGCTTATTTATGTACTTATTTAAATGAAAACTTATATTTGATATTTTTTTTCATTTATTTACATGATTATTTATTTATTTACGTATTTACTTTATTTTTTATTCATTTAGTTACATATTTGTTTACTTATTTATTTTATTTATTTATGCGTATTTATTTAATTACGTATTTGTTCTGTTTATACTTATAATTTATTTATATAATTTTTTTATTTACATATTTATTTATTGAATTATTTATTTATTTTTTTATTCAGTTACTTTCTTATTTATTTTCTTAATTATTTATTTATTTATTTTATATACTTTTTATTATTGTATTATATTATACTAATCCACTTTATGCTTATATATTCATTTATTTACAAGTTCATTTCAGTTTCTTTATTTACTTTATGTAATGATTTATTTTTTATTCCTTTTTACATATTTGTTTAATTTTCCACTTACCTACTTCAGATTTATTTATATAACTTATTATTTTGTTATATTATACTTGCTTACTTTATACTTATATATTTAGTTACATGTTTGTTTAAATTTCTTTATTTAATTTATATAATTACTTATTTATAGTTATTTATTTACTTTATATTTTTTTTTATTAATTTATTTGCATGTTTTCTTTAATTTTTACTATATCATTGTGTTATTGGATTATACTGTATAACTAGATTATACTCCATTTTATACTTATATTCATTTATTTACATGTTTTTATTCCTTTATTTACTTTTTTTAATAAATTTTTAAATAAATAATGTATAAATAAATTTTTATTTATTTATACACATTTATCTATCTATCTATCTGTCTGTCTGTCTGTCTGTCTGTCTGTCTATTACAAACAATGCCAAGTATAGTTTTATCACTGTTAAGAAATATTCATTGACTCAAAATCTTCTCATGTGCCATTGGCAGATGTGGCAAAAAATAAATTTTGGACTGTATGCATGAGTATGCATTTCTGTCAGCACTCCCTATTTGTTAGAGACTCAGTTGCATTGTTGGAAGTCATAGTTTAGCCAAGTGACTCTGATAAAGTGAAACTCTGCAATCTTATACATCCAGAGCCGGAGAATTACGACCCTTGTGTAATAATAAGCGACAGAGTCAGATATATAGCCCCTTCCTGAAATTATTGACCCTCTGCTGTGGAAGAATTATAGGCAGTCTCACCTGTCCTCCCCCCTAGTTCATAATCTGTGAGAGAGGGAAGCCAGAGCGGAGGGGACAGAGAGAAAACTAGCAGTTTGCAGGAAATAGACCCAAAGCCCGGTCATAGATCCAAACCAAGATGGTATCAGGAAAGACGCATGTTCCTCTCTTTTCAGAAGCTCTGTTCGTAAACTTAGTCAACATATTTATTTTCTACATAGACAGCATCCTAACTTAAATAGATCCTCATACATGATTGATGTGTAACACTCTACATAGGCAGCAACTTGTGTACCTCCTCAATAGAGAGTTGGTTGCAGTTGAGTTTGCTGTTAGCATGTTGCTAAGCTAACGGTATGATGTTTGAAGTATAACAATGCATATACACACAAATATTAAGTACTATTTAACATTTTTAATTACTTTAAACAGTAATTAAACCGTTTTTTATCAGTACCTGTCTGTTTGAATGAAATACAAGTTTATTTATATTCAGTATTTCTCTTGCCTCGTCTTGAATTTGTTTTCGTTAAGATTGTTGCAGTACATTCTGGCTCTATATATCTACTTTTGGCTAAATCTTAAGAGGCATCTTAATTAACATCTTTATCCTTTGGAACAGCTTTCAAGTCGATGCCTTAAAATGGTGCCTCAGTAGGCAGCTCTTTAGGTTTTGGAGCAGGGCGAGAGTTTCTGGTTTGATGGATATATTTGCTCTCTCAGCAGTAATAGTTGTGATCTATCCCAGAAGTCTGCACTGCTGTAATCTATCCCACGATCCATGATCTAGCAGAGAGGCCATGACACAGCATGCCAGCGGAGGAGATGGAGCGCTTCACCGGTTCTTGATGGGGAGGGGAAGTTGTTTTCCTTGAGATCCTGACAGACAGTAATACTCTTTGGTTTCTGATCTGAGTTCAGACCCCATGAAGTTTTTCAGGCCTGTATTTGTCTCTTGAGTCGATCCTGCATCATAGTTCGATTTAAAGCTTTCAGGGCACCAAACGGAGGGAGAGCATCAAAATCTCGTCATGCCTGGCAGGGGTAATTTGATCCAGAGGAGCTGACAGAAAGATTGGAAGGAGAGCGAGAGAGAGTGAGGTGAATAAGTGAAGGGGGATGAACGGGTAAATGAATTAGAGCTGGTTTGTGTCTGTGCATTTGCTCGGTAAAACATATTCACAGTGGCAGACCAAAGACAGCCTGAGTCATCTTTAATCCTAGTGGATTTACCACAACAAATATACCAGATTTCATCCTCTCATTTAAAATTTGAAATCATTTTTACACATTGGCATGCATTTACCAAGCATTACACAAACCCCTTAGTATTAAACTAATATATGAAATTTATCCTGCGCTTTTTGTGCTACAGACATGAGTTCTACTTCAAATATATGCCATATTTAGGGGAAAAAAATATCGTAAAAACCTGTGGCCACGGCAAGGTTCACGTTCACACCAAGGATTAGTGTTGGGTGATGTGCTCCAGTCATATCGTCCTATCATCAGCCTGTGAGAACGCCAATACATGATATTATCATGCTTATTTATTTCATTATTTACTTACTTAGGGCCAGATTTACTAACAGCTTGTGCCAGCGCAAACCGTCTTTTGGCGTTAAAATAGTAATGTCAGGATTTACTAAAGATGCGCAGTGAAGAATTAGCACTGAAAAGGCGTGGACACAGTTATTTTTGCACCTTTATTGAATATGCATTTGTAGGAGTTTCCCTTTCAGACGCAAAAATTATGGGAGGAGAGTATTAAAATGAATCACGCAATGCGATTTACTAATGCTTGCGATGGTCAAATTACTGGTGTTTGCGCCATTATTTAACGGCCAAAAAAGCATGTCTTAAAGCAGGTGGTAATTTGAGCTGCTCTTGGTAGATTGCGCTGGTCATTATGGAAATGATCGGACTACGTCTGTGTTCTTAAATCTGCGCATTGTCAGTAAATCACATGCAGAATTTTCCCCTCCTGTCTACGCTTTTATGGAATTGCGCTCTAATGATAATTTTTGCCCTGTTTAGTAAATCTGGCCCTTAGTTTCATAGCCAGAGAGTGAACCAACTCCATGGTAAGGCTAAAAGCAGCCTAATGTTAGTGTAATCTATTAACTACACATCTTTTTAGTCAAGTAGCATATGGATGTCATGTCATAAAATATTTTTAATATGACTGAATTTGTATTTAACATGATAACAATTTAATAAAAACATTGTAAGTTACTCATTCTAATGCTTATATTTCCTCAGAAAATGAGCAAAGAACATTTACATTATCAAAGAACGTCATCACTTCAGTCTAGCGCGAGTTTATGCACTTTAAAAAAAACACTCCGGTTATAGTGAAGCTATCTAGACCATAAGATGAATAAATCTCTTACATCGCACGTACATCTGCACTTTGTTGTTTATGATGAGAGAATTCGCGAGAGAGCAGAATTCAGTCAGCAAGTACGCACTCAACAACAAAGCTCCGGTGTTTCAGCAATGACTAATCTGAACGCCTCTGATTGGCCATTTCATTCATAAGCTCAACAGAATCATGTCTGATTGGTTATAAGGCACAACACTGTAAAAATGTATAAAAAGAAATGTGATGGAAAAAATAAGCCCTAATATTAATTAGATGATAATACTAGCCTGATAATAATAATAATATTAAACGTCTTAATATCGTCAAAGGCATCAGCCACAAGCAATATCTCTGAATAGCGTCGATACACGATACTATCGTCTATCGGCAGAACCCTACCATGATAAATGTAATGATAACTGTAACTATAAAGTTTTGATAATCATTCTAATTCTATGAGAATATGGAAGTCCACACCACAACTATAATGAACAATATCATTGGAATCATTTCCAGAAGGTTTTCTTTCCAGCTGATGAATGACCAATCAGAATATACTTGACTTTAAAATGGCTTGAGCATTTAAAGTGGCAGATGACATAATTGCAACGTGTAAAAAATCACTTAGAACACATTAAAAGCCACTTAGCAACACTCTTGAATCATGGGAGTGAGTTTTGCACCAGCGAACACCATTTATTTTATTTGAAAACTGTCGCTGGTTTTGCTAATGTAAGATATCCTTACAGGCCATATGACTTCTCTAAGTAAACAGCCTCTTGTCCGTCTACAACTGGGTCGATAAAAGAGAGCACTGAGGTCAGAGGTCGTGAGAGCGAGCTTCTGAAAGGAAATCGGCAGGCCTCCGTTGGCTGTTTTGACACAGACTTTGGCCTCCGAATGAGGTTTTAATTGACTTGTAAAATTCTTCACCGCTTGTTGAGGTTTTATTTTTTTTTCTTTTGACTCGAGGTCACATCAGGTCTTGGCATTATGACAAGTGCTTCTCCCCCCCATTTCCCCCTCTTCCTCTGTCTTTGACAGACACAGACAGGTATGACATGTAATGATTCTGTTGACCTTTCACTATGTCACTTGGTATTTTGATAATAATACGGTTGTGTTCCCTCACTGTGACAATGTCTTTCTGGAAGCTCCTGAGAAACAATTAGCTGTCAGATGCGGTGAGGCTGGCCATGTCCCAAGACGCCCGCTGAGGAGTTTCAGCTCTGACAGAGTATCGATTCTCCTTCCTCAACCATCCTCTTCCTCCTGCTAACTCAGATGTGCGTCTTCCCTCCTCCGTTCTTTCCAGTGGATGCAAAGTTAAAACTGCAAAAGGGAGGACAAATCTCTCTGGTGCACTCTCTTATTCTGTCTCACTTTCTCTGGAATGATATATTGTTTCTTTAGAAATGATTTTCTTAGCCTGGGAAAGAGAGTGCGATTCGGGCACTTTGTCAGATATATTAAAAAAAAAAGTTATGAGAGCAGAACCAGAGGAAGACGAATCCTTTCGCTTACTCGACAGAAGTACAGTTATTCCGCTAGTCATCATTTCCGGGGCTTTGACAGATGTCTGAGTGCTCGACTGCAAGCTGTCATTAAAGCAAAAGGGGAAACTGCAAATACAAAGTATAGTTTTGAAATTCATATACATTTTTCACTTTAACTTTTCACTTAGATTGTTGTATATGTGCCATAATATAATATAATATAATATAATATAATAAATGTGTGTACAAAGTTTGGCGCTTTTTGTTTGTTTTGGTCTGGTTTGGTTTGATTTGGTTTTTGTTTTGTTTTGTTCAGTGGTTCTATCCTTTGTGTGTGTAATATAATGTGTGTGTAGTTTGCCAGTTTTTGTTTTTTTTGTTTTATGTTTTGTTTTTGATTTTTGCCTTATTTTCTGTTTTTGTTTTATGTTTTGTTTGTTTTGGTTTTAGTTTTTTTGCTTTATATTCTGTTTTTGTTTTGTTATGTTTTGTTTGGTTTGGTTTTTGTTATTTGCTTTATTTTTTGTTTTTGTTTGGCAGGTTTTTTGTTTGTTTTGTTTGGTTTTTTTTTTTTTTTTTGCTTTATTTTTTGTTTTTGTTTTGTTTTATGTTTTACCTCTGTATCTGCTCTTAGCACATAAATATAGAGGACCGGTGCAGTAAAGAGTGGTTGAGGTTGTTTTTATCAGAGTAATTCAGTGGTTCTATCCTGTGTATGTGTGTGTCATTCTTTCCTCACTTTTTTGCCCTTATCAAACTTTCAAATCCCCATTAACACTGGCACAGGAGTTTTTACAAATCCCAAATTGTGAAATCTCTCTCTGAAATAGCAATAGGAGAAGAAAGAGCAAGCCAATGTAACCTCCCTCACTTCCTTTGACTGTCTATTAAAAAAATGATGCTGCTCTCTGAGTGCTGCAGGCTGCATGTGTTAAACCTTCCTCCTGCTTCCTGAGTATCCTTTAAATCAGAGCATCTTTTTTATTCACTGATGTTCTGTGTGTGGCCCTGATCACATGTCTAGTGTGTTCATGTTATGCTTTTAATTAAATTGAATCCATACTCAATTTTAATTTCTATAATGCCCCATATACGAAGCACAGATCATAACGTAAACCCACAGGTCAAAACCAGATGGAGAATCTGCATGCATGTGTTTTCATTGCTGATGAGATCACAAGCCAGATTTCTCTGCAATCGAAACTTGTTGGCTGTGTGTGTTTGGAGGCAGACCAATATGCACACATACTGATTATAGTAATTGTACACTAATGGAGATCACTACCACCAGTCTGTACTTCACTGCAGTCATCAACCTCTAATCTCTGGTGCAATGAGTCACGGGTCTCTGTACCTGTCTCTAAAATGTCTCGCTCTCTCTCTCTCTTTTCCCTCTCTTTTTGCTAAGTTGTTTCTGCATTATTCCCCATAAGCCGAATTGGTTTCTCAACAGCCTATTAAGAAATTATCAGAGCATTGCAGCCAGAACAGAATCCCACGCAGCTGGTACAGAGCTCCAGGTGGCTTGAAAATGCCCTGCTTTCTTATATCTGCTGTACGGATCAGCAGCAGGGTGTTTAGACCATAAAGTAGGCAATTGTGACTCTCAAACTAGCTCTTTCTCATTATCTCTAGCTTATCTGGGTCAAAATTACTCAAATTACTCAAATATTTGAAATTTAAACCTTTTTTGGTCCATTTACATGTTTGTTGCTTATGCCGGGCTCTGTTCACATCAGAAAGTCGCAAGTACCAGCTTCCTGTTTGAAGTTGAAATTCCATAGAATTCCATCATGCAAATAAAGCAGTACTCATGGAGCTAAACATTCACTTTTAAGCAGATAAAAATGATCAACATCAAAAAGTGAATGTTAATACATTTATATCCTATTTAGAAAACAAATTGAAACACTAGTGTGTAAAAAAAGCTTTAAATGAATCTTCCCTTTTGATAATTGTACACCCGCAGAGCACGTGCTAGCATTGCCATTTTGTTTCTTTGCACATCTGCCATGTGTTGTACAAATGAATGCTATGTGGTAGATATCAAATAGGAATATTGCATATCCGATTTGAATGGAACGCAGAATAATTCCTTTCATTCATTTGGGGAATTTGAAAAGAATGTGTATTGTAATACAGATTAGAGATTTTCCCCTTGCCTCGTCACATGAGCTAGCATTAGCGATTAGCCTACTCACACCAGCTTAAGCCACACAATGGCTCAAACGAAAATAACACTTGCCTTTTACAGTTACAGCTAAATGTAGCAGATATTATTACTGATTTAATAGGGCGTGTGGGTTCTGGCCAGCTCTTTGGAGATGTGTGTGGTTATGCCATTGAAGAGAAAAGCTGGCATGGGGAATTTTACTTGGTTTTGCTGTCTAAATCACGTTGACTCATCCACACTTGGGAAGCCAAAGCTGATTTTCCTCCTTTCTGCTTAGAAGTGTGTGAAAGGGAAATGCTGGAAAAAAACCAGGTCATACCAGCCTAAGGTAGTCAAGGTAGTCAAATAGTGAAAGCTGTGTTTTGAAAGTTACGTTTGGGTTGCATTTCATGAACCCTTTCTACTACAGGTTAAATAAATCATGAAGTCTGAATTCACGAAGAAATAAGTTTTTGTGCAGATATGAACTGCCATAATGAGATGTTTTGATCACAAAACAGTTTTCAGCAGACAAATCTTGAGAAAAAGCATTTAAAATTAAATCCTAAATCACAACAGTCACAGTTTGGATTTATTGTAAAGTTACTTGAAAACAAACTTCATCTGAAATGAGCATATTTGTGTCTTAACACAATATATATTTATATTTTAATGAATAGTATTCTGTTTTAATATATTATATTAAATTATATTATATTATATTATTAATATAAGTAGGTTATAGTTTGAGATGATAAAGCTTGTTATTAAACAGTGAAACTGCTAATAATTTATGTTATGTTATAGTATATAAAACAGGTCATAGTTTAAGGTGATCAAGCTAGTTAAACAGTATATAATATAATATAATATAATATCATTTTCCTATGTTTTATAAGATTCTGCTGTACTCTCTTACTTTGTTTCTCTGTGCAATATCTTTGAATGTTTCTGACACATTATAGATTACAGTTTGATGTTTTTAATTATGTTGATGTGTTTCCTTATAAACTAGGAGTACCACACAACTCTCTCTCTCTTAACAGACATTATTATATTTACACACACATATACATATTCAAATACACACACAAAACAAAATGCAACTCTGCATTCCTGTTCCAAACATGTCAGTTTCTCTGATTGTGTAATCCATCCTGCTGGCTGAACCGGTTCTTCTCCAAATCATTCATGCTCGTGAGTCATACATTAAGAAATTGCATCTCATACAACCGTCTGCTTATCTTGCTCAAGTATAAAATGAGAGTACGTTAAGAGCATATTGTTTAATTCCTAGACTCCCTAGCCACTCAACCCCACAATGTTATTACAAAAAGAAAAAAGTTCTAAGCAACACTCAATCGTTTTTCTGGCTGATAACTTCAAACTCTCCATCTAAATCGGTCGCGCTTTTCCAAACATTCACAAAAACACTCACATAATGGTCACTGTGTACACAACTGCTTTTCTATAAATGACTTTCTCTTGAATAATCAGAACAAAGCCCTTAAAGCCACATGCATCGACCTGCTGCTACCACAAAAACAGTCTCCTGCTTGTTATTATATGAGTATGAACGAATGAAATGCCCTTTGATACAGTTTTAATTTCAGCTTTTGTTGTTCCTCTTACAGTTCAGAGGAACACTGGAGAGCATAAAACTGAGACACAGAAAAGATACAGACACATAGTCTGGAAGACTTAATGCAAGATGGACAGATAGACACAGAACAAGGGCACATTGGTAGATTGAAAAGAGCAATGTGCTCTCTGGATGATGAAACGTGTGTGTCATCCTGAAAGAGTGTGTGTGTATGCGTTTTGAAACAGTGGCATGGGTCTTCAGGATTTTCTGGGAACAAATCGTGTGTGTGTGTGTGTGTGTATACGCGTCTGGTTTTGCCTGCACTAAATGAATCAGGACCTGAATCCATGCATTTGTGGACCTTTTTTGTGTTAAAATTAATTTTAATGCCTTAAAGGGATAGTTCACCCAAAAATGACAATTCTGTTTTTTACTCACCCTCAAGTTGTTCCAAACCTGTATGAGTTTCTTTTTTCTGTTGAGCACAAAATAAGATATTTTGAAGAATGTTGGTAACCAAACAGTTGATGGTAGCCATCGACTTTCACAGTATGGAAAAAAATAAGTGAGGTCCAATGATCAATCCGTTCCAAAAACTAATAAAAAACTTGTGCTAACTGAAAGAAAACAAGTTGATAAAAAAGATCAAATCCAATATTTGGTAAGAAAATATAGGTTATTGAGAAATTTATGAGCAATTTTTGTAGGCCGGTTATATTTGACTGGGAACACCACAAATGTAACAAGGTAAAAAAAATCCCCAAAAATTACAAAAATGGTCATATTTTTAGTTAGTTTAGTTTTTAAGTTAGTATGTTTTAATCCAATGCAATAACATTAAAGGGATAGATCACCTTCAGTTAGTCCCCATTAATTGCATAGTTTTTTTTTTTTTTCCTCCATATTATTGGTCAATGGGGACCAGCAACTGAAGGGGAACTATCCCTGTAACTAGTGTTTTTTGGGAAAAAGAAAATCCTCTCTGGTCAGAATGACCCAACATGAACCCAACATGAGGGGTAAGAAAAATTAAAAATAATAAAAATAAAAAAAACAAATGTAAAAAAACACCTCTTAGCGTTTTTTTTTTTTTTTTTTTTTTTTTATGTTTAGGAGAAAAAAATTCCTCTGTATGAAAGCAATAGATATCAATAGCAAGCTCCCTGATAGAAAAAGTGTGTGTTTCTGCAGTAAATATAGGGATTGCATAAGAAACTGAGTGCAAACAGAAAAGTTCTGGTCTGTCTACTGTCTAGTTAAAATATTGCCTGCACTGCAACACGCGCACACATTCTATCTTTCAAAACACAGCCGCTGGCATCTAAATGCTGTAATTGGTATTGCATTCATAATGTAGCACGTTCACCTTTTAGAGGACCATAAATCAGCAAACATCTTCCTAATACCGCTCAACATCAATCATGCGCTGTTTGTTTTATACATGGGCAAACACACTCTCAGTGAATGCTCATTGCTTGTTTTTAAAGGGCTTCGGAAAGGCTCTTCCATAATGCCGTGGTGGATGTGCTCGTGGGTGGTTTTTGCTTGTCCAATTATGAACCACTTCAAAATCAGAATCAGCGCTCTGAGTATGTAGAGCTGACTGATTAATGTGTGTGAGGGTCAGGTTTTGCCTATGTGGAGGGGAACAAATGCCCCCACAAGGATAGTATAACCTCAAATCAACTACATTATGTGGTCCCATGAGGAAAACAGCTTCATAAAATTTAAAAATGCAACAAGGGTAAAGTGAGAGTTAAATTTAGGGGTAGAGGATAGAAAACATCATTAACTCGGTATGAAGACAGATGATTTATTGGTAACACTTTACAATAAGGTTCATTAGTTAACATTAGTTAACTACTGTAGTTAACATTAACTAAGAATGAACAATACTTTTACACCATTTATTAATCTTAGTTAATGTAAATTTTAGCATTTACTAATGCATTAATAAAATCATACTTTGTGTTTGTTAACATTAGTTAATGCACTGTGAACTAACATGAATAAACAATGAACGACTGTATTTCTATTAACTAACATTAATAAAGATTAATAAATAGTGTAACAAATGCATTGTTCATTGTTTGTTCATGTTAGTTAATACATTAACTAATGTTAACAAATGACACGTTATTGTAAAGTGTTACTGATTTATTTATGCCAGTGTTTTTTCCGAGGCACAATAATAGTTTTATTTAATCAATCAATCAATCAATCATTTATACTGACCTAGTTTTGCCAATAGATTTGTTTCAACAGCATATGTTTATGTCAGAAAAGAGATACAAATTATCTATAAATCTAAAAAATATAGTTTTAAATAATAAAAATTAAAATATTATTATACATTTATCATAATGTAAATGTTCGGTGTTATGCACCTTGTAAATAAATTTACACTGAGTAAGTGATGAAAAACGAAGGCATACGCTTGCACAAATTACTGATTTGTTTGTCATTTTTCAACCCTTTCTAACTGATGCTCCCAAGACTATCACAAGTCATTCTTGCAATTTCAACAAATCCTCGTTTATATTAGCCAGCTACATACATTAACTTGGTGACATATTTAAATCAGCATAATTCACAACAGCACATTCAATACATCATAGCAATCCAGATGTTTAAGCTCGCAAGTCATAAAAAACACATGCACAGGATCAGTAAGATGGACAGGAACTAGTCCATCTGCTGTGTCAAAACCTGGCCCAGGCCATCGTTACTATTGAGCCTTGTCATTTAGGAGGTTAGTTTTGCGGCCGAATTGCGGCATGTCATGGGAAAAAAACATGCATTCTTAATGGCCACATCTGTATTTACAATGGATTTTCCATTGTTCTCATCTGACAGTAAATGCTCTCCTCACTTATAGTAATATATTGCAGTCAATAGAAAGTAAACGCATCTTCCTGAACTGTAAATGCTCAGGGTGTTCAGTCAAACCGAAGTAGCTCAGCAGGAACAAGGTTTAGCTGGGAACGGCGATGCGTGCCAGAGAGCGAGAACTGACCACAATACTTCTTATTAGTAGGATTTCCTGTATAAAGCCCCTTTGGCATTAAATGGGTCATACAGTGGGTTAGCCATAGAGGATTTATGAAGTATTAATGCCTGCAGCTGTGGTTATTGGAATTTATTCATTATGGAAATTATGTTGGCTTTTTAAGCCCTCTGTAATGAGTGTAGTGGCATGAGGGTTGTGACTGCATGTTCTACTGTCCAAGTACAAGAACTATGAATATGATGGCTAAAGTCCATTCATGAGGGCTAGGCCGAATAATTTGCCCTTTGAAAATGTTATCTAATCCCCCATAATCCACAGAGTCCACCTGATCATCTGAAGCGGTGCAGTTCAGGGTAAAGTAGGCCACAGTGTAGTGGGGATCAGATTTTGATTACATTTTGGGACCCAGATGTCCCCGGAAGAATATGAAAACCTGAAACCACCTACGTTATGAGGAGCAGCAAGGAGGAAATCTTAATAAAATTAATAAAAATAGTAAATAAAGTCTTGATTTAAATGCAAGGTTTTCATGACAGAAATTAATCAAGATAAATTGGTTTTTGTATGCATTTTTTGAATGCATTTAACTGGATTAATTAAGTTTTTTTTCAATATAGAGATATTAATATATTTCAGTATTCAAAAAAAATAATAATTTTATCAGTAATTTGACTAATTGTCATATATAAATATTATGTTATATAAATGTACTTTTATTGCAGCAATGTTTTATATCTTCTTTATTGCCCAATTATGCTACTCTGCATTGGCATTGGACATCAAAAACATGTTAATATAAATTAATGTAATCATAGCAAATAAGATGCACTGAATATTGCGGAATTAAAGTATTATTATTATTTATTTCAGATTAACAAAATATTTCTAATGTTCCATGTTTAAAAAGATTTTTCAAGGTCGGAAATACAATTACAAATGAAAAAGATCATTAGAGTACATTTTACAAAAAAGTACTATCTGTTTTTTTTAACTTAATTTTCATTCTTAATTCAGTGTGTTCCGTGCTTTTTCTTTGTAATTATATTTGTGAAATTTACTAGTAATTTCTGACTGAATATTGTGTCTACACCATTTTTTTTCTGTGTAGTTTAAAAAATGTAGTTTAGTATCCATTGATAAGGCGGGTTTTGTGACTGACACAGGTGGAACTACTACTATTTTAATCAACTGAGTAAAGACTCCAGTATGTCGTTCTATCACTAGTCAGTGATTTTACAAATAAATTCAGCTCTGGGCAAATTGAATTGACCTCTATGTGATCTTTCTGACAGATTTCTATTGTATTATTTGGTCCCAAAACCCCTCTTTAGGAGTAATAATCACTTTCTCTCTCTCTCTATCTCTTTCCCCATCTCTCTGAAGACTGCTGAATCTGTCAGCCCTGGTAAAGTTATTGACTTTTACCCACAATCCTGTGCAAAAGAGAGACTTTTTTGTGGAAAGACTGGGAGTCACACCTAATAAGGTGTGTGTGTGTGTGTGTGTTGGCCTGCGGCATTAGAGTCTTGGCTAATTAAACCCCAGTGTAATTTATTAATACAATGTGTTCTGAATGGAGCTGCCGGTTGTGTGTTTAAGTGAGAGTAATTAAGAAACCTATCAAGTGGAAAAGATACGTTATCTCTGCAGTAAACTCCATAGCTGGAGGGAAAACAGGGAGAGAGAGGGATGGAGAAGGAGGGATAGATAACAGAGGAAGCTTTTCCTTGCTTCACCGCTTCCGAGAAAACTCTTCGCCCCCTAAACTAGTCAACAAACTCTTCTTCCACTCTTTTAACTCCTTAACTGCAAGATTGCACCACATAATTCTACTATCAATGTTTTGTTTGGCTGAATGCTTGATTTTATGCACCTGCAACTGATTTGTCCGGTCGAAGTTTTTGTTCCCCCCAAAACAACGTTCATTTCACAGTTTAGTTGTTTCAGAGTTAACATGTTAAGATTTCACCATATCACCAAGTTGACTTAACTAGAGTATTTGGCCCCTCAGTTGAAAAACATGTTGAATGATATAACATTCTCAACATTTATGGCAAGTTCTTATGGCAGATGCAGGCTTTCATTGAAATTAAAATGCTGCAAACAAGTTATTTGTTAACTAGATTTTTAATATATTTTATGATTATTTTTTCAGTATAGAAATATGGTATATTTTAGTCATTTATTCAAATATTTTAAAAATTGTTATTATGCATAAACATTATGTAAAAAATCGTCTTTTACTGCAGCAATGTTTTATCTTATTTACGGCAGCTGTTCTTGTCCAGTGAAAGTCAATGGGAACCAAAACAACATTTACTGTTAAAAAAAAAAAAAAAAAAAAAAAAAGTTTCAAATTATTATTATTTTTTTTTCTTTTTTGTAAGTTGACCTAACTATGTTGAAAAACAATAGTTGAATGATATCACATTCTCAACATTTATTGCAAGATCTTATGACAGATGCAGGCTTTCATTGAAAGAAAATGCTGAAACAAGTTATTTATTTAACTAGCTTTTAAATATATTTTTATATAAAAAAAATCAGTATAGAAATATGGTATATTTTAGACACTCAATCAAATATTTAAAAAATTGTTGTTATTATGCATAATGATGTAAAATAAATGTTATTTTATTGCAGCAGTGTTTTGTATCTTATTTACTGCAGTTCTTGTCCAGTGAAAGTCAATGGGAACCAAAACATTTACTATAAAAAAAAAAAAATGATACCACCGTTTGGTTGATTTTTTTGGTAAGTTCACTTAAATAGAGTATTTGGCACATATAAACAATATAAATTCTCAACATTTATCACAAAATTTTGTTAAAAAAAAAAAACCCTGAAATTTCTCATTTTTCTAAATCTTTTTTGTATTGACCACAGTCATACATTGTACTTTATTCAAAGCTGTAAATAAAACTATTCCAATAGAAAATACTATTCCAATCTTTCCACCTAATTTCATGTTTAATTCAGCTTGCCATTTCTTTGTAATTATTTGTGAAATTTACTAGAAATCTGTAAATTAAAACTACTTCAAAGCAAATTTTATTTGGTTTGGAATGCCATTAGGCTGAAAGATCATTTTTGAATGAACTCTCCCTTTAATTAGAAGGGAGCGTCCACATACTTTTGTCCATGTAGTTTATTCACCCATCTGTTCATTCATTTTGTTCTCTTCCTCCATCGAAATGCTTGTTTTTGCTCTTCTAGCTGGCAAGCGAAGCCAAGTTTGCCGGCCGATAGTCTGGAATGTGGATCGCTGTGTTATTTTACACTCCCATCAGGGGCACGATCCCACCAGCGGACACACACACAAAGACGGCCTTGTCGTGCCGGTGCCGAGTCGTACTTGGCTTCCTCCGTCTCTAATTGTCTCCCTCTCTTCCTTTCCAGCAGTCTCTCTCTCAGTCTTTTGTTAAGATGCTAGCACACGCGCACAATCGCTCACAGCTAGTGCTAAGTGGTAACCATCTACCCTAGCATTACTTCAAGGGCACTCTGAAGCGAACAGTTCTTTAGTATTCAATTTTGTTATATTATCACGGACCTGCCAGATAAAAGTTCTTAAAATGGTGCTGAGTACAGCAGCGCACTTTGTAAACTATTGACATTCACGTCGAGGTTTCGTTCGGGCGAAGCCGAGGCACACGGAGGTGCGAAGACAATCCCTTAACTTTGTGTGTGCGCGTGCATATTCGAGGTAATGGCTTGGGGGATCCTCTCTGTATTCTTAGCTTGTTGAAGGCACTGAAATGGAGAGAATTATTGATTCGGCACAATGAGCAGTCAAATTTAATCAACATGCCTGCTGTTCTCCATGAGCCACAGGGAGAGATGACACAGCTCCACGCCACTGCCTGCGCGTGTCTGTGCACATACATGCATGCATGAGTTTGTTTCTCTGTAGCAGACTGCAAAGGAACCAAACTTGTCAACATTTGTTAGTGTTTGAGTTATTCAGGTGTGAATGAGGCAATGCGAAATTGGATTTGTGGATGAGTCGTTCCAGACCATAGGTCGGTTTTCATTGAGCTAGTGTAGTGGTTTAGAATATATAGTCAAAATTGATGCTATTATTTTTTCTTAATTCTTGGTGCATTCCTAATGTTGACCAATAGCTGACAGATATTTTTAAGGAAGGGGTTTTCGAATCTGGTGATGCCTATGATGCACAAATAATATCCCATTGCAAGGGACCCTCTTTCTAAATATAATGGAAGCTATTCACATTATTTTAAACATACATTTTTAACTTGACTCAAAAGTTTTCAGTGCTGCTTCCAATTACTTTACCTGTGCAAAAAATGTTATGGCACTTGATATTGCAAACTTATATATGTTATATTATTTATTTTTATAATAATAAATACTCATGCAAATAGTTTACTGTATACAGCACTTACAGTATAGCAATTAATGAATCTAAAGTCTCGCACATTCACTGCAAGTAGCTTACTTCTATGTTGTAAAATAAGGATATATTTCCTTGTAAAAATACCCATTTATACTGTGAGAAAAATAATAAGTGTGATATTAATGTCATTAATGTCAATGAAAATTTGGTAGCACTTTAGATTAGGGTATACATATTCACTATTAACTAAGAGTTTTCCCTCAATAAACTCATAATTTGCTGCTTATTAATAGTTAGGAAGGTAGTTGTTAAGTTTAGGTATTGGGTCGGGTTAAGGGATATAGAACATGGTCATGCAGTATAAGGCATAATAAGTGCTAATAAACAGCCAATATGTTAGTAATATGCATGCTAATAAACAAGTTAATAGTGAGAATTGCACCTTACAATAAAGTGTTACCAAAAATTTTAACATAAACAACACGAGTTAACCAAACATTAGTTGCTTTAAACAGCAAAATAAAACCCCATAAAATACACTAATAATAAAATGGAAAAATAGTCACTAAAAGCATATAAAACATATATATGTTTTTAAATGTTATAAAGACATCATTGTTTTTATATTAAATAAAAGAATTTTGCCACTGTAATAGAAGCAAAACAAATAAATAAATTTGAAATATTTGAAAGTTATTTGAAAAGTAATTTAAATTAAGTACAGTTTAAATTAAAGGCAAACTTTTTTTTTTCTGTGGACCCCCAACAACTTTGCTGTTCCTGGTCTCCCAAGTTGCTAGAAAATGTTGATCATGTTGCCAAATTGTTGATCTCACTTAAGTCAGATGTGTGACCTCAAGAATCATTGCAGTGGTTGTTTTCAAGTAGTCAGTGGAATATTTCCAAATTGCCTAGAATGCAGCATGACTGCCTGAATATCTCTGTCGTTTTTGGAGATTAATGGGAATGGGCTGATATACCAGGACATTAATGAACTCTGTCCTTAACAAGAGTCGTTTAGATTACATTAGCATAACACAGACTCTCTATCCTCATGGCTCCATGGATCCTACGATCTTCACACATGCACGCTCCGCTTTGATCCCTGCCCGTGTAACAGCAGTTGATGTGTTGCTGACAAATTGCATCAAAATTGTTTTTGAGGAGATTTATGAAACTAAACTGCATTTGGGCATTCTGCACTCAAACCTGGCTTATGAAAGCCTGGGATACGTGTTTCACTCACTTTCATCTCCCATTCACTCTCTCTCTCTGTGGCTGACAGCTGTAGAATGGAGTGATTATCTGCAGCACTAGTGGTTGAGTTTAAAAAAGCAGGAGCGTGAGAGGGAAAGACAGCAAGAGGCAGAGATTGTGATAGAGATGTTTCAGGAACACTAATGAGGAAGAGG
Source organism: Spinibarbus caldwelli (assembly GCA_039654775.1). Taxonomy (NCBI): domain Eukaryota; kingdom Metazoa; phylum Chordata; class Actinopteri; order Cypriniformes; family Cyprinidae; genus Spinibarbus; species Spinibarbus caldwelli. Next base: position 11,125,554 of record CM077229.1, on the reverse strand, counting down.
GTAAATTCAGCAGCTTCATGAAGGCACAAATACAGACGATCTGTCTAGAGGAGAGGGTGAGATGCTCTTTATCTGTTTGTTTGTCCCCTTCGTCCTCCTGGCGACCATCAGAGCCCTGAACTAGTTCATATCCAGCCAGAGTAATTACCTTAACCTTTGCACTTGTCTCTCACTTGATTGGGACCAGCTGGGTAGTGAACACACTCTCTTTCCCTCTCTCTTCATCCCTCACACACACACACACACACACACACACACACACACACACATACGCATGTTAGACAAGGGCATTCTTGCTATTAACCTCAATCTGTAAGTGCCTCAGTGCAGCTTTGCTCAGTCATAAACACTTTAATTGTCCGTCCTGCATCTCTGTCCCGATTCCCCTTCATTTTCCAGTCAAACACCAAACACTTTAAAGGGATATGAGATGTGTATTTAAACTTATATATTTATAGTCTGTCATAATTTACTCACCTTCATGTTATTTCAAGCCGTATGGCTTGGTTTCTTTCAAGGAACAAGAAAGGAGAAATGTTGAGGAATGTCCTGGCTGGGTCGTTCTCAAAATATAACTTTACAGACACAAAAAATCTTTAAAACAGTGAAGAAACTATCCTGTAACTGTAAATAAAGCATCTTTCTATATCTTAATCATTTATTAAATAATATTAAATTGTTTTACTGTATGTATTTTTTATTTTTTTTTGCACATTTAAAAAAAGTCTTTGGGGTTACATTGTTAAAAGTTAATATGAAAAAAATCATCACAAAATATGTATTTAAAGATTTTAAAACTATAGATTTATAAGTGTGTGTGTATATATATATATATATATATATATATATATATATATATATATATATATATATATATATATATATATATACTTGCCATCAAATTTTATGGGAGAAAACTTAAGTGAAATGTCAGAATTTTGTTTTTTTTTTTTTTTTAGCATGACCTGATTATTCTCAAAAAGAAAGTGAATGGGTATATGGGTCGGTGAGCTCCAAAATGACAAAAAAGCACAATAAATGTTTTAGAAAAATAGTCTGTAAGCTATATTTAATGTCTTCTGAAGTCAAATGAAGTCATAGGAATTAAAATGTAAGCTGTTCATTTAATTTTCATTTATACATTTGCAAAATTCAGGTCATTGACAAAGTAATGGAGTGTATTTTAAACTCACATTTGAATATATCTTGTTCGGCGCTGTCTGATACGTCTGGTTAAGATGATGTTTTGGGTCCTTTTAAACTATAATTATGACACCATACGGTCTCGTTGACTTCACAGACACATGCCAATGAAGGCCACGTAAGTCCACTTTGAATGTGCCATTTGGGACAGAGCCAAAGTCAGAGGCAAGTCTTCCAAGAGACTGGGATAGTTTAAATCTCTCTCCCTTTTACATATTCAAAGAGCTCTTTCAATACTGGCCCAATATTACCTGCGTGTGTCCAGCCACTTGTGGTCCCTCTGATCCCAGCCTTAATTAGTCTGCCAGTCTCACCCGTCAATCATTCCGAGCCGTCCGTGGAGACAGTCATTGAAAAGCAAAGGCAGAGGTGGCCATGACAGGAGGGCAGAACCTGACATCCCTCTCTGCATTAACAAACAGCAAGTTTTAAAGGTGAAGTGTGTGATATCTATGCCAATAGCGTCACCAAACAGAATCGCTAAAATACTGGCTATTTTTAAATCAGAGTAGATCTGTAACACCTGGAGAAATCTATCCGTTAACATTGGTTAGCGTATGAACTTTTAAGGGCCTCCAAAAAATTGGGCAAAACTTCTATTAGAGTAAAATATAGTGCTGCACAATATTGGAATAAAAACTGCCTGAGAAAATTTGTTTTTCTGTGATATGAAAAAATACAGGAATTTTCTCAAGATAACTTATTTAGCTTTATTTAGAAGTAATTAATCATTCTAGATTATTGGGTGATTTTGTTGAGGAATGCATCTGCTTAGAAAAAAAAATAATGAAAAAAACTGAAAAATGATTTGAGACTTTTTTTTAAAAGTTAAATGATAAAAGGATAAAAGAAATTGAACAATAAAGAAAAATATAAAATTGAGTATTTAATAAAATCCTTTTATTTTATGGTAATTTTTGACTTTATCTATCTATCTATCTATCTATCTATCTATCTATCTATCTATCTATCTATCTATCTATCTGTCTATCTATCTTATGTAACACCATCAAACTTTTGTTGGCCATTTTCCAGGAAATAAATATATGTGCTGCCAGCTTCAGAGTGAAGCGCAGCACTATGTTCATTTACACTGATGCAGCTCATTATAAAGTGCTTCGGCATCAGTCAAACTGGCATAACATTTATTTAAAACTGTTTATTTAAAAAAAAAAAAAATGACTATAGTATTAAGCCATGTCGTAGAATAGTTTTTTAATATATAGCAGTCAACATTTGAAGTGGATCAAAAAAGTTAATCAAAGTTGTCCTAAGACAAGAACGGGTATTGTGTTTGTTTTAGGACAACTTTGATGAAAAGTTTTGATCCACTTTAAATGTTGACTACTGTATGCTGTGCTGCCCTAAAGTACAATATGTTGTTGTGAATTTCATTAAATCGCTTTTTGTTAGCAGAACAATGTTCTGTTCTGATGTTAACACCCATCTACCAGTAGGGGCTAACTGAACCATGCTAACCAACCAAACCATGACATGCTTCAGACAGTTTTCCCAAACAAACCCCGATCTACTGTTGGCAAACTGAATGCTGTCTCTATATATAATACACATAAGCTGAGACGGGAAAAAGTAAGAGCCAGTTTTATGAGAAAAATAGGAGGGAATATTGTAAATGATACATGAGTTAGCTGAACATGACTGTGGAAAGAGTGAGGAAACAAGCTGCTACGGAGGGTCAAATAAAGTTTGTATGCGAGAGGGGACGCCTGGGAGGGAGTTTGAGAGAAGATGTGGGGTTTACAATTAACTCGGCTGAGAAATTTCACTGTAATGCCCCGTGGTAAGAGTAGTGCTGGTTCAGCACTTGTCTGCTTGTGTACTGAGCAGTCATGTTGGTTCTTAACACAGAGAGAAGGAATAACACACTGGTGCTGCTGATCCGAACTCCAAAACACACTCCCACTCACAACATGAGCATCAAACGCAGGCCTCCTTTTCCTTTTCATACTTCTGCTGCATTGCGAGTTCATTTACCGGCAGCTCAGGTTGAGATAGCCCTAAAGTAATTTAGAGGAAATGTGTTTGGTTTGGCTCCGGATCAGAAAAGTGTTGAGAGATAAAGGAAATACCATCTGAGCCATGCCCTCAGTTGTAAATCCAAGGAATACAGCTATACAGAAACACACTTCCTACTCATTCTTGTTGAGACGTTTTGAAGGGTGAGTGCTGGGCACATGACTAGGCTTCAGTGGAGCCACATGTGGGCTGGATGTTCTAGCAATTTGTGCTTGTTTGTGTATGAGGGAAGATAAAACTAGATTTTCTGAAGATTGCGAGTGGTGTTTGGCGGACGATGCTAGGGTGCTTTGGGTGGTTGCAATGGTGTTGCTAAGATAATGCTAAGAAGTGTTTTTTTTTTTTTTTTTTTTTTTTTTTTTTTTAGAAAGTTGCTATGTGGTTGTCTTAAGGGTGCTTGCTAAGGTGTTTATGGTGGTGCTGAGTGTTCCACTGTCCATAGTTTTCGGTGATAATCTGGGACCTTAAGTTTGCCCATAACAAAAAACATTCTTAAAAAAAAAGTTCTTAAATTAACTTTTAAAGTCGCTATAGCTTCGCACCTAATGGGATAGTTCACCCTGGCATGTAAATTCTGTCATTTACTCACCCTCGTGCTTGTTCCAAACCAGTATGACTTACTTTCTTCACTCTTAAAAGTAAAAGTTCCAAAAGGAGGTTTTCGCAGCAATGTCATAGAAGCATTTTGGGTTCTTCTAAGAACATTTCAATTTACAGTTCTTAAAAGAACCATCCAAAGAACCTTTTTCTGCTATTAAAAAAACCTTTTATGCAGTGGAAAATTCCATGGATGTTAAAGGTGCTTCATGAAACCATAGATTCCAATAAAGAAATTTAAGTTTTAAACATGTTCTGTGGAATACAAAAAGATATTTTGAAAAATGTCTCAAGTGTTTTCTCTTTTTTTGTCCATACAGTGACAGTCAGTGGAGTCCAGTGTTGGTTCATTGTGTTTTTTTTTTCAAGAATTGCACATTCTTACGAACATTCTTTTAAACTATTTATAATTTATAGTAAAAACTTTAATTCTTTTCTTAAGAACAGTGGTTTTTGAGCGTAATACTTAGGGCTAAGCTTAAGAATATGCTAGCAACAGGAAAGCCTGCCTTAGCAAGCTGACTAATGTTTGTGTGTGTTAACATGCAAATCAAGGAGTGTGTCATAAGGCACACTGCATTCTTTTGTGATCACATGACTTGCTTAGTCAGAGCCGTGTGGCACACTCAGCACAAATATCAAGTCTGGACTGAGAGACTGGCATCATTGTTCCTGTTAATAATTTGGTCTTGTGTTGGGGGGAAGAGGGGGATTGTCAGTCTAAATATTCATAATGAAACTAGACGATTTGCCAGAACCTCTCCTTCCTGTCACTTTTTATCTAAAACCGTACAGTCCAGACAAATCACCCATACGCTCTGAATCAGCAGCAAAGACCGCCTCCTGTTAATGGTTAACACTAGACTCACACACACATACACACAAGCAAATTTTAACACACTCCCCCCACAGTAACCTCTAATCTCATTGCAAACCCTGCACGCCAGAGCTCTGACAGACACTAAGTAAAGAGAAAAAGCCCGTCACTTCTGACCTGCCTCATATCATGCCTCTGGAGTCCCGTCATTAAAGCCAATAAGAGCCTTAATATCCTCTAAACTCTTAGCATGAATTCTTTATGAGCTCTGGGCTCAGGATCGTGGTGTCTGTGAGACTCCTGCCATTCGATTTGCAGAGAAAGTATTTGCTCTGGCAATCTAAACATCACAGTCAGTTATGTGGAAGTCCACTCCAGAGGATTGTCACCACGTTTAGGCAAATGAGTTCCTGTGGACTTCTGGGGAGTGATGGAATGGTCAGGGATATTGAGCGAATATGGTTAATATTTCATCTTGCCAACTACTTTTGCAACCTGAAACTTATAAACATCTAAAATTAGCTCAGGAATGTTCACGACTGTGATTAGATCTTTCTGTCTAACACAATAACTTTGCATGCCGTGCTGGTTATTATAGGGGTTGTTTACAGGAAGGAGGACAGGATTGTTTGGCCCACCTGCTGAGGTTGTACCCATAATTCATTGAGCCACCTTCTGTTATGCTGGAATCAGGCTGCCCTGTGATTGCTTTGATGAGCATTTGACTTCCGCCCCAGTGTTTTTAGGACCTGCTGAAGTGCTGAGGGGATGGATGAAAAGAGAATAAGAGGAGTGCACAGGTGGAGGATGAGCTTCTTTAGAAATGCCTCTCTTGTATTGGCGTGTCAAATCACGCAGCCATCTGCAACCCCTTTGAGGGAAGAGTTGAGAGGCCCGATCGATTTTTCTTTTAACTTGGTCTTTGTTGTTAGCACTTTTGACTAGTGCTTACTTTACTATAGTATAATGATGCATACCAAAGAAATTCTCCAGCTTCCAAAAAGGCGTCAATTTTCAAATGTGAATTTATTAGTGCTGCCTGCTAAGGCGAGCATGTCTGTTGGGTCAATGACAAATGAGATAACAAAAATAGAAGATCTTTTATTAATTTAGTTTAAAACTCATGTTCCAAGTTCTTAGAAATATATTAATGTTGGATTCATGTACTTTTGAAAGAGCAACACATGAAAAACTATTTTCAACAAATGTTTAAATTCAGTTAAAAATGTTATATGGTGTAGCTATCAAGCAAAGACTAAAATATCTTCCTTAACATCTTCAATACTTGTGACAGTACACATATGACAAATTATTTTCAAAAAGTTTTAAAATATAGTTTTCAGTTTTGCATTTTTCAAATGTAATTATTTTCATGAATTCATAAATATCATTGCGTTTTGGGAAGTTATACCACCTGACATTTTAAGACCAGAACTAAAAACCTGTCATATAATAAAAAGGTCAAATGATTATTTTATATTTACTGACCTTGACTCAAAGCCTTGAAGGTCTGTAATAGATTGCTCTATATGATATAATTTCCTCTTTAGTGTTTTTATTTTTTCTGCAGGTTGGTGGCACCACATGACATTCAGCAGACAAATGTTTTTCATATGTTAATATACATATTTTTTAACAAAACTGCTTCTCTTCTTTTCCTCTAAAAATAATTAAAAAAAGATTATGCCAAACTCATTATGGTGAGTTTCGATATCCCCAAATATCGAAATGTATTTTTAATTCAGAAATTAAAAACACTGTATTAGAAGTGCAAACATTGTATGTATGAATTGGATGTAGACACCCTAGCAGTTTGGTGACAACTTTTGCACAGGTCTGTAACTTGGTCCCTGGCCTCTTACATGACGTGTATCTTGTTTTCTTTCTTTCTCTTCAAGAGATGGCGTGGAGGGCCCTGGCAGCGTTGTCCCTGCTGCTGTGTTTTGGCTCATCTTGCTGTGATGATACTCAAGATTATTTCTTGTCTGAAACAGTCATCAACAATATCGTTCAGGACCCTCAAACCGGCCGAATTTACGTGGGTTCCATTAATAACATCTATCAGCTAAACTATGACCTACTGAAGGAGAGCAGTGCTGTAACAGGCCCTAAGAAGGACAACCCACACTGCACTCCACCAATCACTGCACAGTGCACTGACGCAAAGGATATGGACAACATCAACAAACTCCTCCTGGTTAACTCCGCCAACGGCACCTTGATTGTTTGTGGAAGCCTTTTCAGGGGCATCTGCTCTTTGGTAAACCTCAACAGCGTGGACAAACAGGTGTACTACAGTGACACTAAAGGCGAGAAGACGTACGTAGCTAGCACAGAGGAGTCTGTCGCCGTAGTGGGAGTAATTTCTTATTTTGTAGATATTCATAATAATGCAAACCTCAGCGTATTTCTAGTGGGGAAGGGCTATGGTAGCTCAGACAGTTCGAAACTCATCAGCACCCGATTGCTGCAGGAGCATGGAGAAATGGATGTCTTTGAGAACATGGTTGAAGCTTCCACTGTGCAAGCTAGTCCTTTCGTCCAGCGTTATCTCCACGACTTTCGCCATGCTTTCAAAGACAACGGCTACATCTATTTCTTGTTCTCGCGCACCCCGGGCACCAGCGACAGCAGGAAGATCACGTTTATAGCACGCCTGTGTGAGAATGACCATCATTATTATTCTTACACTGAACTTCAGCTTAACTGCTCTGCCAACACTGAACAACATGAAAACACGTACAACAAGGTCCAAGCGGCATATCTGGCCAAACCAGGAGAAGATTTGGCTTTGGATATCATCCCTTCGAATCCCAATGATAAGGTTCTGTTTGCAGTGTTCAGCGCGGATGAGGATGGTGGCCGTTCTGCCTTGTGCATGTACCCGCTCAGCAGCATTAACGCCAGACTTGAGGAGGTGATTGAGTCCTGCTACATAGGAGAAGTTCTGGAGGACGAGAAACCAAAGACTGTTTATTCACCCTACATCTCCAAGACCGAGGCCATCTGCAAGACCAAAAGAGACGTGAGTTGTTGTGTTACTTCAATTCTGATTCCATTTTGTGTGGGCCTTTACGACCCCCTCTGAATGTGGTGTCTTTTCGCCCCAACAGAAGAACATGGTGAAGATATATAAATGTGGTGCAGAGTTCCTGCCATCTCCACTAGCAAGTAAACCTGAGTACGCTCTGGCTGTCAAACCCATCTACACCCGAAATGAAATGCTGACAGCTGTAGCTGTGGCGGTGGAGAATGAGCACACTGTGGCATTTTTGGGAACCAGTGGAGCAGATGTCTTAAAGGTGAGTCCCATTCCAGGGTCTGGTTTCTGTCCACTTTAAATTTCACTAAAGCCCTTGAGGTTTGACTGCTGTGGTGGTCTGGCTCGGTGGTTAATAATACGGGCTGGTAACCAAAAGGTTGTTGGTTCAAACCCAAGAATGGGTGATTTATGAGCTACAACCATTTGAGAAATTCCCTTAACCCTAGGGTTTGGTCTTGCTGTATTGCCCATGTAATACAGTGTTTACATGTAAGTTGTTTTGGATAAAAGCATTTGCCAGATGAATGAAGGAATTAACTTTATGCTTGCAGGTGCATCTTGACCCCCACCACCCTGAACTTTATAGCAAGATTCCAGGGGAACGCACAGATGGTGGGGTGAACAAAAACCTCTTTTTTAATTCAACTTTGGATATCTTGTACATCACCACTGGCAGAAAGGTTAGTGTGTTTAACTCGTATATCACATTGAGTCAGCAGAGATCATCCACTGGTTAAAACCTGTTTGAACAATGTAGGCTTGCAAATCTTGAAGGAATTTTTTATGAAATGGTGCAGAAAATATAAAGAGATATCTTAAAATATTGCATGTGACATCCCTAAATTCTGTAATCTGCCACAAAAATGTAACAGCAGACTGTCGTATTCTTTTAGCCAATCAGAAGACTTTGGGCAGCTCTCGTCCCATCGGAATCTTTTTTGATAATGTGATCACACCTTAAACTTAAAAGCTGAACCTTCAATCGCAGATGCATCAGTTATTAGGCATCTTCAACTACATAAGTGAACAAAATAGTATTTTAAAGGTTGTGGCTGTTGTCTTATTTGCTCCTCTTTTGCATAGATCACCAAAGTGCCAGTGCAGGTCTGTGAGGAAAAGAATGATTGTCAATCATGTCTCTCCCAACGGGACCCATACTGTGGCTGGTGTGTGTTGGAAGGCCGGTAAGTCTGTTAGACTCATTTTATTACTAAAAGCACAACATCAGTTGGGCATTCTTGTCCAGTAAAAGACAGGACAAGTAATAACACTACCACACTACAACAGAGTTTGATATTTCTACTGTCAAATAAACTAAGACCCATAAGATACCTATGGGTCATGTGACTAACATCCTTATTTAAAGTATGTTTTAGAATACTAAGCAGTTTAGCGATCTCATTTTGAAATTGTTTAAACTGTAAAATATTGTGCAATCTAAGTCTTAGAGTTGCCTGTTACATTTTAGCGAGCGGTATGTGGTAGATATCTGTGTGCAGTCCAGTTAAAGTGAATGCAGTCTGGCTCATTACCCATGCTTGTCTGCTTTGCTCTTGCAGTTGTACTAGGAAAAAGGATTGTCGCAAAGGAGAAGGAGAGAACGCCTGGTTGTGGAGTCCAAAACAAACATGTGTAACTATTGAGTCCTTTGAGCCCCCCAACATCAGCTGCAAGAAAGCAGAGCGTACACAGGTACTAAAGCATAACACGTACACAAACACACACACACACACACACACACACACACACTGTGATATGGTCTGCAGTTATTTCAAACCCTAACCTCTTAAGGATTAACTCAGGATTGATATTTACTGGCTGTAACAGATCCAGTCTGTGAGTCTAATCCTTTTTTCATGAGCTGACATGATGAAGTTACTAAACAAGGCATCTGAAACTATCATATCATACCACATGAACGCACAGAGCACTTTTCATGCATTTCTAATATGTCTCAGAAGAAACTCAAGTGGTCATGGTTTATTGAAGAGGCTTCCTGTATACCGTAATTAACTTCCTGGATCAGTGGTAATGAATAAAGGCAGTATACTTCTAACTTGTTTACTATTTGCTGAAATCAATTTTATTTCATATTTCATATTGCGCATTTCAGGCGAAATGCAGTTGTGCAAAACCTGGAAATGTCAGGGAATTTTAAAATTGGGGTTTTCACAACAAAAATGTATGGTAAACAATAAAACCTTATTAAGTGATTGACAATATCATTTAAAAAGTTAATAATAATAATAATATCTTTTAAATACTATTTATTTTTTCTTGATTGTTCAGCACTATTCAATATTTAAAAATTGTCATCCAATAATCATAAACAATTAGAAAGCTCATAAATTTGGTGTTCAAAATGTGAGAACTGATGTTTTTCCACATTCATTCATTCATGCATCGATTTATTTATTTATTTATTTATTTACTAAATCCTTATTTTCTGGTTTAAACTGGCAGGTGATGATTGGCATCCCCTCCCTCCCCAGTATCAGCAGTCCTGATAGACTTTACTGTGAGTTTGATGGCTACAAAAGTCACGCAACTATGGAAGGCACACAGGTCATCTGTGATCTCCCGACCTCTCAGAACATACCGCCCACACCTGAGACACAAGGTGAGAGCATCCTGTTTGCCTTTAGCTTTAATAATCACCTACTGTGAAGCTGTCTTCTTGCTGCCTCCTTTACTCACTAAACAAACAGATGGTGTTTGTCTCGCAGAATGCCTAAAAATGATGTCAGGCATGAATAGTTTTTCATTTTTTCATGTTTGTGATTTGCTAGTTTTGTGATTTTTAATTTGGAGACTGATCAGATGAAAGCATTAAATTGAAGCTAAGTCTATTAGCAGATAGATTCTGAAGTTTAACTTACTGATTCTAGAGTTACAGAAAACTTTTATCAGGTCCTCCTTTCCTTGGGAATCAAACACATAACCTTGGCGTATCTAGCACCTATTAAGTTCTAGAAATTCTGAATTGATCGTATGAAATATTTCTGCCTAAAAACTGATATGATTCCCATTTTGCTTGTTTCTAGAGTTACAGAAGCTTTTATCAAGTCATGCTTTTCTTGGGAATCGAACCCATGACCTTGACGTATCTAGTACCTTGAGCTCTAGAAATTCAAAACTAGTCGTATGAATTACTACTGCATAAAAGGCCATATGATTCCCATTTGCATTTGTGTAGATTTTGTGGCAGTACCAGTGAAGATCATGGTAAATGACGGCATTGAAGTGGCATCTAGTAAGTTTGAGTTCTACAACTGTGCAGCAGTGGTGAAGAGATCGGAGAACACACCGTGAGTATTACGCAGTCTTTTAAAAATGTGTACTCCATGTAGCATTTCTTTAGATTAGTCCTTTGATTGGCCGGTTTTGTGTTCTGCAGATGCATTGCATGTGTGACCAGTAAGTGGGGCTGCCAGTGGAACATTCAGGATCACACATGCAGTGATAGAGATGACACTGTTAAGGGTGATCATATCATCCAACACATGGAGGTGAGTCATGTTAGGATAAATGCAAGCATGTATAAATTAATATGCCTGTTTGTGCTTTAATATATGGTGAATGATCCTCTTGATAACAGAAGAAGTAAATGGTAGATAAATGGTAGATAAATAACAGTTTTATTTGATTTTTTTCATGATTCTTGCAGGATGACAAGTGTCCCCAGTTTGAGATCCCGGAACCTCTGCTTATTCCTGTTGGATTTAAAACCTCCATCCAATTTCAGGGCAAAAATTTGGAGAATTATAATGTAAAATACATGCATTGCTTCTTTTTGTACATAGTGTGGTTGTTATATTTAGTGTATTAGTGTATAAAATGTATGCAGGGAATATTCTGAGGTTTTCTTGAAGATTTTTATGTATTTATTTATTTAATTATTTAATTTAATTTAATTTTTTTATTACATAAGTAAAGAATAATGTGTAATCATTTGGACATTATTGCATAATGCTTACTAAATACTGTACACAAATTGAAATGACATATTGATTTAATTAAATTTAAATTATTTTACACTCTAAGAAAAGTCTTTATAAATGGGGCCTGTTGTACTGTTAAGGAATTTCCATATTTTTTGCTAGTGTGATATCTAGTTGTATCACTTCATATATTACTAGCAATAACTACATAATTTATCACAGAACCATAACCATTGAGCAATCAGAATCAAATATTTCAGAGAGCAATAAAGATGCAATAAAGAAATATATTTACCCAATATCTTAGTGAGGTCATTTGTCAGCATGATTTTTATAGTAAAATGTCTGTTTTTAGAGTCTGCATAAACAGCATTACTCTTTCTTCATCTCTCTCAGGACAGAACCTTTCAGATCGGCACCGAGCTCATGAAACAGGTGGGCGAGGTAACTGTGGAGGCTCATGGGTACAGTTTTGAGGGATATAAGGTCAGTACACTCCTTCTAGTATGTCTCCCTCACTTCCTCATCCTCCTCTATTCACACATTGATTTGTTTCTGGAGTTTGAGCACCAGCCAATATGGTATTCACAGCTACTGAGCTGCACGTGTGTGTAGGGCTCAGTCCTATGTGGGCGTAACAAACACATAGTGATCGGGTTCACAAAGACATCACGTTGGCAGGGGAGAATTTACTGCAGCGCACAGTTGTTCCAGATGCCTGTATCTGTGTGTGTGTTGAATGACACTTTCTATTGTTTTTATGCCAGTTTGAATATGACAAAGAGCCAGAGGTGAATGTGATATTCTACATAAAGGATTCAGGCACGGACAGGAAGATTGACAGCACCCTCAGAGGTACATTTAAATGAATTTTCATGATCATAGCTGACAGAAACTGTAGTAAACATGTGGATCGTCAAGATATGGAAAGGTTGTGTATGAACATCTGATAAACCTCTTATAAAATAAGCAGATTAACATATGTTATATATCATTGGCATCTTTGAGACAGATCTCCTGAATCTTGTTTTTATATCCAACTTAGGGATGTTTTAGACATGTTTAGCAGATGTAAATTTAGCATTTCTGAAAATCAAATAGTTTTCATTTTTGCATGAACTATCCCTTTAACTACATAAACGTATTAAATAGTACGTCATCCAGGTGTCCATTTGATGTGCATTTTTAACAGGAAGATGTCATTTTGAATGTGCTCATCTGCTAAACATGTCTAAACATGAATTATACCTTTAAGCTATGCTAAACTGTTCTGCAAGGTATTACGTAAATGTACAGTAGTTATCTACATAACATTAAAGCCAATATCTTTTAAAATATATAACTGCCAGCCTACATATTCTGAGCAGTGTTTATCCGCCACAAAAACAACGAGCATCAAAAATCTTTGTGCTAAATGTGACTAATAAATCACCACATACAACAATAAACAGCCTAATTTGCATAACTCACAATTTCCGAAAACATAGTGATAAACAACAGTGTTTAATGAAATGTTTATTTCTCTACAAAACAAAAAGACCAGAGAAACTTTTTTTGAAGCATATTTTTCAGTGGTAGAGCATTGCGTTAGCAGCGCAAAAGGTCATGGGTTCAATTCCCAGGGAACACACATACTGATAAAAAAAATAAAAATGTATAGCCTGAATGCATTGTAAGTCGCTTTGGATAAAAGTGTCTGCTAAATGCATAAATGTAAAGACAATGAATTCAGTGTCAGTTCTGTGAATTGCTGTTTTCCTCCATTTTTCTACCCAGTGGTGCTCTACAACTGTTCGGTTAGACGTGAGGACTGCAGTTTGTGTAAGAATGCTGATCAGAAGTATAACTGCGCGTGGTGTGACACCACAAAATCCTGCATCTACAGAAAACTGTGCAGCCAGGAGCTGGGGCAGTGTCCTCCACCAAAGATCACTGACGTGAGGACAATTCTTCTTGTCTTTCTAATGTCACTCGACATTGTTTTAAACTTTGCTAACACTAAATTCAGTCACGCTTCAAGCTAAGCTCAAAATGCGTAGAATATCTCTACGTCAGAGATTACTAATCTCACCATTCCCAGTTCAAATGCAGTTCATAAATTTCCACTCTTCATCTTCTCTAGAAAACACTATTTCTTTTCATCCTCTTCTCCATTTTTCATGCCTAAATGTTATATAGATGGCTGCGCTGGTAGTCACAAACTCTAGTGTTTTGTTGAATCCATCTGAGACTCTAATGATCGTGCCGCCTGCGCCTGATGGTGTTTTATTATTTGTCATCTGGCAAATGATTTTCTCCAAAGCAGCTGGATCACTCAAGGGCACAATGGTTATGGGTGATCTTTGTAACTCTATAGTTTATGGTTTTGAGTATTATAGACCTATTTTAACTGTGCTGTTCTGCTTTCATTCCAGATTGTTCCCCGGTATGGCCCGAACAATGGACAGATCTCTGTCACAATAAAAGGCTCTAACTTGGGCATCAAGCAGGAGGACATTAAGAGAATCACCGTGGCTGGAGTGCCATGTACTCATCAGCCGGAAAGATACTCCGTCAGTACCAGGTACAGCATGACTGCCATATAAATAGATTAATACAATATCACAGCATATACTGTTAAAACCTTTTGGGCTCTGTAGGTTTAAAAAAAAAAAAGAAATTCTTACTTTTATGCAACAAGGTTACATTATATTGATCAAAAGTAACAGTTAAGACATTTATAAAGTTACAATAGATTTCTATTTCGATTTAAATGCTGTTCTTTTGGAACTTTCTGTTCTTAAAATCTTACCGACCCCAAACTTTTGAACAGCGGTGTTTATTTGTAATTTACATAATTGTAATTATAATTGTAGTTTAGAGCGTTTAAAACACATGGTGTATGTTAGAATGAGCTGTTCAGCTTATCATTCTGTTCTACTCGTGTTTTTTCAGCGTTGTGTGTGAGATCGGGCCTTTCCCCCCAGCACCCCCTGAAGACCTGCCCAGTAAGCCCAGCCAATCTGGGCCAGTGGAAGTGGAGGTGGAAGGAGGAAGAGCAGGACTGTCGGATGTGTATTTCACTTACCGGGTAACTGCTATCTCAATGATGAAACCTTTGTGGCTTTCACACCCTTGCTGATCCAGTCTGATTCATGCTAATTGTTTCTGTTCAAGCTTGTGAACTAGTATTGTCATGATGTTAACCAGCAAAATTGAGCTAGTGAAGATGGTTGATCATCTTGATTTTTTGAGCAGATTATTAGGTTTCAGTCAGAAACAAGTCATATTTTAAAAGTAAAATGTTTTTTAATACTATTTTAAGTTGAATTTAGCACACCAGTATTTAGAACACAAGGATAGACAACTTCTATTTTACACAAGTTTGGAATTGATACAGTATTTTTTAACTTTTAAGTCTCATATGTTCTCCAAAGTTGCATTTATTTAATAAAAAACAATACAATATATTTGTTTTCTATTTTAATATGGTTTAAATGTAATTTATTCCTGTGATGACTAAACTGAATTTTCAGCAACCATTATTCCAACCTTCAGTGTCACATGATCTTTTAGAAATCTTTAAAAATCTTACTAACCCCAAACTTTTGTATGTGTAAGTCATTATTACATCTTTTCAGACATTCATTTTATGTTTTCTTCCACTGACTGTGTGAGCACAGCCTTATTAATATTTAATAAAACTAGACTGGTGTAGAAAAATGAGCTATTATTGGAGCTGTGAGTGAGCAAATGTTAACAAAGTTTTTTTGTTCTCCCAGGATCCTGTTCCAAAGGATGTGTCCCCGTCTAAAGGCCCAGCTGCCGGAGGAACTGTCATCACTATCACGGGAGAGGATCTAGACACGGCTAGTTTAGCTGACATCAGCATCACAGTGGACAGAGAGCCGTGTAAAGTGTGAGTTACGAGGAGAAATAAAGTAGATTTGATTTATCTTAGTCCAATTCTGATAATGTTTTTACATTTTTAAACCTGCAGGTTGACATTTGGCCAGGAGATCACCTGTATGACAGGCCCATATAAAGGACAGAAGATTCCTTCAGATAGGTTGCCTGTTATTGTAAAGTACGGCAAGGACACATTCAGAGAAGTCAGCGGATTCGAATACTCAGCCAATCCCAAAGTTACAGATTACGCCCCACAGGCCAGTTTTGTTTGGTAAGTCCATTTTTAAGCCTCGCTCACATATACAGCCTCACTATTGAGCATTTCAAAATTTTTAATGCCATGGCTTTGAAAATATGATCACAGTTAACGTGTCAACGTGTATTTAAAGGTTCAGGGGTGAAAATATATGGCTGTGTACATAAGGTGTTACATGTCTGTGTGCATGTTTGTGTGTTTTCAGCGGAGGTCGTAAGATCGTAGTGATGGGATCTGGATTTGATCAAGTGCAGAAAGCCACCATGCGAGTGCTGCCCTCTTCTGATGAGTTCAATCACAAGTCTAGCAATGTAGAGGTGCGTGTAATGTTTGTAATGATAATTTTTGGACCCATGTGTGGTAAAGTTACAGTAAGCAAGGCTGTGATTTAAAGTGAATATTCTGATTCTGTTTCCTTAAAGGGATAGTTCAACTAAAATGTAAATTTGAAGTTCAGAAGTCAGCATTTGCTCACCCTTATGTCATTTTTGGTGCAGTATTATTATTGTTGTTTATTAAAACTGTTACAAATGTTTTTCGTTAATTTCAATAAATACAAAATAAAATAAAAAATATATTTTAGATGAAAAAATATAAAATTAGAAAAAAGTCTGTTCACGTACTAAAATTTCCAAAACAAAAACTGACAAAAAATTATAGCTAAATATAAGTATAAAAAACATATAGCTATATAGCTAATAAAAAAGCACATAAAATTACTGAAACTACATTTAAAATGAAAACTGAAAATATAAAAAAGATAATTTAAAATACTATTGTTTATTCTTATAGTTTAAAATTAATACTAAAATAGATGTTATTTATCCATGGAATGCAAAAAGCAAACAAATATTTTCCAGTTTGTAGAGACCACAGTCTCCATAATTCACCATAAATGTAGCCTAAACAAATGACTCTATATTCAGAGTCTTTTGAAGCCATACAATAATTTGAGAAGGTTGAAATGTAAGTTATTATTTATTGAAAGCTTTTTTACTCAATGTCGCTTGTGCTTTCATTTTAAATTTTCAGGTTTCCTTATTTTTGTTCTGTCAGATGTTATTGATTGGCTCTTAAGAAATGTCAGCATTTCATTTTTATGTAATTTCTTTTTTTGATCAAATGCCTGGCTGTCACAACCCATTGCTCAGTCTCAAACTGAGGAGTTTCCTCTCTCTCTCTCTTCTGTCTGCATCTACCTAATATTTCGTTTCCTCCGTCTCCCTTCTCTTAATGTTATAATAAGCAACATTCATCACGCAGCTGACATCCTGCTGTCTTATTTCTTTTTTAGTGCTCAGACATTTGTAAAATGTTTTATGCAGAGATAAACTGACTTGTTTTCTTTCCTGCAGTTCGTTCAAGAAGTTAGCTACAAGAACGAGACCGTACTGGAATTCCTCTCTCCCATTGTGAACAAGACATACATAAACATGTTTTTAAGAACGATCATCCAGCTAGACAACTTGGTGGAGAACTTGACAGAGTTCGTTTACCATCAAGACCCATCATTTGTTCGTTTGACTGATAAAGCCATCACGGAAAACAGCATCATCAACATTAATGTAAGTATTTGTGCTAACGACAGATTTTGGATGCCTCTGTATCCAAATATGCCTTTGTTTCAGTAACTGCTTCATTGCTTTTCTGTGATGCAGGGTAAAGGTTTTTCCAAAGCCATGACTGCAAAAGAGGCCCAGGCGTTTGTGGGCGACACGTTATGCCCAGTGACAATCCTGGAGGACGATAAGCTGTTCCTCGTGGCCCCCTCCAGCCCTCCTAAATCCACCTCCAGACGCCATCGCAGAGACACCAGCTCAGAGGCAATAGAGCTGTCGGTTAGAAATTGCTCTCCTCAAGCTTCAATCACAGTTATTCTCACCAGTTTTACCCTGCGTTCAACGTTTCTTGTCTTTTTCAGATCATCTTCGGAAAAGGAGAGTGGAATGTCGGCTCTGTTCGCTTCGAGAGGAAAGACGAGGTTCCTCTTTACATCATCATTCCTGCTGTCCTCATTCCCATGGTCCTCTTCATTGCAGTGTCGATCTATTGCTACAGGTAACAAACCTCTGAGTGCACCAGACTGTAATAATGTGAACTTAATAACTTTGATTTCAAAGCTGTGGTCTAGTGAGTATCACATCAGACATATTGCTCCATTTTCATTCACTCCACTTCTATCTATCATTTCCAGTCCTCTCTTTCTAACATCAATAAAAAAAGGTTTTTAAGTCAACAAATGACTAGTCAGTAATTAAATAAAAAGTTAGCAAAACAAATTAAAATTCAGTCTGATTGTCAACAGCAAATAAACCTATTATCTAGATTTCCTGTCCTCTCTAAAACAGGTATTGTTTTTAATTCAATTAATAATGAATAATAAACAGTAAATTAAATTAAGCAGATAAAAATAATCAAGCCATGAATTAAAATTCACAAATTTAGAACAACAAATAAACCTATGATCTGTATTTCCTGTCCTCTTCCTCTCAACATTCAATAAAAAATGAAAAATAATAAGCAGTAAATTACATTTAAGAAAATTAAAAATAAAGTTTGTGTTTGTATGTGTGCAGGAGGAAAAGCCAGCAGGCAGAACGAGAGTATGAGAAGATCAAAAATCAGCTTGCGAATTTAGAGGAGAGTGTCCGTGATCGCTGTAAAAAAGAGTTCACAGGTGAGATGTTCCTGCTTCTCAAATAGTTTATCATCTTGTATAAAAATTGAATGATGAGACTTTATGTCATGGGATGAATCTAAACTATTGTTTACAGATCATTTTCTGGCATTTTTATCTGTTTTATCTACTATCTGTGTTTCTTAGATCTTATGATAGAGATGGAGGACCACACTAGTGATCTGAATGAAGCTCGAATCCCATTCCTGGACTACAAGAACTACACCAACCGTGTTTTCTTCCTACCATCCAAAGATGGAGCCAACGATGTCATGATCACTGGCAAGCTGGACATCCCTGAATCCCGCAGAGCCATTGTAGACCAGGCGCTCAACCAGTTCTCCAATCTCCTGAACAGCAAAACCTTCCTCATCAATGTGAGACCCTTAATATCATTTTCCAGTTTCCAACTGGATGAGATTGCTCTGCTGACATACTACAGGATTTGATGTATAAGCTGACTTGTGTACTCATGTCTTTGTAATTCAGTTCATTCGTACCCTGGAGGGCAGGCAAGAGTTCAGTGCCAGGAATAAGGTTTACTTTGCTTCCTTGTTGACGGTGGCGCTACATGGAAAGCTGGAGTACTACACGGACATCATGAGAACCCTCCTGCTGGAGCTGATGGAGGAATACATCCACAGCAAGAATCCTAAACTCATGCTCCGCAGGTCAGAACTAATTCACATAATTCACTTTTATTGTTGCTCATACTTAGCTCTAAAGGGGACATCGGAAACCTATTTTCCACGAGTTGGTATGATTCTTTAGGGTCTTCATGAAATGTCTGCAAAATACTTCAATGGTCATTTAAAACAACACCCTTTTTACCTTTTTAAAAACAGCTCTGTTCACAGTGACCCATTTCAGTGCATGTCTCTTTAAATGATAATGAGCTACTGCTCACTCCACCCCTCTCTTCCATTTTCTGTGTATTTGGTGATGCATTTCCATCAAAAACAAAACTAATCCACTGCGTCCTCATTGCCTCTCATGTTGTATGTTCACTTTTACATCCAACTACAAAACACCTGCATTGCTTACAAGAGATTGTTGTCGCTACAGCTGCTTGATCGCTGAGAAAATGGTGGATGGCGAACTGACAGAGGGCTGAAATATGCTAATACGGGATAGTCTGTCAGTGGTTGTGGGCGTGGCCTGAGCAGTATGACATCATACTGCTAAGAATAGATAATTGAGACTGTTTAGGGTTTTTGGTAATTAAAAAAAAACAGGAGTGAATGGATTTTTATCATTGAAGTGAATTTGCATCCAACGTCCCCTTTAACATGTCCATGCAGTCTTACTTTAAAAATTTCTCGGCAGTTGATAGAATGGATTAATAATGCCTGGACTTTGGACCAGAATATCATAGACTTGGCCCTTTTGGTTTATGCTAGTAAACAACCACATTGCAGCCACACTAAACACTCCAGAAACAGCATAGCTATTGCTGAAACCACTCAGAAACACTTTTGTAGATTCCTGATTCGATTTGATTCTGATTTCATTTTGATTCCTGTTTTGATTTGATTTAGGTTATTTAGGTATATTTTAGTTATAATGTCCGTTTTGCTTATGTATACTTACATAGAGAGAAATTTTCTCTAATGCTGATGTTGTAAATTATACAGGGCAGTGTTTCAGACTTGCAACATGTCATTTGGAACCATTCATTAAACCAAAACCGCTCATAAGAGTCAGTTGTTTGTGATTCGTTCTACACGATCAGGTTGGTTGTATGTTTTTGCATGTGGTTCTCAGTTTTGTGGTATAGTGCCGCCACTGAAATTAGACATTGAGAAAAGATTTTTTTGGGATGTCAAGCATCAACGTCAGGAACGTTCAAATGAAGACTGGATTGTATGTTTTTGCATCCTGTGCTGAAGGAGTCCATAGAAAATTTTGTGGCTTAGTGCCGCCACTGAAATTAGACATTGAGGAAAGATATTTTTGGGGATTTCAAGCATCAATGTCAGGATCATTCAAATTAAAATTGGAATTTATCAGAACGTGAGACAATAGTTAAATAGTTAAAGCCATTTTTAACGTATAGCCTGTACTTGGGGTGGGCGATATACCGGTAGTCACAATTAACCAGCAGAAATTTGTCAACCGCTACAGATTTTGGACTATCGTCTCTATCGTGGTTACATGCTCACGTGACATTGCTGTGTATGTGGTCACAAAAACTTATCATTAAGCATTGCGGTTAAAAAACAAGTGATTTTAAGTCGTTGAAATGCAATCATCAGCGAAAGAGAACTAATTTCGCTATATGTGTGCACTGAGAAACTGTTTATGAGCACTGTCAGAGAGGCGTGGGAGCACTGAACAAGTTATTTTTGCCACTTTTTATAGGCCTTGAACGGTTAAATACACACACTTGTATGTGTCAAAATGCCCATCTTTGCAATTATCCTCATAAACACAGTAATTTAGGTCTTAAGTGAAAGCAAACAGCTGAGAAAGAAAACGTGTAACAGTATATTGGATTCAGGCAGCTCTTAAAGTGACAGCAGTCTAATATTCCTGCTGTCTGTCATTCTTGTTAATCAGACAACAAAAGAGAGAAAATCTCTCACTGCACTTGACTAATTCACTTTTATAGCTTTAATAAGAATAAATATATATTTAATTAAAAAAATGTATACATTTGATTATTTTATACAATGTATGTCGCGTTTCTTATTTATTTGTTCTACTGTATTTTTTTTGTCCTGTTGCTTGTAGTTAGTTTTAGTCGTTAGTGAAATAAGATTACACATATTGTGATATAAGATTTTGGTCATATTGCCCTCCCCTAGCCTTTACTGACAAATATCATCGTCCTGTTTAGGTCCGAGACTGTTGTGGAGAGGATGTTGTGTAACTGGATGTCCATATGTCTCTACCAGTTCCTAAAGGTGAGCAATTATGCTATGAATAGAATTGCAAAAATTGTTTTCTAGCTGTGAAGGCTGACTAATGTGTTTTTCACAGGACTCAGCCGGTGAGCCGCTCTATAAGCTCTTTAAGGCCATTAAACACCAGGTGGAAAAAGGTCCAGTTGATGCCAAGATGAAGAAAGCCAAGTACACTCTAAACGACACCGGACTTCTGGGAGATGATGTTGAGTACTCTGTTTTGGTGAGTACTAGACATATTTTAGCATCCAGACTTGTTTTTGAAGTGTATGGCATGTCTGTTTACGCCTTATATATATCTACAAAGATGGTTTCCTTGCAAAAATGGTCGATAAGGGACCCGTTGAAGAGAAAGCTTATTAATACAAAATGAGTCTCGCTGTAAGAGAGACTCAGGAAAGCGGAGACGGTGTTCGTGTGTCCTTCATTGTTCTCCTAACACCATTTCATTGGCAAGCAGTGAGTCTGTATTCTCATTCACGAGCGTAACACTGCTCCTCAGGGACTGAACAGCCATTATCCGCTGGAGGAAACCACTTGGCGGAAACAATTCATGAGATTTGGGAAAACAAATAAACGCACTCTTATTGTGTTAGCAGATATCCCATACAGCTAAGATTTACGCCTAAGTAATTGACTTGTAACTGGTAGTTCTTAGTCTAATTGTTTATTTTATGTTTGTACAGTTGATGGTATCAGTAGACTAAAACCTGTTTGAACTCTCTAGACCCTCCAGGTGTTGGTTCATGGCGAGGGTCCCGACGTGAGCCCTGTCAAAGTCCTGAACTGCGACACCATCTCCCAAGTGAAGGAGAAAATCATCGAGCAGGTGTACAGGAATCTGCCGCACTCCCAGAGACCCACGGTGGACAGCGTCGCACTCGGTTAGACTTGGAACGAATTTCTGTTACACCTGGCACTTTTGATTCATTACAGCAGGAACATTTCCAAAAAGCTTCCAACTTTATGAAAGTAACACGCATAAATAGCTCTCTTTATTAACAATGCGCTGCATTTAAGAGTAGTGGAGGAAGACTCGCTTCTTCCCGGCTCTGAACAGATAGCGGTTTGATTAATGGTGGGATCTTGTGCATGTCGGTCTGCACTCCTGCAATTCTTAATGAGTTGTTCTTCTAAATGTGCTGAATTGTTAAAGCCGATGTCTTGCATCATCCATCAGACAGATGAATCTGGTTAAAAGAAGGAGTGTAGGGAAAAACCAGCCAGGGATTTTCTTCTTCTCAGGTTGTCAAGTGTAATGTACGGTGCCCGCGAGGTGACATGGTCGGTTCACTTAGTTTTGTCGTGGCCACGACATCATAACTCGTGGGAATGTGATAATATGTCGTGGCCACGAGATATTAATTCGTGGGAACGGTATATTAACTCTTGGGCACGTGATATTATGTCGTGGTCTCGAGATGCTATGTTTAGGGAACAACATCCATTTCTCATGGCCACGACTTCTTATGTTGAGGAAACGACATTTTTCTCGTGGCCACGAGTTTAATGCGTAAACTAACCTGCGTGACCAAAGCAACCCGGGATTATCAGAGATGGATTCATTAATATTTTATTTAGAATTAAGAAGATATTATATTAATTATTATAGAAATTACATTATTAAATTATTATATTAACCAGGACTGTATTACGTGCCATAGTCAGCATTCAAATGAAGTTTATCATGAAATGTTACATAAAGTGCATAAAATAAAATAGGCCCACAAGAAAACATTTTTATCCATTCCACAGTCTTGTAAATCCATTAACTGATCGTCTTTTTCCCGTAATATTTGTATATTATTATTATTATTAGCCTATTATTATTGGTTATATTTTGATATTTGTTTATATTCGTTTTTTCCCTTCATTTCGATCTCTTAACATTCTGAATAGTTTTGTAAATAACAGCCTACTGTAAATGCTCGACATGCCAATAAAGCTTTGATTATGCTGACTGGAATTTTTACTGGAATGCAGTTTAAATTTAACATAGGCTATATTTCATTTTATTTCGGCTAATTAATAGACCATAATTATAAATACTAGTGTTTCATTGAGGAATTAATCATTCACGTAATTTCATTTGTAAATGAAAACACAACACGCTCATTTATTATCACACACGGGCATAAATACAATCATAAAGTCAAAACTTTATTGGCATAATTGTCAAGCGTTCACAGCATTTGCAAAATATATGGTAGGCTAGCCAATACTAGTATAATTACACAAAACGTTTAGGTAAAGTAATACACAAATTGAAAGGGGAAATAAGCATATATAACAATAAATATAAAAATATAACCCTTTAAGTTAATGTAAATAATAATAATAATATACAAATATTAAATTAAATGTTTGATGTTAATAAAAATGTTTTATGATAATATCTTATAATCCCAGGTTGCTATGGTTACGCAGGTTAGTTTACGCATTAAACTCGTGGCCCCGAGAAAAATGTCGTTACCTCGACAAAATGATCTCATGGCCACGACATAATATCACGTTCCCACGAGTTAATATGACGTTCCCACGAATTAATATCTCGTGGTCACGACAAAACTAAGTGAACCGACCATGTCACCTCGCGGGCGCCGTAGTAATACGTGCCAAGTTTGTTGGGGGTTATTTTTCTCGTACTGTGTTGTAAGATGTACTTCCTTTTTCTTGCCACAGAATGGCGCCCTGGCTCTACAGGGCAGATCCTGTCCGATCTGGATTTGACATCGCAGAAAGAGGGAAGGTGGAAACGAATCAACACACTGGCCCATTACAATGTGAGTGTTTACATATTATCAAATGAATACACACACAAACAGTGTAATGAAAAATTATGGCATTTTATGTTTCTCACTGATTAATGTTGTATTGAAGAGCACATTTCACTGTATTATCACTGTCAGTTAAATAAAATTATTATTTTGATTAAAACTTGTAGTTAATGCAATTATTTTATTTCATCACAGGGATTTATTGATTTTTTTTTTCTTTTGTTTGTTTATATTGGCTGGTACTCTGTGCTTAATTTTTATAGTTTTATTTTTAGTAATTTTGTACTTGTACTTAATTTGACAAGTAGACTTTGATTTCAGAGTCAATCCGTTATTTAGGGACAAAAAGAAATGAATATAAACAGTGCAATATTAAGTATAATTTACACTATTTTGAGTTAAATGTAAACCAGTTCACCTTGGGTTTTCATCTTGTCTTTAGTGTTACTGACAAGCCTGGCAGTTTTTATTAATATTTTACTTTTTGTGTCCAAAGTACTGTATCTAAAACATATTTTTTATTCCATCACACATTTTTATTTTATTTTATTTTTATTGTTTTATTCAATCACTGGCTATTTTATTTTATTTTTGGTGATGTACACATAGACATGTTGATCTTTTTTTAAATTAGAAAATTCTCTCTGCTTGTAGATCATTTTGTGTGATGTCATATTATTATCTTTTGTGTTATATTTTTTTGTTTGTGTGTATTAGGTGAGGGATGGTGCCACCCTGGTCTTGTCCCGAGTTCTGCACACCCAGCAGTCTTTCGACCAGAACCAAGACAACCATGAAGAAAGTTAGTGGCTTTCAATTATACTGAAGTCTTAAACTACTCATCCAATTGTATTTTAATGACAGCAGTGCATTGCTTCTTATTGATCCCCCTTAATAGTCTAAACATATTGACAGTCCTTAATGATAGAAAAACACAATGACTGAAATCTGCAGGCGCACTAAATGAACAGTGAACTAGAACTGAACCCAAACTAATGGGCCACTCGAATACTTCTAAAATAACTGTTCTCCAAACAGGAAGAGCAATCAGTCCTTCAAATGTGCTTGTTTTTGTGATGAACAGGAAATGCTTTGCTGGAGGACGATAAAGTATTTCACCTGGTGAGACCGGCAGACGAGTTGGAGGAAGTGAAATCAAAGAGAGGAAGTATGAAAGACAAGGCCACGACGAAAGCCATCACTGAGATTTACCTGACTAGACTCCTGTCTATGAAGGTGGGTTAGACTGAACAATTGAATGTTTGTCTTCATTCACATGTAGAAATGGAATTAGAGAGTGATGTACTGTGATGTACTTGTGTTACAGGGCACGCTGCAGCAGTTTGTGGATGATTTCTTCCGCAGTGTGTTGTGTTCTGGGACTGTGGTTCCTCCTGCAGTCAAGTATTTCTTTGACTTCCTGGACGAACAAGCACAGAAACATGACAACGTTGATGATGAGACCATCCACATATGGAAGACCAACAGGTATGAAACACTTCACGCTTCTGAAAAACATTCGTTTAAAGGGACAGTTTACAAAAAAAAAAGTAATTTTTTTTTTTGAAGAATGGTTCAGCTTTTTTTTTTTTTTTTTTAATTATTCAATTAAATTCAGTGGAGTATGAAACAACATTGGACTCAAATTATATATTATATTATATTATATTATATTATTTCCTTTTTAAAAATATTAATTATATAATATAATAATTAACTTTTGTTAACGTAAAACGCAAAGACTTTTTTAAAAAAATTCCTAAAAAATGTATTTGCTGCATTTATTATATTATATTATATTATATTATATTATATTATGAAGTTAAATAGCAAATAATTATATTTAATTTCAAATTATATTATTATATACAATATGTATTATTATTATTATAAATAGATATATTTAAATATATTAATAATAGTAATAAGTAATTGTAAGTTTACTGTTTTATTATTATTATTATTATTTTATATTATATTGTGAAGTTAAATAGCAAATAATTATATTTAATTTAAAAATTATATTATATATTATTATATGCAATATATTATTATTATTATTATTATTATTATTATAAGTAGATATATTTTAATACATTAATAATAATAATAACTAATTGTAAATTTACTGCGTATTGTATGATATTATTTTATATTATATTGTGAAGTTAAATGGTAAATATATTTAATTTAAAAATTATATTGTATATTGTTATATACAATATATTATTATTATTATTATTATTATTAT
This sequence comes from Spinibarbus caldwelli, assembly GCA_039654775.1. Taxonomy (NCBI): domain Eukaryota; kingdom Metazoa; phylum Chordata; class Actinopteri; order Cypriniformes; family Cyprinidae; genus Spinibarbus; species Spinibarbus caldwelli. The sequence goes on along the minus strand of CM077229.1, from coordinate 11,099,161 downwards.
TATTATTATTATTATTATTATAAGCTAATATATTTAAATATATTATTATTAATAATAATAACTAATTGTGAATTTACTGTATATTTTATTATATTATATTATATTATATTATATTGTGAAGTTAAATAGCAAATTAATATATTTAATTTAAAAATTATATTGTATATTATATACAATATTATTATTATTATTATTATTATTATTATTATTATTATTATAAGCTAATATATTTAAATATATTATTATTATTATTATTATTATTATTATTATTATTATTATTATTATTATTAATAATAATAATAATAATAATAATAATAATAACTAATTGTATATTTACTGCATATTATATTATTTTATTATATTATATATCCTTTCTGTGACTAAAGCCAGCTTTCTGCTTCATGCATCCACACTAGCGCAGCAGTACACACATACAGACATGACAACCATCTGACTTTACTTGTCTTTCATTATCAATTATGGTACTGAATATTACGCTGGTTTGACCCATGAACTCTTGCAATTAAAAGGTTAACTTTCACATTGAATTTATTGAATTAAGACACAATTCCTAACTTTTGGGACAAATTCTTATAGGCCTACAATAAGTATCTCTTTATAACTAGGTACTTGTTCACATATATCTAACCACAACTTTACAGTCCTCACAACAATAATAATAAAGTGTTCTGTGCAGCAGGGATTTGAAAACTCTGAAGGGAAATGCTCCCAACTCTTTTTAATTTAGCAGATTAAATTATGCAGGCTTTGTTGAGCCCTGATAAAATATTCACAGTGTGTCTTGTTCGATGAGCAGAGAGATTGACAGGTGAAGTCTGCATCAGCGCGCTTGAAGTGCGCACTTCTCTTTCGCATCTCCACTCTCATCCGCTGCCATCAGCGGCCCATTAAATTGCCCCTCTTGTTATTGTTTTGCAGAAGAACCGTGACTGCTGGGTAAGTCACGAAAAATGGTTTGATTTGTTTTTCAAGGATTTGTTCTGAGTCAAGGCCAATGGGACTCTGGTATTGACTCTGTATGGATCGCTCATTGCTCCTTTCCCCATAAGGGCCACCGGGACATTGTTATATTAAAATCTTACTCCAAACTCTGAAAAATGATTTTCTGTGATTGAATGAGGAGATGCTGATACAGGCATTATATCAGGGGATTAAAAACAGCTCTGGAGGAATGAAGATAAAGCTATTACGTTCCTTTAAACAAAAACAATGCCTTCGTTAAAATGAAATGACATTTCTATTCTGTAGAGGATTTGTTGTGGCCGTCTTCGTTAGGCTAAATTGATTGGTACTTTGTGCTTAATTTAACTGAGAGACTTTAGATAAAAACAGTTTTACCTTGGGTTTTCATTTTGTCTTTAGTGTTACTGACAAATCTGGGCTTTTTTTATATTTATATTTTACTTCCATTTGTGCCCTGAGTATCATAAAATAATGTAATTTGAAGAAATTAGTGCTAGACTGTCCTTCAAACTATTTATATTTATTTAAATTATATATGTTTTATATATTATTTGTATTTTTGCAGTCCTACTAATTATTTAATTAATTTAATTTAATTTAATTTTATTTTATTTTATTTTATTTGAGGAATTCCAACTATAAATGTTTGTACTAACATTCCTTTTTTAAATAAAACATTATCTCTGCTTATCAATTGTTTTGTTTTGATTTGAATTGTTTTGTTTTGTTTTTTTGTTTTTTGCTTTGCTTTGTTTTGTTGTTTTTTTTTTTTTATTTTTTTTTGTTTTGTTTATTCATTTAACAAGAATGCATCTACAAAGAAATAAATGTATATGGCTCTGTGTGTTTGTTTCTTCAGTCTGCCTCTCCGTTTCTGGGTGAACATTTTGAAAAACCCTCACTTTATCTTTGACGTTCATGTGACTGAAGTGGTGGACGCCTCGCTGTCCGTCATCGCCCAGACCTTCATGGACGCCTGCACCAAGACTGAACACAAACTTACCCGGGTGAGCAGCAAGAGTTGAAGATGTAGTTTATCAATCCTATCATTTCATCTAGACTTTCTGTCTCACGTTCCCTCTCTTGATCTCTCCTTCATAGGAGTCTCCCAGTAACAAACTGCTTTATGCAAAGGAAATCTCCACTTACAAGAAGATGGTTGATGAGTAGGTTTCTATTCTGTTCATCAGTTTGTATGTGTGTAATCACAGCTGGAAAAAAAACACTGATGTTCTCTGTGCTCTTCAGTTATTACAAAGGCATCCGTCAGATGGTTCCAGTCAGTGACCAAGACATGAACACACACCTTGCTGAAATTTCACGTGTAAGTTTGTTTATTCATTAAGTTTATTATTTAATTTATTTTATTTTTTGTGTAATTTTTATTTTATTGTTTTATTTTTATATTTCGTCATTTCATTTTTATGTGATTATCTTATTTTATTATTTTCCAACTTTTGTTGTTTTGTCATTTTTATTGTTGTATTTTTTATTTAATGTAATTTGTATTTTATTTTGTTTTATTAATAATTGTCATTTCTAGTTATTTTTTTCATTTTTATTTTAGTAGTTTTAGTCATTAGTTTGTTTTATTTTTTGAATATTTCATGTAATTTTCTTTTATATTTTGTCATGTTTATTTTTTTGTCATTTGTATTTTGTTTTATTTCTATATTTTTCTCATTTATTAATAATTGTATCATTTCTAGTTCATTTTTTATTTTAAGTAATTTTTATTTAATTTTATCATTTTTATATTTTGTGATTTCTATTTTTGTATTATTATTATGTCATTTCTATTTAATTTTTATTTAATTTTTATTTTAGTAGATTTATTTTTTTTAATATTTTATGTAATTTTCTCTTATATTTTGTTATGTTTATTTTTATTTTATGTAATTTGTATTTTGTTTTACTTTTATATTTTTCTCATTTATTAATAATTGTATCATTTCTAGTTCATTTTTTTATTTTAAGTAAATTTTATTTTATTTTATCATTTTTATATTTTGTGATTTCTATTTTTCTAGTTCATTTTTTATTTTAAGTAATTTTTATTTTATATTCTCATTTTTATATTTAGTGATTTCTATTTTTATATTATTATTATTATTATTGTCATTTCTATTTAATTTTTATTTTAGAAGATTTATTTTATTTTTGGAATATTTTTTGTAATTTTCTGTTTTATATTTTGTCAAGTTTTTTATTTTTCATTTTTTTTTATTTTGTCATTTGTATTTTGTTTAATTTCTATATTTTTCTCGTTTTTATTTCATTTTTTATTTTATGTTATATTTTATTGTATTTTATTTTATTTCATGAATGTTACTGTAAACAGCAAATTTAACTCCTTATCTTTTCCAGTCTCATACAGATAAGTTGAATACCCAGGTTGCATTGCACCAGCTTTACCAGTATGCCAGCAAGTACTACGATGGGGTAGGTGTTGTTACACAGCAGAGTATGTGTTGAACAACAGCCGTTTCCATACTCGCACACAAACGGTACTCTGGTACATATTTTTTTTCTTGAGATCAACAAGTAAATGGTACAAATTTCTCTCACGCCATCCATAGATCATCTCATCGCTGGAGGATGACCCTGCCGCCCAGAGCAAACAGCTGACCCTCAGACTGCAGCAGATCGCCGCCGCGTTGGAGAATAAAGTGACCGATCTTTAGTGTCGAGAAACCCAGACTCAAGAAAGGAGACAGAAGTGCCTCTAAATCCGAGACAGAGCTCAATTGAATGGGCTCAAAATAAGAACAGCCCTTCTGGAGGACTCTGGTTGATGGAGCCTCCGCTCCGTCGAGCGAAAGATAAAACGAAGAGGAACACAGACTAATTGCAGACCCTTCCTCTCCACACAGCTTTCAGCTTCGCTTTTGATTCAGAGGGACCACTATACTCTGACCTGAGGGGAGCATCACAAACGTCGAGGAGAAGGAAAACTCACAGATCAGCACCTGCACAATGAAAACCCAGCATTTATTTTTGTGTTCTGCTATACCAATAATCAGATGTTCAGTATATTCTTCCTGTGTAGATGAATTAAATAGTATTATATGTAAATATATTTTTACACTCGAGGCTGTGAGAGGCTTTAGACAAAACAGATGGATTATTGTTTCCGTGGAAGCCCGCTATTTTGTTTTCCTGTGTATTTTAATTGCCACTCTCATTCCTGTGCAGTGATGATGTCACATCCTGTGGGGTCTTTGACGCCATTGGCTCACGGTTCAGTTTGTGGTACCACTATCGGTTTGTGTAGGTGTTTGTGATGCTGACGTCCGATCCAGTGCTTCTTTTATCCCTCAAGTATTTTTAGCGTATTTTATTGGTGATTGTGTGCAGAAATGTCATCAAGTCCGATTCTAATTTAGCCACAGCGCAAAACAACAGGCCATACTTGTCAAGCGACTGTCCACGTCTCAGAAAAAAAAACATCGAAAGCGCATTTGATTCATAACACACAGACACTCAGAACAAAGGCCACGGAAGCTTTTATCTCCCTTTGCTTTGGTGTCTGATCCAGCAGTTGCGTTTTTATGTTTTGTGCCATCTTTGCTTTTATATATATATGCACTTCGACACATGGCTTGCCTTATTTTATGAGTTATGAATTTGTATTTTAAATCAACAATATTTGATTTGCTTTGCTGGTTGCCTTTCTTAAGAAATATTTAACACGTACGAATGGTAGAGAATTTCCTTGAATGTGATAACGAAATACGGACGATGGTGACTTTGCCTTAACAGCAATAGTATGGACTGAGAGCGACTCATTAAATCATGATATCATAGAATTTTCATTTAGTTTACTGGTACTATTTTATTTTGAAAACAAAAACTTTTTCTTTTATATTTTAAAAAAATGTTATATTTTTATTTAGAGCTTACCAAAGTTTAAATAAATTTTTCGCAGCTGTCCACAACCATCTAAAGCTTCTGTTGTTTTATATGTATCAAATTATTTAGTTTAAAGTGTAATTTAATTAATAAAAAGATATAATGGTAAGGCAGCTGGTGGTAAGTCGTCTAACAGAATTTTTTGTAAATGGTACGCTTTTCCTACCTGTATGTTCTGACTCTGATGTGCCAAACACTTCACACGCTTAATGACAAAAGGGTAATGAGGACTATGTTGTTTCTGAACTTTACCAGTGTGACTCGTGTTGCCTTTGGTAGGCGGTGACAAAGTCGCACTGCAGCCAATCAGAGGCTGGCACCGCCCATTCTGAGCATGATGGACACAGCAGGAATGCCTTTGAACTGTAAATATAGCCCAACTGCCAAGATTTCATATTCTTTCTGCCAGTTCTTCTGTGTTGTCTAGCTATGACCGTGTAAATGGCTTATTGTAAAGCTTCTTGTTTGCCTTTCTTTACCAGGTAGTGCCTTACAAATATGAGTAATAATGATCAATTGTGTGGTGTCTTGTGTCTGCATTAAAATTGCAATAGGGACCTTAGTTATGTTTCTGTGTTTTTGTGAGACCTGTACTTGTTGGCCTGTTAAATTATGATAAACACTAATAATTTCTAATATAGCCCTGGTCTGAAAACTCAAATCCCTCCAGGACCAAACTGAGAGATGTTTGTCCCGTATTGAGCCTCTTAAGATGGCTTCAGAGATGAGGTAAGACTTGGGGTGAGTTGTTTTATTAATGAGTTTTAATTAATCAGTTGAAATAGTTGTTTTATTGTTATGTAGGTGGTAAAACTCATTCATACTAACTAGTCCATTTGATGCCCCTTAATATTCAAGTAACCTAGCAGTCAGTGGTCCACACACTAAATGTTTGTTTTCAAGCAACAATAGACAACTGATGGGCCAAATGTTGAGATTTGGAGGCGATAAGGTCAATAAATCAAGTCCAAAAAAGTGCATTTGAAAGCATATTTTGTCTAGAGACCAATATTAAAGGAAAAAATTGTAGATGTGATGTAGATTAGTATGGCATCACATTAACTTACTGCAGAAGGTGGGCGTGACTGTAAATGGTTTGTACTGTATAATGTCCAAGCCATTACTGTCAATGTTAATGTGTTGGATGCACTTTCCAAGAAAATGAATGCACCAGTCTGAAACAAATTACAGCATGAATATTTATACAAATAACTTCACAGCGGTGTTATTGTAAACTAAAACTGAGACTAAAACATTTTTGTTAATTGAAAAAAGGCTGAATAATAATAAAATTGCTTTGGAATCTAAATGAAATTTTAAGTACTAAAATAACTGAAATCAGCAATAACAAAAACCTAATAAAAATGTCAGTCACTTTACAAAATTACTAAAAATTAGACTTAAATTTAAAATGCAAATTTTTAAATAAAAGCTCAAAAAATTAATTAAAAAATTAATTAAAACTATAATAGTATATAAATATAACTAAAACAACACTTTTACAAGAACTCGAGTGCTGTTTGTCTGAATGTTGCATTATATGTACTGATATTCATTATAACAGCACTCTTGTTTATTTTTTATTTTTTCCTCTGCCAATGAAAAAATAGTTCCAAAAGAAGGTTTTTTTTATTTTTTTATTTTTTTATTTTTTTTACATGTCGGCAAGGAACTCGGACTCAAATCTGGTCTGGAACTGAGTATGTGAATGCAGCGATAAATTAGAACATTTTTAATTGTTTAGTTGTTTGTGCACTAGATCTGCTCATTTATGGGAAGACAGCAATTATTGTAAAGGATTTTTTATATAAAAAAAGGTAAAAAAGAGGATTGCACAACCTTCCCTCTCTTCTTCTAGCCCCCTCCACACCATTAACTATTTCACTTTATTTTTAAGCAGACATTAATTGTTGTTTTCTCCTGAATGGTCCTGCCTGAAGGCCTGAGAGCTTTCAGGGTAAACTGGGACACGGTCAAACATGGACATATGTGAGTTAACTCCAACATAAAGACCAGGCTGTGACGCCATTTACTGAAGGACAACAAGCTGAAGGACATTAAATTAGATGTTGTGTGCTGGAGCTGTTTGTTCACTTCACTCTCCAGCTATTTTAAGGTGCTTTCCTCTTCAGGTTCTTCCTCTTGAACCTCTTTTTTCAACATTTTGTGAGCTATATTTTGAACATTGTTGTTTTGTTCCAGAATAGAAGGCCAGTATCACATCTGTTTACCTAAATGAGCTATAAACGCTTGTTAACAATGGTAATATACTGCCCTCTGCTGCCCAAATCATTCATTACACCCATTCTAGACTGAAAAAGGAGGGGAAAATCAATTAATTATGTTCCCGCGATATCATGAACTGTTTCGGTGATGGGTTAGTACAAAATAAAAACGCCTTTCTTTCCGTGACTAAGAATAACGCTGACTAGTCCAAGGTCTAAATGGAGAAGTAGACTGACCTGATGACTCTAAAGCTTTAAGCGTTCTCAGGGAGTTTTAATCTACATGTAAGTGGAGGCACATGGTGAAGGGAAGTTAAAAGGCCAAGTGTATGACTCATTACAGAGAGAGAGAGAAGAAAATAAGTTAGATGCTAAAATGTATCCACCTTAAAGGGATGAAGACAACTTTACAGTTCTAATAATTTGCATATTTAATGAATAATTCATGTGCTTCCCAAGTTTAAAAGCTTCACATTTCTGCTTTTAAACCCTCCAGTGTATTTGCCCCATAGGCTTCCATTATAAGAACATTACTGTACATGTGTACAAGTCTCAGGGTGGATTTAATCAGTAGTTGCTGTCCACATTTTCCATTTCTGCCTTGGAATAAAACAAATACATAATAATAATAACAACAACAACAAAAGTAGTTGTGACTTTTTATTTCACAATTCGGACAGACGTGCAAGATATAAACTCACAATTCTGATGAAAAAGTCAGAATTGCAAGATAAAAACTCATTCTCACTAAGAATTCTCACTATTTTTCTCTGAATTCTCAGTTTACATCTCACTGTTTAAACAGATCGTTACTGAGTTTATATCTCAGTTAAAATAAAATAAATAAAAATCGTGACCTTTTATCTCAGTTCTGACAATCTTGCAAATCTGTTTGTTCTGACTATATGAACAAGCTTCTTTAGATAACATATAATATGCAGTTTGCTATAGTCTTGAATCTTTTCTAATACTCAGTGGCATAGGTCAGAACTTCCAGCCATTTTATCAGCAAAATGCCCTGGTTTTTCCCCCTTTGTTCTGTGTTGTACACAACTGAGAGACACATTTCAGCCCAGAGATATGTATAATTTACCTGCCTGCTAAAACAACTGGGAAAAGGCTGAGAACATGGATACTGAGACATTTACTGTGTGTTGTGGCGTATACTGCTCCTAATAAATTATAATCCATCTATATGCATCATTCTACCATTTGTTACATCGCTGTAATTGTGTTGTTCATCAGTGGTACTCAACATTTGTAGCTTAAAGACAGTATTTCTATATAGCCTTTTATGTTTTTTGTACTTCTGCATATGTGACAAAGCTGTTTTCTTGATGGCGCAGACATTTTTCGGATGCAGAATTTGCAATTATGGACATTCTTAGTCATTTAAAGAGTGGAAAGAAATCCTCAGAATATGCCAATACAAATATTTTCTGCTGACAGTTGCTGAAGGGGCAAATTAAAAATGGCAAAGAGAGAGAGAAGAAAAAAATGTCAATGCATATTTTGACTTGTTTAAAATTGTTGTATAATTTATAATTTACATTTATTATTATTATTATACTATGTTATACTGTATACTATATTATATGTTAATATGATTAGTAGTAATAATGTCACAAAGTCACAAAGCATACACAAACACTGGTCTACATTTTGCACTATTTGTTGGTTTTATCATTTTAATAGTTTAATAATAATAATAATAATAATAATAATAATAATAATAATAAAAAATATATATTGTCCTGCAAAATTAGTATTATTGTTATATTTATTAAACATTAATATACATTATATGTTAATATATTTTTTTTATTAATTATATGGAAAGATTGTGCTTGAAAATGCCTTGATTATTACAATTAAAAGGTTGTTGTTATTATTATTATTACATATTAATATATACGTGTTCATATACAGTCTTTTTTATAATTTTTCTTTCTAATAATTTTGACTGTCAAAATGCAAAACATTTTGTTGAAAAATGTCTTAAGCATAAATTTATTATTATTATTTTAATATATTATGCGCAAATGTTAATTGGCTTTTCTTTTTTTTTGTTTTTTTTTTTCTTTTTTTTTTTTGCAAGTTTTCTTTGGCACCTGTTTAAGAACCACGGATCTAAAGAGAATATGAAATGGCACACATTGCATTTTTATTCTTGTAATTAGCTTTCCCTTTCCAACAGAGTTATCAGCCCTCTTCCCAACACACACACACACACACACACACACACACAATCTCTGTTACCTGGGCAACCTTGCCAGGGTGGAGAAATACTTCATACCACCTACATTTACGTCCTCCCCTCTCTCTCTCTCTCTCTCTCTCTCTCTCTCTCTCTCTCTATTTCTCTCTCTCTCTCTCTCTCTCTCTCTCTCTCTCTCTCTCTCAGAGACTCAAGGGAAGTGCAGCAGCTCAGACACATTCAGACTCAGCCATCAGACCGCACTTCCCTCATCCTCACTCTCTCCTCATCCCTCCATTCATCCTTCTCCCTTCTAATTCCAGGAATCTCTTTCTCTTCTTCCCTTGTCATTGCCCTCAGCACTGCCTGTCTCTCTTCTCGTCATCTCTTTGATTGACTTTGGCAAAGTTTAAAGCATGGGCTGTGGGAATTCCACCTCTGCCAGCACAGCTGCAGGTAAGTGTGCTGCTTTTCTACCTTCACGCCTGTGTGTGTGTGTGTGTGTGTGTGTGTGTGAGTGTTTATGAGTCTGTTTGTTGGTGTGTGTGTGGGCTCTGTAAACAAGCCCATGTCTGCTCGTGAGTTTAGCCATCCAGTCATCTTTCTCTCCTCCACTAACCATTGGCTGCTGGCCAGACGCTCTCATGTTGTGAATGGGAGATCTGAGTGTCTGTCAGGACTGATTCATTCACACATCTAGATTCACTCAATCCGGTCCTTGTAGATTGATCTCGATCAAATATATCCTAACAGTTGTTAACAGTTAGAAATAAAGATGTGGTTGGGTGTTTTGTGCCTGGAGGACCATTGAGACTAAATGATATTCATGAATGGTGTTTGTTTACACCGCTGTGAGAGGATTGAATGGTCTGTGAGCCACTTACGAGACTGACGTGTCTCTCTCGGCTGGACGTGGACAAGCGTGTGTGTGTGTGTGTGTGAACGTTCTGTCCTCAGTCATTCTTCAAAAATCAGCAGAGTTAGCAATCTGAACAGCGCTTCAGTATGAGTAATCACACATGGGTACACGCACACAAATAAACAGGAGCCATGGCAGGAATGGGCATGAATCGATATGAAGCGCTTTGTGAGGGTCTTAGTGGAGTCATCAAACACACTGTCATTTTGAATAACATTTTGAACATTACAGGGCAATGAAAAGATGGAATTTGCATTGTAAATCAGACTTGTGTCTGCAGGAATTCTTGGATTTTTAGCCAGATTGATACAGATGTTGTTTCCATTTATGTCAAGTTGTTATAACATTTGATTATAATCAAAGTCTATCTTAATAAAATGTAATGTAATGATGCAATGTCTAAAGTTTCTGTGGGGAGCTTGCCAATATGTGTTTTTCCTTGCCTACTGTTCATAAACAGTATGCTATTAATAGCCACATAGCCACCTGTCAGTTAACTTTAAGAACTGTACTTATGCGCGCGCACACACACATTAGTGTTCGTTTGATGACTCATAGTTTGATTGACCAGACATTGGACGGAGGTCTCGCCATACCAGCAAATGACAAATCTGCCTGACAACACTTTCCTTATAGCTTTATTACATTTTAATAACATATGAATGACACATTAATAACTTTTTTAATCAATCAGTTTTCTTTCAAACAAAGTACACAAAGTGGGAATGTGTTTTTATGGTTAAGCAGATGAATCAGATTCCAGAGAGCAATAAATGTTATTTTACAATTACTCAGTGTGTTTACTAATTTGCGTGTTTGTTGATTTCTACAGGTCCATCTGAGTCATCCAAAGATGTGTGAGTATTGCCAGAACAGTAGAAATATACTGTGGCAATCCATAGTTTTCACAAAAACACCACTGCAGTTACTGTAACTTAAATAAAAACACACATAAATGAATAAAATAAATAAAAGAAAAATAATTAAAAACTCTTAAAAAAAAAAAAAAAAAAAATATATATATATATATATATATATATATATATATATATATATATATATATATATATATGTGTGTGTGTGTGTGTGTGTGTGTGTGTGTGTGTTTGTATATTTGTGTGTGTGGATTACTTACAAATTGTAGTCCGTTACTGATTACATGATGAAAAGTGTAATTAGTAACGTAATCTAGGTTACTCATTTTAGGTAATGTATTCAGACTCCTTTTTAGATTACTTTTAGATTACTTTTTTAAAATTTATTATTATTATATATATATATTTTTTTTTTTACCTACCTTGTTTTAAACCTACCATTGCCTTTTTCCCCAAATCCAGAACCCTGGATTGCAAAATTATTTCCATGACATTTACATGGGCCTTCTATATTGTGAATCTAATTAAACGTAATGGTATGACACAATAGGAATAATGGAAACTAAACATTATTATTTTTCTTTAAAGAGAAAATTATTTGGGAGAATTAAAGAGAATAAATAAATTATGAATAATTTACTGCAATTTTATGAATATGTAATCATGTAATCCATAAAAAGTGACTGAAATCTGATTATGAGCATTCTAAAATGTAATAAATCCAATTACGAGTACTCAGTTTTTTTTAATCTGATTATGTAATCTAGATTACATATAATCAGAATCAGTTTGTGTGTATGTATATATATATATATATATATATATATATATATATATATATATATATATATATATACACACAAGCAAACAGTGTAATAAGCTTTGAGAATGTGTGTGTGTGTGTGTGTGTGTGTATATATATATATATATATATATATATACACACACACACACACACACACACACATTCTCAAAGCTTATTACACTGTTTGCTTGTTTTTCAGCATTAATGGTACTCTGGTATTGTGGTGAAATTTTTGTACATTTGGGATGATTTTTTTTTTTTTTTTCCAGAAATCTCTTCAGTTTTTCAAAGGCTCTGATTTCACAGAGAGAGAATAAGATAAACAGGAGGGAAGATACTAGTAATCCTCGCAGTATCCTTCAGTTTTTGGAACTGCTTGTCAATCAATTTCCCTTCCGAGAAAAAAAACATAGTGGTGTTTTGAACACCGTCTATCATTTTCCAAACAGTTCCTGGAATTATTCTCTTTCTTCCGAACAACAAGCACCCACACAGCAGGAAAGAGCCTCGCACGCACATATCAGGGCCTTGACTGCCACTAAAAAACACACACACTCACCACAATAACACATCATCACTGATCCATGTTCACAAGTCTCTTTTAAGAAGTATATGAGATTTACAATACTATTAATACAGTAACAGCTGCTAATCAAGGTTCTCTGTAGGATAATCTCTTCAAAAACTTGATGCGTGATCCCTCAAGACTTAATGAATCAAACAATTTGCCAGATATGATGGTCAAAATGTTCCGTCAAATGTAATCATTCATACCCCAAGGTTTGTTGCTATTCAGTCTTTCACAGTAATATGGATAATAAAGCAACAAACTTTCCTAAGTTGTGTTTTTCGCCTCTTACATCAGCCCATCGGATCATCTCTTGGTTCTGTTCTGGTTCTGGGCCCACAGGCAAGACGATTCATCTGTTGATGATGAGAAGAGGAGGAACTATGGTGGAGTGTATGTGGGCTTACCTGCAGACCTCAGCAATGTGGCCACTGGACAAACACCCTCCACACACAAAGGTGAGAGACAAACCCAGCTTTACATGCACTTCCACAGGCATCTTAAAAATAAACACCTTACAAATGCATGTCCAGAAGTAAAAAAAAAAAATTTAAAAAAATCAGTGCTTCTCAAAAAAGAGAACAGGTGCTTTATGAAAGTTAAATAGATGATGATTAAGTGTACAAATAGAAAATCACAATCCAGCATGCATATTTTATGATGACATCATTGTTGTCAGTGTAGTAAAAGTAAAAGCGATATACAGGACGTTATGCCGATCAATTCTCTTAGTTTAAGTGTTAATTTGATGCTATCTTAAACAAGAACAGTGCTTATCATGTGAACTTCAAAAGTGGCATGATGTTCTAAGTCAAAAATAGACCTACTTATGACTTTTGTACCTTTTTTCTCTCTCCTTACTTTGTTAATCCAATGAGACATACACATTTTAAAAGAGGGCTAGAGGAAGAGTAAGTGAGAATGCAGTCAGAATGAACATTCTTCAATGTCCTAGGAACCAGCCCCCTCTTCCTGAAACTCATTACTCACACAATGGAAACCAATTTCCTCAATTCTCTCTGGTCTCATGTCAAGAATTAACAGAGACATGGAGAATTCTTAAAAAAAAAAAAAAATCTTAAATTAAAGCAATGAATTATATCTAGGACTGTGGTGTGAGTTAGGACAGTTTGTGTGTGTGTGTGTGTGTGTTGGGTGAATTGTTCCTGGAGGCTCTGGGATGTGTTAATTGGAGAAACATCTCTCCGCAGGGAAAGCGGAAAGTGCTGAGTGCCAAAAAGAGTGCTAACAAAGCTAAAGGTTTGTGTGTGAGGGGAAATCAGTGTTGTTATTAACTAAAACTAAATTTGTTAAAAAAAAAATCATATTCAGTAATTGAAACAAAGCTGAAATAAAATGAAATATAAATTAGATGAAAAATTATTTTGAACTATTAAAATTACTAAAAGTAAAACCGAAATAAGAACTAATTAAAGCTATATATAAATCTAAAAAATATGAAAAAATAAATAATAAAAGTGAGAAAGCAGTGCAACAAAATTACTTTGAACTTAACTACTTAATTACTAAAACTAAAATTAAAATGAAAAATGAACATATAAAAATAAAAGCTTGTACAAAATAACAACAAATATTATAATAGTACACACTACCATTCAAAAGTTTTTGAACAGCAAGATTTTTAATGTTTTTAAAGAAGAATTAAATTTTAAAACATATTCAAATAGAAAACAGTTATTTTAAATAGTAAAAATATTTTAAAAATGTACTGTTTTCTTGCTGTTCAAAAACTTTTGACTGGTAGTGTATAAATAAAACTAAAATAACACTGATGCACATGTATGTATGTATGTATGTATGTACATACAGTATCTCACAAAAGTGAGTACACCCCTCACATTTCAGATACAATTTTCTTGGTACTCCTCACCTGGGCATCGCCACACATGCTTGGACACCATCTGAGCCAAACAAGTTTATCTGAGTCTCATCAGACCACAGGACATAGTTCCAGTAATTCATGCTCTTGGACAGGTTTCCTTCAGCAAACTGTTTGCAGACTTTCTTGTGAGCCAGCTTCAGAAGAGGCTTCCTTCTGGGATGACGGCCATGCAAACCGACTTGTTGCAGTGTGCAGCATATGGTCTGAGCACTGACAAGCTGACCTTTCACTTCTGCAACCTCTAAAGCAATGCTGGCAGCACTCATGCGTATGTTTTTTGAAGCCAGCTTCTGCACCTGATGCACACCACGAGGACCTAACTTCTTTGATCGACCCTTGTGAGGCCTGTTCCAAGTGGAAACTGTCTTAGAAAACCTCTGTGTGACACTGTACTGTAACTCAGTTTCAGGGTGTTACCGAACTTCTTATAGCTTAGGCCATCTTTGTGTAGAGCAACAATTCTAATTCTCAAATCCTCAGAGAGTTCTTTGCCATGAGGTGCCATGTTGAACATCCAGTGGTCCGTATGAGAGAATTGTACTCAAAACACCAAATTTTAACTGCTCTAATACAAGATACACACATTTGTATAGTCCTATCAAGCAGACAAAAACATGAACATGATGAATAGGACATGTGGCTTTGCATGGTTAAATGACGTATAGCTGTTATCACTTAGGGTGTACTCACTTTTGTTGCCAGCTATTTTGACAATAATGGCTGTATGTTGAGTTATTTTAAAGGACAGTAAATTTATACTGCTATACAAGCTGCACATTGACTACTCTAAAATATATACAATTTTCATTTCTGTAGTATTGTCCCTTGAGAAGATATACTAAAATGGTTGCTGAAATGTGAGGGGTGTACTCACTTTTGTGAGATACTGTATATGTACAGTATGTAGCCTATATCAACTAATGCATATTTTCATCAACAGAATAATGATATTCAGAGCTGAAAGCACAGATAAAGGTAAGCCCATCTTTGCTTTCTTTTACAAATTAAATCATTATTGATAAATTAGCATTGTGGCTTAAAATTCTTACACATTTGAGTGTTTAATTTTACATCTTTAAAAAAGCAAAGTAAACAACACAAATCATACGAAGAAACTACAAAGAAAACATATGTAGAAATAGCCCACATATGCAGCTAGCTTCTAAGGGAACCTAACTGTAATAAGTGATGCTAGGCGGCAACTCTGTGTGGCACAACTCAATTGATTTCAGTGGATTTTGACATTAGCATGTTACTAAGCTAACTGCTCAACTCTCTAAAAGGTATAAAAACACACAGCACACACACATATTGAGTAAAATAGCCCACTTTGAATTATACTGAACTAATTTTAAACAACACTTTTCATTACTAAATGAAATATAAGTATATTTAGACTTAGTTTTTCTTACTTCATCCACCATCTTGGATTTTCTTCACTGAATTTACTGCAATGCAATCAGGGTTTTCTTACTCCAAGAAGGATATATGTGATTCTGACTAAAAATTTAGATAAAAAAAGGTATTTGACACCCATATGGAAGTTGTGTTGGAAGTGCCCTTAAAGGGATAGTTCACCCAAAAATGAAAATTCTGTCATTAATTACTCACCCTCATGTTGTTCTAAATCCATAAGACCTTCGTTCAAACTTTTTGTGTGCAAAAACAATAATAATGACTTTATTCAACAATTCTTCTCCTCCTCATCCCATCTGCCGTGGCATATAAAGTCGTTATTTTTGTTTTCTTTGCTCACAAAAAGTATTCTCATAGCTTTGTAAAATTACGGTTGAACCCCTGATGTCACATGGACTGTTTTACCGATGTGCTTGCTACGTTCCTGGACCTGGGAACGTGTCAGTTGCGTTGCTGTCTATGGAGGGTCAGAGAGCTCTTGGATTTCATCAAAAATATCTTAATTTGTGTTCTGAAGATGAACAAAGGTCTTACGGGTTTGGAACGACATGAGGGTGAGTAATTAATGACAGAATTTACATTTTTGGGTGAACTATTCCTTTAAAGTGCTGCCTAAAAATAAAGGTTCCAAAAGGAGGGTTTTGCAGCAATGCCATAGAAGAACCATTTCTGGTTCCCCAAAGTGAACAGTTATTAGAATCATAAGAATCATCCCTTTTTCTTAGTGTAAAGAACAATTTAAAGAACGTTTTCCCACTATACACTCCTGAAAATAAAGGTTCTTTATTGGAATCAGTGGTTCCATGAAGAACCTTTAAAATCTATGGTACCTTCCATTGCGCAAAAAGTTCATTGTTGAAAAAGGTTCTTTAGATTATTAAAACATTTTTCACACTAAGAAAAAAAGGTTCTTTTAGGAACTGTTAGATGAAAGGTTCTTTGTTTTTGTTTTTTTATTGCATTGTTTCGAAAACCAAATCTTAGAACTTTTATTTTTTGTATTATATATTGTGGACTGCAAAGGTTTCATGGATGTTGAAGGTTCCTCATGGCCACTTGGCAAAATTTTTTGGATACACAATGTATTTGTGTGTACATTAACTGCTCACTTTCTTAACTCACATGGCTTTCCAGAGGGAATCTTGGCTGAAAAGTGCTGCGTAATAATCTCAACAGGACGCAATTTTCATCATCGTTGATTGGCTCGCTGGGACACGCCAGAATCCTCTGAGAGCCAATCATCTAATTGAACTCTCTGGAAACTGAACTGGAATTAATTCTGCTGACAAGGTCAGAGGTCAAAGACAAATCTGAGATTATAAGCAACACTCAACACATTTAAGGGCAACTGCTACCAGCACCTTGGTTCTCAGGACAATGACACACAGGTGTTAATGACAATCACAGAGCAATGAAGATGCTAAAAACGTGTCTCTGAGCTCAAACCTTTTCCCTCACGATGTTGCTCTGTATGTGTCACATGTTTATTAAGAGGTTTCACAAGGGTCAAGTGGTTTTCAAGGGGGAAATGGGACTCTTAAGGCACTGTTTCAGACACACTTCTGTAGTCTTAAAAAAAATCCATTTAGTGAGTGTCATGTTTGCAAGATGACTAAAGAGGTACATGAAGTGCCTTTGAAGGAGCTTGTTGCTGGTCTGTCAGGTGAGTCCTCTTAGTGCTACTTCAAGCCCTGTACCATCTTCTGGAGGTGAAATCAAGGGTTATGTGTTTGTGATTGGGTTTAAGGTCCCTCCATATCAGTAATCCAATTAGAGTGACCCAGTGAGAGCCTCTGAAGAACGAGTTTTAAAACGAGTGTATCTGTGCTAGCAGCACCTGACCTGAGAGAACTCCGAGGACTGTGTAAACAGGCCAGCGCTCGGACTTTTCAGCATCAGGTCAGCTGGAACACACACTCCTGTGACACAGGGGAAAAGAGATGAGTAGAGAAAGACAGAGAGTGATAGAAAGACAGAGACCGCTGGAGCCAGACTGTGTCACAGCAGGTGCTGAATGAGACACCGATTCCTGAGGGTTGGCAGGATGTGAGCCGACACTGTGACACGGGTTCTAGCTGAACTCCCATGACTCCCATGAACTCACTTTTCTCAGAGACCCAGAAAGAAATGTTGTTGTTATGCTGTTCCAAACCTGTATCCTTTTTTGTTTTTTTTTTCTTTTGTGTAACATAAAAGGAGGATGAAGAATGCACTGGTCATTTTAAGGACTATAAAATTACCGAAAAGCATCATTAAAGTTATATTATTATATATTTTAAATTTAAGTTTTGGGTCAATAAGATTTTTTAAAGAAATCTTACGCTCACCAAGGCTGCATTTATTTGATCAAAAATACAGTAATACAGTAAATAAATATTATTACAATTTAAAAGAACTCTACTGTAATATATTTTTAAAATGGAATTTATTGTTATAATGGCAAAGCTGAATTTTCAGTAGCCATTCTGTCTTGAGTGTCACATGATCCTTCATAAATCATTCTAATATGCTGATTTGCTGCTCAAGAAACATTTCTTATCAATGTTGAAAACAGTTGAGGTTAATATTTTTGTGAAAACAGAGACACACTTTTTTCAGGATTCTTTGATGTTCAAAGTCAAAACAACAACATTTATATGAAACAGAAATCTTTAGTATGTCTTTACTGTCATTTTTGATCAATTTAATGCATCAATTTTTTGTTGAAAATAACTTTTTTTTTTTCCAAAAATAAAATCTTTCTGACCCCCAACTTATATAATATATGTACATATACACATATATTGTAAGAGAATAACAAATTGTAAGAGCATTACAGGTGCATCTCTTTAAATTAGAATGTCGTGGAAAAGTTCATTTATTTCAGTAATTCAACTCAAATTGTGAAACTCGTGTATTAAATAAATTTGCAGGTGTTTTGAGTTGATTAGCTGATTGGCATGTCACCATATTCTAATTTGTTGAGATAGTGAATTGGTGGGTTTTTGTTAAATGTGAGCCAAAATCATCACAATTAAAAGAACCAAAGACTTAAACTACTTCAGTCTGTGTGCATTGAATTTATTTAATACACGAGTTTGACAATTTGAGTTGAATTACTGAAATAAATGAACTTTTCCACAACATTCTAATTTATTGAGATGCACCTGTATATGAATGTATGAGGTTTCCCCCCATTTTTAGACATAGAAGGGAATCAGTTTTTTTCCCTTCTAAATCTGAAGTACATTTGCACCCGTTCTATCACACACACTTCTCAAGTGTGTGTGAAAGCACTTTGACACATCACAGATGAGAGATTCTAAAAATGAGTGTGTTTCTCAGGTGCAGCTCTCACCAGCAA
The DNA here is from genome assembly GCA_039654775.1 of Spinibarbus caldwelli. Classification (NCBI taxonomy): domain Eukaryota; kingdom Metazoa; phylum Chordata; class Actinopteri; order Cypriniformes; family Cyprinidae; genus Spinibarbus; species Spinibarbus caldwelli. The sequence goes on along the minus strand of CM077229.1, from coordinate 11,080,014 downwards.
CTTCACATTGAAAGCAGTAGTTTCTTGGAAAATATTTTACTCCAAACCCTTTTACTTTGCTTCTTGAAGTGGCTACAGTGCCACCAGCGACTCTCCCGAGTGACCCCCCACCCCCCCAAGCTTCCCAGCAGCAACACTGGCTCAACCAATGGAGTAAGTTTAGGCAGGAATTGCAGAGGAGGACTGTTAGGAAAACCTGATTGAAAACTGTAAATGATCTTTATTATTATATTATTATTATATTGTAGTTGTTTTGGAGCTGCTAGTGGCACATTATATCTTTAAATAAAAACATTCAAATAAAATTTCAAAAACAATCAAACTGGTAATTTAACATTTCCCTACATCTACTTTAAGGGATAAGGTGTCACAGCTTTTAATGTGTCTTGTAAAGAATGAATGTGAAGAAATTGATTACAAATGGCATTTCAAATCTCAATTATAGCCAATGATGTACTCAGGAATTCTCAGAAAATGCTAAAATATGTTTTTGTTTTTTTGTAAAATGCTCATTTAAGGTCATTCAGAGCAGCATAAATATTATATAATACTGTCATCTCAAAAGGTCTTTAATTTCAACATGATGATAATAAAAGTTAAATTAATGTGATGATGAATGTGAAAGGAGTTGTTATTCAGTACAAGTCGTGTTAAACATTGCCATATTTGTTGTAATCTCTCACATACAAGCGACTGGGTTCAGTTTTGCGTGCAGTATGAATCTGTATCACCTGGTTCTGTAATGGTTGTAAGCTCTCATAATGGACTAATTCATTCTGCCAGAACCTGGCACAATGAGCTCTCTTTCTCAAATGTGCTCTATAATCTAACATTAGAAGGTGATTGCGAAAAGGCAGTTTCCGGTGCTGCATTTCATTACGGCTGCCAATGTCAGGTTGTTCTTTTTATGTCAGTCCCTTTATGTTGGATTAAAGAGACGCTTGCTAATAATACTAGTATAATACTTACAATTATTTTTGTATTGTATTATATATATTACAGTTGTTACTTTATTATTGCAGGGCAAAAATTTGAGGGTACACAGTATGTGACTATATTTTTCAACCCATTGTCTTTGTCAGTTTTACATATTCTCTTTTTTTCTTCATCATCAGAGAGCTGGTTAGCTCTAGTTAGATGTGAGGCGGGGGGTCTGCCTGAGCTCTGCAGGAGTTCTGTGTCTGCAGGGAGACTCAAGTCTCACTGGTGCTCATGATGATTCAGTGAAGCCCAGACTTCAGCAGCCTGACGGGGAATAAGCAGCAGTGGCAGACACCGTAACCTTTCCTCATGGCTGCGTTTGGCACTTTAAAGGCACCTTTTCCATACATTATCTCTGACATTTCACATAGATTAGTCTCACATGCCTACATCCCTCTGGGATTAGAAAACCCCCAACAGTGTGACTGGCAGAAATGAAAATATCTCTCACAGTCTAACGCGATTAAGGAATTATATAAGGAATTATACGCTTCATCTAATTGGTTGTATAGTTTTAGTATGTTTATCTGAAGTGCTATAATCCCAATTCATTTCATGCAATTACGCGTTTCTACCATAAGGTGGTGCCATAGTGCTATTTTAAATGATAATGTGTCTCAATTTCTTCATTGACCTTGATTAATATTACATTATGGGCTGCTATGGGTTTGTAGAAACCTGTCAGGAGTAATATTTTATGATAGACAGTTAGCTTTTCAATTATTAAACAGTTACTTGGTTGTTGAAAAGACATACTTTGGGCTTCAGACTCCAATGAGCTGAGATATTTAAATGCTTGTTGAGGAATAGCAAACGTGGAGTATTATATGTCAGATTTGGGCACTAATTGGCCATTCTCGATGTCCTGAGTATAGGCCCGCAGATGTCATTTTTTCCCTCTAACCCACATAGAAGTGCACCAGCGGCCCAAGAGACGGCGAGAGAGATACCGGCCTCAAAATAGACACAGAGAGTTAAATTTGGTTTTCAGGTTATGTGCTTCCTGATTAAAATACGCTGCTGCAGACATGGATAGAGATGGTGAGGTTCGGCAGGGCTGTTCTGTTTACCCAGTTAAAGCAAGAACTTATTTTAAAATGCATTCAGTAACATTGCACAGGCTTTTAAGCTATTACAAAAGATGTTGTGCACTATGCTCCATATAGAGGACCTTATTAAATATATAATGTGACCCTGGACCACAAAACCAGTCTTAAGTAGCACGGGTGTATTTGTAGCAATAGCCAAAAATGCATTGTATGGGTCAAAATGATCTATTTTTCTTTTATGGCAAAACTCATTAGGATATTAAGTAAATATCATGTCCATTAAGATATTTTGTAAATTTTCTACTGTAAATAGGATATGTAAAAACTTAATTTTTGATTGGTAATATGCATTGCTAAGAACTTCATTTGGACAACTTTAAAGGGGATTTTCCGTAGTTGTATCTCGACCAAATGTCCTATCCTAACAAACCATACATCAATGGAAAGCTTATTTATTCAGCTTTCAGATGATGTATAAATCTCAATTTAAAAATAAAATGACCCTTACTACTGGTTTTGTGGTCCAGGGACACATATGTTCAGTAATACCCAAGTATTTACCTAATTTAGAGTCAATGACACTCCAAATACAGCTGGATGCACAGCTTGTGACGTCAGCAACGAATATGAAGGGATTTTATTCCTCCTTTTTAAAAGTTTATGAGATTATTAATAGCTAGGCTAAGTTTTTTACCTTGAAATATTACTTTCATTCTGATGGTACACTGACTTCTAGGCGAATGGCTTCTGTTTATTTCCCACTCTCTGCCGCCAAAGTTTGTTTTTGAAGAATATAGTCCGCAATACTGCAGTCCGCAATCTTGTCAGGACAGACAAGTCACAACCCATCAGTCCAGTACTGCTGATTTATGTCTGTCTGGGAATAAAAAGAGCCGTCCTGCATTTTTGAAAACATGGGTTGCCGAGTTCATTTTGCATTGTTGCCATTCTCAGGAAACCATTCGTTATGGGCTATTAAGATGTCCAGAGCTCAAAACGGCCACTCTTGCTAAACACACAAACACACACACATCCCGTTTGTTGGAAATCTTGATTGACTAGCTTCAAACTCTCATTTTTTCAAAAACCTTGTTTTCTCCTGAGGAAGTCGAGTTCAAAAAGCACATGTAACTGCATTCTTTAAACAGAATCATTACAAATGTGGCCCGTGACCTGCTTATGAAGAGGAGAAATTGAGAGGAAGAAAGAGAGGATGATAAATTTCTATGAATTAAAGCAGTTGCATTTGTGGGTTGAATGAGCATCATTCAGATGAATGCGCAGGAGTTAATGGAGAGTGAAATGTGTGTGATGGATGGTGCCAAAAGCATGTTGAAGGATTTTATCGTTTATCATGTTACATTTATGCTAAAAAAAAAAAAAAAAAAGACTGGTTGGTTAGTTTTGGTTTGGTGTGGATTTAGGTGGTAGACCATCCAGTGTTGGTTATGTTAAAACTAAACCCCGTTTTTCTGCGTTAATTATAATAAAACTCAAATAAAATACAAATAATGGATGGAAAAACTTAAAAAAAAAAACTTAAATGATAATGAATAAATGTTGTCTTGGCTACTAAATGAATAAGTGGATAAGTGTTAAAGTGTATATACAAATAAATTAATAAATTAATAAAAGGTAAAAGGAAATATATTAAAAATAATAAAAACGACAAAAGCACTTAGCAAAATTATTCAAATATTATTTAACTGATGATTCAACCTGAAAATAAAAAAACAAAAACAAAAGTTATTTCAAAATACTGTAATAGTATATAATACTAAAATAAAACTGAAACGTTCTAAGACAGCTGACCAAACAAAACTTCACAACAAGACTAAGCTGACCAATGAATCTTGCAGGTTTAAGGAATATTCTGGGTTCAATACAAGTTAAATACAATCGATAGCACTTGTGACATAATGTTACTTTAATTACCTTTTCCTTAAACAAATGGCAACAAACTGGATAACAGTGCAGAACTTACAAAGGAAATCAATGGAGCAATGCATAAGCATTAAAAATACTCTGTTTCAACAGTATAAACACAAGATGTAAACAGTATACATGTTAATATAATTTTAGTGTGAGAAAAAATGCTTAAACTATTGTGTAAAGTTATATCTAATTTTACAACTTTGTTGACATGACAACATAACACCATAAATCCTAAATTGGCTGTAAAAAGGATGGAAAGATTTATAGTTTTATTTTATTTTTAGTTTTTTTTTGTCATAATCAAAAATATGCCAAAAATGCTTTAAATTGAGCTTAACTGGTACTGATCCCAGAATATTCCTTTAAGGAGCCTGATGGGGACACCAGCACATGTACAACATAAGTTGTAAAAACATACCATAGTCCCTGAATTGCTATAAAAAAGGGAGCATAACGCAGTCTATGCATCCATAGCTAATCATAGACAGACTATGGAAAATAAGAGCAGCTCAGATATATCTGATTCTGTGCTGTTGTGTTGTCTGGGTCCCCACAAACTCATAACTCTGGAATCTGGCCTGTTTCCTGTGCCTAATGAGGCCGCAGTAAAGCTCCCATGGGCCTCGGTGATTGTGTACAAAATGAGGATCAGGCTGAAGAGATTCAGGATAAGTATAAACCCACTGCAACAGGCACTAATGTAGAATTAATGTGTTCAGGTGCTATAAATAGCATTAAATGCTCTGCCATTAATGTCTTTATTCTAAATTTGATGTTCATGCCAGTGACTGTTTATTTTGAAAGTTAGTATCAAAAGTGCCTCTATTTAATTTCTTAATGCATGATACTGATCTTATTGTGCGTGACAGCATTTCCTTTTCATCTCAGGCAGTGCAGACTATTAGAAAATGTAAACCAGTAGCCAATTAGCTATTTAGGCTTTTTTTGTTTGCTTTCAGATCTTGCTCCATTCTGGCATAAAACAGCCATTTTTCATGATCCATTTCTATATATGTTTTTTTTTTTTTTTTTTTAAATAATATTTTCTCGTGTTTTACTCAGAAATAAAAGGATTTAAGTTGACTTTATTTGTATCTGTCATTTCTATGTATATGTGTAGAGACACACTGAAAAAAAAAAGGTGTATGAACCAATTTTCACTCAAAATTGCTTGTAAATTTAAAAAATACTTTCAAAGAACATTAAATTAAATGTGAAAATTTTAAGTAGAAAGAATAAAGTTGTATTTTCCTGTAAACCATGAAGTATGAAGTGAAGGTTAATTTATTTATTTACTTACTGAAGAAGCTAAATCTGTGATACCATTGTCTGATTTTATTGCTGATTTGAAATATTTCATTGCAGCGTAATCTTGGCAGACAGAACTAGATATTTTGGTCTTTCTTATTCAAGCAGATTTCAAGTGGGTGCTTTTTTGTATTACCTATAAAATAGCAGCTTGAGGGTTCTGCAAAAATGGCTGCAAAATGAAATGACTTGCCTTAAAGGGACTTTGGTATGTGTGATAATCTGGCTTCAAGTCAAACAAATTAGGAAAAATGCAAACACCAACTGTAAGTGATGATAGAGCTGGATCCAGACTTTGGCTGAAGGGCAAATGACTGTGCATGATTTGTATGTGCGTATATGTGTGTGTGTGTGCGTGCGCGTAGCTGTAGTTTTGTCTTAAGTTTAGTTTATATTTTCAGCTTAAGTGAACAAGAATTATTTGTTGTTTTTTTGTTTTTTTGCTGGGTATAGGTTAGTGTATGGTCATTGTAATTAGTTTTATATAAAAACAATAGCAATCTATAGTATGTTCCTATTTGAATAGCTATAAGTAAACTTGAGTGTGTGTGTGTGAATGAGACTGTGTGTGAGTGGTTTTCAACACCAGGCTCGCGTGAGGTGTCTAGGGCTTGCCCACGCGTGTCACAGGTGCTAAAGGGTCACAGGTCAGTGGAGATCACAGCAGAAGATCTGGCCTCCCACATTCAGAGAGAGGGTGAGTGTGTATATGTGTGTGTGTGTAGGGTGGGTACGAAGTGATGAGTGAATTTCCCTTTAGCCATGCCTGTAAAAATGTGTGTATGAGTATGTTGGAGGTTATGCATACATATAGGGGTCATGTCTTGTTGGAACCTGCTATAATTTTTCCCATTCTCCTGTTTTTCTCCTGTCTCTCCATCACCGCAAGAAGCAACCAAACTTAGTCGTTGACTTACATATATGCGATCAGTAATGGTCAGAAAAGAGCAAGTGTTGCAGGGTCTTAGAGGTCAGGCTCTTCTGTCATGAACTTCACTGCCCCAGATGAACATTTACAGCTGAAATTCACATCATTCTCACCCACTCAGGCCTCCAGACTGCAACTGAAATGATTAAAAAATGTAAAACTCTGATATATATTTGTTAATTAAAATAGGTAATTTGGCTTATTTCAGGAACCAGTGGCTCAATGAAGTCAATAAAGAGTACAGAGAATTATATCAGCTGCACAAATGAACTATTAGCCTTATTAGTCTTTGATTCATTGAACCGAAAATTGTAAAGCTTTGTGTGAGATTATGGTTGTTAAAGTAACTAATTGTTTCACCGCATTAATATTGTGTAATCTGCGTGAACTGTAAACCTCTTGAAGGTTTAGTTTAGGTATTATTTCTGTATCTTACATAGGCAATCAAGCTCTTACATCACAGTATTTCATTATGGGTTGCTGAGAGGGTGAGATGTACAGTGGAGTCATGAAATGGAATGAAACTAAAACAGCGAAAAATCAGAAAGATACTTATCAGGTTACATCATTTATCTGTCTCCTCCTGGGTTAAGATATTATCTTAACACACATTCCTCCCAGATCCCAGTTAATGCAAACCAGAAACCAGGTCTGTATCTGCAGGCCACTGACTTAAATGTTTCTCTGGCTTTATTAAGCATATCCGAAGACAATTCCTTATGTAACATTGTGTTCACTGATTGGCATCTCAATTAAGTCCCCCTCCATGGGTTTAAGACTGTTTAGTAATAATTGAGTTTGACCCTTACAGGGTCCGTTTGGCACCCAAAATCTAGCGCCAGCTGGCACAACTGTATCTTTACAGAAAAAGGCCAGAATGAGGGCACTTATGTAACCAGAGAGATTGGGACAGCAGCTATTAAAGATGATAACAGCTCTGATGGGCCAGGTAATAATCTCTTTGACAGTATTATTACAAGCCAGCAGTTCCACCCTCAGGTATGCGAGTTAAAAAGAGAGATAAGGTCAGTAGTTATGCATGCTAAATTTCATGAAAATGTTATAGAATAGTATAGATACATGACTATTTATAGAAATGACTATTTAAGTATTTCTTGTAATTTTTAAGCCATGTTACACAAGTAAGAGTGATGCTGATTATCAGCTCGGTTGTGATTTGGCTGTATACAGCATGATTCCGAGTGTGCCATTACTTCTATACAACAGTTTCCTTTGTGTTATGCTAATTTCGTTGTGTTGCGACTTGTTTCCTTTGTGTTGCGGCTTGTTTCCATTGTGTTGTGCTAATTTTGTTATGTTGCAGGTTGTTTCCATTATACTAATTTTGTTGTGTTGTGACTTGTTTCCATTGTGTTGTGGCTTGTTTCCATTGTGTTGTTCTAATTTCGTTGTGCTGCGGCTTGTTTACCTTGGGTTGTGCTAATTACATTGTGTTGTGGTTTGTTTCTGTTGTGTTGCAGCTTGTTTCCGGTGTTGTGCTAATTTCATTGTGTTGCAACTTGTTTCTGTTGTGTTGCGACTTGTTTCTGTTGTGTTGCAGCTTGTTTCTGTTGTGTTGTGCTAATTTTGTTGTGTTGTGGAGATTTCGTTGTGTTGTGCACTACTGGGCCTCCGTAAGTATGCAATTTTGAATACAGCTAGTGTGTTTGAATGAGCGAATGATTCAATAAATCACTCATAAAAACAGTCACTTGTTTAGTTCCTGACTGAATTAGTGTTTTTGAATGAATACAACAAACACTTTAAAACACCGGGCATCATACACTTGCTGACTTTGTAAATGGTTACAGAAAAAAACATAATGCACTAAATGACTGATGATCACACACTATTTTTAAGCAGTTCCAAATGCAAAAAAAGTTATACAGAAATATGTGCTTGGAGACACATGACAAATGAAAACGATGTATGTTCTAAAATGGGCTCAAAATATCATGTTTGATATCCTTCGAATATATAGCTGAAACAAAAAAGTTTGATTCTGTGCCCATCATACACTACATAATTTTCTGTGAAATCTGTCAAATCCGATTGGCCAAGATCTGTAGGCTGGTGTCAAAGTCATGTCGGTAGTGTCATGTGTTTCCCTCCATGCCCTTATTTGGTCCTTCCTGTTCCTGTCCTCGTCAAGTCTGATTGTTTATTATTTCATTCAGGTGTGTGTAGTTAATTATTATGTGTATTTATTTCCTGCCTGTTCAGTTAATTTTCGTCTGGTCTACTCGTTACTCCCGGTGTTCCTGTGTGTCTTGCCGTGTCTTGTTTTGATTTCATTAAGGATTGTATTTTGAGTTTACCCTCGTCTCCTCGTGCATCCCTCGTGTGTGCACCGTGACAGCTGGCTATGACTTTCAGCAACTCATCCAGACTGTAAATCATGGCAAAAATGTAGGAAAACGTTGTGTAGTGTATTCCAGAGTTACCCTGTAGAAAGAATCACTGGAACATCCCCATCACAAGCACAGACAAGTAAACTGTTAGAAATATTGAAAAGTTGCAAAACAGTCACTTTTAGAATGCCATCAGCCAATCAGTGGTAAGGAACTGAACTAACTTTTATTTTCATTTATATACAGTCCCAAAATTAAATCTGACCAGTACTGGTTTGAGAAAATACATTCAGTTTAGGATGTCCTGAATAATTTATATATATATTTTTTTGGTAACACTTTATTATAGGGACCAATTCTCACTAGTTGTTTATTAGCATGCCTATTTTTAACATATTGGCTGTTTATTAGTACTTATAAAGCACATATTCTGCATGACCATATTCTACATCCCATATCCTAACCAGTACCTTACTAACTATTTATAAGCAGCAAATTAGGAGTTTATTGAGGCAAAAGTCATAGTTAATGGTTTGTTAATAGCGAGAATTGGACCTTATAATAAAGTGATTTTTTTTTTTTTTGTGAAAATGAAATGTGGTTCCAGTAACTGATGAAACTTCATAAAACTTAAAAATGCCTAAAACTCTCTCTTTTCATCATCTGATGATGCATTCAGTGTTGCCAGGAAAAGGCTGAGCAGCATGTACTTTTTTAAAAAAAAAAAAAAAGGTTTATTGCACCTTCATTTCCCTTTGGGTTATGTAAGTGTGTCATGTTTTTACCCATTCACTCCGTCATTACTGTTCTTACAGAGCCCTATGGCATCACACCTGGTCTGTACACTGCCCATTCCCCAGTGATTGACCTAAATGTGTGCAGCTGGCCTTGTAGAATACCTTGTTTCAGCACATTTTATGTAACACTCTTTGGTTTGAACATATTCACCTGTACATATAGTTCCATGAACATGTGTTAGCCTGCCAACTCACTTCATACAGCGTGTTTGACTAAAATGTGACATACTTACAACACAAAGCCTTTTAATGAGAGCCGATAAGGAAAGCAGTTAAGCTAAACTGTGAGGTTAATGGCGGCTGATAAAGATGAGCAGAAAATGATCCTTCATTCCATAAACAGATGATCCACAGAGATTTGAGTTGAAACCGGAAACTAAAGCCTAATTTGCACACTTTGACAGATTATTTTAGATGGTTACAATGGATATTTATTATGTTCACGTGTATTCGTCTCAAATCTAATTCACAAGCAGAAAATTGGATTTGGCTAAATGCTGTAAAGGTCAATCAACTACACTAGAACAAGAGCATTTACTTTTATATATCTACAGTATGATTTTATTTATATATATATATATATATATATATATATATATATATATATATATATATATATATATATATATATATATATATATATATATATATATATATATATACACATATATATATATATATATATATATATATATATATATACACATATACACACACATATACACACACACACACATTAGGGCTGGTAAGTGATTAAAATTTTTAATCTAATTAATTACGTGGCAATTAATTATTAATAAGTTCTGAGGGTCCAAGAGACCCCACAAGTCCTCCCATGAGGCGACTTTGTAACTTCTCATAGTGGCAGCTCTGTAACGGTGCCGCTTATCACATTTTGACCCTTAACTTGATTTTGCATCACATGGGGATGTCGACAGGGTGGGACACTGGCCTCTTGTTCGCTTTGCCTGTTCTGTTTGACCTTGGAGAGGCAGCAGACACATACTTCACTCACACTGCACTGAGATGTGTGTGTGTGTGTGTGTGTGTGTGTGTGTGTGTGTGTGTGTGTGTGTTGTTTTGGGGCATAGAAGGACAGATTTCAAGACATTTCAAAGAGCAATGAGGACCCTCTCGTTTGGGAGGACAGTTGGCTGTCCTCATAAAATAAACCTTTTAAAACCCTTTCTCAGCATGTTTTAATACCCAAAAAGTGGTTTTCTCAAAAGTCTTTGTGTACCAGAAACCTGACATATGTTGTATATCTGTGTGTCCGCCACTGCCCCCTATCTGTTGTCGAGGTCCCTGCATGCAGCGACACACAGGCGCGGGAAATTATACACAGGCGCGGGAAATTATACACAACGCGCGAAATTAGACGCTAATTCAACACTGCGCATGCTCATATTAGCATTACTCATTTTGATTGGCTGGATGGGAGAGAGCTTCGTCTGTCGACAGCTGATTCATTTTCCCGGGAGTTCTGGAAATGCACGTTGTGGAGAACAGGTAAGAAATCAATTACAAAACGTTTTAATAGGTTCGAATGACAAGTATAGATATGGTTATGGTATTTAGCAGACGCTTTTGTCCAAAGCGACATACAAATAACAACAATACAAAGTTGACCTTTACAGTAAAACGGGTCATACCACGAAATCAAGGCCTTTTCAACTTTGGCAAATTAAAAAATAAAATAAGTTTAATCGATTTGTTTTAAATATCCATGAAATGAAGACAGCTTAAAAGGACAAGACATTGTATTGTGCCATCTCAGGTTATGTATTTTTTTATTTTATGAGTACTTATCTACCTCATTTTTTGATATTTTTGTCATGCCTGTTACAGACACATGCGTTATTATACAATAGTTTTAATTAGAACTATGTTATAGTTTTCACATATATGAGCAGTATTTTAGGCCCTCTTTTCACTGGGATTGTTTCAAATTTTGGATTTTTTTTTTCAATCTTACATTTGTCATTCAAATGACCAAGAACATACAAATTATGGAGGGTGATCACATGTCAATTAAGAAAAATATATATTTTTACAAGAGAGATATTAAAAGAAGGGCTTTGTCAAAAATACAATATAGATAGGGTTACAATGGAAAAACTTGGAAGGCCATTACAAATATAATTTTTATACTTTTTATGAAATTAATGACAGTAACAGGATTGAAGTCATAGTAACAGGACTGACAAGAGTAACAGGGATGACAGGACGCATTCTTCAGTATACACACATTTGTTTACATAATATTGTAAAGTTTTACCTTTTTAAATTGTATTTTATTGTTTTGCACTCTTATAGTTGTATTAGTGAAGCACATTACATTTCTAAGAGATCTAAAGCCCGGTTTCACAGACAGGGTTTAGACTAAGTCAGGGTTAGACCTTAGTTCAATTTGGACATTTAAGTAGCTTTTATAAACGTGCCTTAGAAAAATACATTACTGGTGTGCATCTTGAGACAAAACAATGACACTGACATATTTTAAGATCTGTCAGTGCAAGTTGCTTTCAGTTAAAACAGCTCAGACATGCATTTTAGTCTGGGACTAGCTTAAGCCTTGTGTGTGAAACCGGGAGCTAATGTTTTAGGGTATTGAAATTAGACCCTTGTGTCCATCTGTTTGTCTGTGTATGTCCCGTCACAGAACTTAAAATATATTGATATACTGACAGCAGGGAAATGTTATGAAAGCATAGAACTCAATTGAAACTGTTTGAATATCCATGCTATTAGTGAGATGAAAAGTAGTGAAGTTGTGTTGTTGTTTACATTTTTGTTCTTAATTTCCTTAGCAAATTCTGTCATGCCACGGAGAACTACTCCCCTTCAGGATGCCATTAATCACATCCTTGCAGGAAGAGACAAGAATTCAATGTTAGAAATCAAATATATTAATCCAGTTAAAGGTGAGTGACTGACACGCTGCAGGCTAGACTGAGGGGTTACACGTCACTGGTTCTTGAATTGATATTATGACCAGTGGTTTTCAGTCTATGACTATTAATTGTATAAACATCAATATAAATTAAAGTTGTTAATAGTATTTTAATAATATTTTAGTTAATAGTGGGCCTGTCTGTTGCTGTATTCTACACTTGGACATATTCATTATTCTACATGTAGAATTGAAAAAAAAAAAAAAAAAAGCACAACGTTGCATAGTAGCGATTTATAGGAATAATTGATTCTGATTATTTGCAGTGCTGAGTTGTATCCAGTGGATAGTCTGCTACCCCTGTGTCTCTAATAAGGTTGTGTCTGCAGGTCGTGGTATCTTCACTTTAGCTGTTTTCAATCAAGGAGACTTTGTGGTGGAGTATAGAGGGGAGCTCATTGATGCAGCTGAAGCTGAACATAGACGTAAACTGTACCACAATGCATGTTCGATCTTCATGTTTGACTTCGTATGGAAGCGGAAGACATGGTGGTAGGTTCAGAATGACTAATATGTTTAAATTTCTATAGTGAGAAGTCAGGATTTCTGAAGTAAAGATCTCATGTTGCTCTTTAACTTATCAACTATGCATCGAACAACTATACTTGTATTGGATGTTGGCATTAGTGTAGTTGCTTTCAAATTAAAGTACAATTCAAAAGCGTGTCACTATAAACGTCTGTTTAGTGCATGATGTTTGTAAATTTGCAGTATTGATGGAGCACTTGAAGATGGGTCATTTGGGCGACTGGTAAACGATGAGCACAAGGCACCAAATTGCAGAATGAAGTTGATCGAAGCAGAAGGGAAGCCACATCTCTGCCTTTTTGCACTGAAGGAAATTACGGCAGGAACTGAAATCACTTATGACTATGGTGGGAAAGAATGGCCCTGGCGTAAAGAGGTGGGTCATTTTGATTTTTTTTTTTCCTATGAATTGGTGTCAAGGTTTAAAGACTATACATCTAGACATCTTGATAACAATGAAATCATCTCTGTCTTAAACGCTACTGTGTGTTAAGCTGTGTGAGTTTCATGATGCCACAGACATTACACAATACCTATCGCTTGTTAGTGCCAACAATTACAGTGGGGCAAAAAAGTATTTAGTCAGCCACCAATTGTGCAAGTTCTCCCACTTAAAAAGATGAGAGGCCTGTAATTTTCATCATAGGTATACCTCAACTATGAGAGACAAAATGAGAAAAAAAATCCAGAAAATCACATTGTAGGATTTTTAAAGAATTAATTGGTAAATTCCTCGGTAAAATAAGTATTTGGTCACCTACAAACAAGCAAGATTTCTGGCTCTCACAGACCTGTAACTTCTTCTTTAAGAGGCTCCTCTGTCCTCCACTCGTTACCTGTATTAATGGCATCTGTTTGAACTGTTTGATCAGTATAAAAGACACCTGTCCACAACCTCAAACAGTCCAACTCCAAACTCCACCATGGCCAAGACCAAAGAGCTGTCAAAGGACACCAGAAACAAAATTGTAGACCTGCACCAGGCTGGGAAGACTGAATCTGCAATAGATAAGCAGCTTGGTGTGAAGAAATCAACTGTGGGAGCAATTATTAGAAAATGGAAGACATACAAGACCACTGATAATCTCCCTCGATCTGGGGCTCCACGCAAGATCTCACCCCGTGGGGTCAAAATGATCACAAGAACTGTGAGCAAAAATCCCAGAACCACACGGGGGGACCTAGTGAATGACCTGCAGAGAGCTGGGACCAAAGTAACAAAGGCTACCATCAGTAACACACTGCGCCGCCAGGGACTCAAATCCTGCAGTGCCAGACGTGTCCCCCTGCTTAAGCCAGTACATGTCCGGGCCCGACTGAAGTTTGCTAGAGAGCATTTGGATGATCCAGAAGAGGATTGGGAGAATGATGAAACCAAAATAGAACTTTTTGGTAAAAACTCAACTTGTCGTGTTTGGAGGAGAGAGAATGCTGAGTTGCATCCAAAGAACACCATACCTACTGTGAAGCATGGGGGTGGAAACATCATGCTTTGGGGCTGTTTTTCTGCAAAGGGACCAGGACGACTGATCCGTGTAAACGAAAGAACGAATGGGGCCATGTATCGTGAGATTTTGAGTGAAAACCTCCTTCCATCAGCAAGGGCATTGAAGATGAAACGTGGCTGGGTCTTTCAGCATGACAATGATCCCAAACACACCGCCCGGGCAACGAAGGAGTGGCTTCGTAAGAAGCATTTCAAGGTCCTGGAGTGGCCTAGCCAGTCTCCAGATCTCAACCCCATCGAAAATCTTTGGAGGGAGTTGAAAGTCCGTGTTGCCCAGCGACAGCCCCAAAACATTACTGCTCTAGAGGAGATCTGCATGGAGGAATGGGCCAAAATACCAGCAACAGTGTGTGAAAACCTTGTGAAGACTTACAGAAAACGTTTGATCTCTGTCATTGCCAACAAAGAGTATATAACAAAGTATTCAGATGAAATTTTGTTATTGACCAAATACTTATTTTCCACCATAATTTGCAAATAAATTCTTTAAAAATCCTACAATGTGATCATCTGGATTTTTTTTTTTGTTTTTTTCTCTCATTTTGTCTCTCATAGTTGAGGTATACCTATGATGAAAATTACAGGTCTCTCTCATCTTTTTAAGTGGGAGAACTTGCACAATTGGTGGCTGACTAAATACTTTTTTGCCCCACTGTATAACCAAAAAACAGAAGTCACTTCTTGGTGGAATTCAATCCGGTTTTCAGTCAATCTTGTCAGGTTAATCTTGAACTTACATGACTCTCCCAGTTGATGCCAGCAAGCTTATCTGTATGTTTTGTCCTGTATGGTTTGTAGATTCCCCCTACTGTTACTAGCACTGCTGCCCAAGAGTCTATTGAAGACCGTTTCCAAGACCAAACCATGTCATCCACAGTCTCTATTGAAGGTCAGTGACTGTTTGACTTAATGTTTTACATGAGTTATGGTGGGCATATAAATGTATTGTCTATAAAGCATGTGAACCAGTGATGGTGTGGTTGCTTCTAGAGTGATACACAACCCCACCCTCCGTGGCCTTCCTCATATTCTTTCCTGTATTCTACAGAGACCAGAGAGAGACCAGAAGTCCAGTCCTGCAATATAACATCAGGCAGTTCTGCTTGTGAGGTTAGGTTGAATACGACTGTCTGTTAAAGCAATAAGTCCCATTGTTTTACCACAATGGGACTTTAGTCAGTTCAACTGTACAATAACACCATTGTGTAGATGATGTCCAAGTTCACATGTGCATTTTTCTGTTTAACTTGTTTAGACACAGCTCAGTGGTGCAAGCTTCCCTTCTGGCCAACACTCCGTTCTGGAGCTTGGTGACCACGCCCATGACTTGGAACCCAATGTTTTCTCTACAGACTTATTCAGAGGTGAGTCCCTGCTTGAATAAGCAATGCCTGGTAAACACTGGGGTCTTCCAAAGCACTGTGCCTTCATGTCCTGTGTTCTCTTCAACAGACACAGAATTGAGAGCAGAGTGTCAGTCATCCAGTCCCACACCAGACAGCCCTGAGCGTGAGGTTAGTTTGAATTCAGCTGTTTATTACGGGATGTATGAATGTTTAGTTTAGTTTCGTAAATGATGTAGTTTCGTAAGGGACATATTTATCAGTTAATTACAATTATACTGCAGGTACAGTCTGAAAATCTTTGTCGGTACAGATAGTCATCATTTAACATTGTGTTCCCCTGTCTACATCATTTTGAGTGTCATAAACTTAAAGGTTTGGGTGAAGGTGTCCCTCTTAGGTGAAATGGACACTGTACCAGTTGATGCCTGTTCATCTTTGCATATTGCTGTTCTTTTTTTAGGTGCATTGTGTCAGAGGTCAATATGGCACTTCTTCTGTGAAAGAGGGGATTGGAGAAGTTGGTGTCCAGCACCAGGACGTGTCACCCCCTGTGTTCTCAACAGACCTTACCAGTGGTCAGTTAAAGTTTTGAGTAAATGTTGTTAACTTCTGGCAATGCATGGCATGCCTGAAGGTTTGCAGCATGAAAAAAAACATGTCAATATCAGGCCATTTTTAGATGATTATTTTGTGTCTTGATGGAGATTTTGAGTAGAATTTTGTCTGTCAGGGATGAGAGTTGAGTATGTTATGTCTATATGTGGTTTTATGACTTGAGGAAAGCCAAGCACTGAATCTCCCTGTGTTCCCTTGTACAGAGACCGAATCGAGATCAGCGTGTCAATCATCCAGAGCCGCGCCAAACGACTCTGCTTGTGAGGTGAGTTTGAATTTACTTTTGTTTTGAAATTGACCAATGGTTAGAAGTACTGTGATGTTCCATGGAACACAATTTTCAGTGTTTTAGTAAACATCTTGCAGCTGCGGTGGAAATGTCCTCTATTCAGTATGGATGGTCTTTTCTAACCACGGTGTCCCCTCAACACGCGTGTTTTTCTGAGTGTGCCACACACTGGGAGTTCAACAGTGGAAGACTCAGGGTTTGAGCATGGATGTCATTACAAGTCCAAAGGACAGTGTCCTTGCATACCTTGAGTTTGTCTGTGTCACACACACGTGCACAGATCAATTTTTACTTTTTTACCTTTACTTTATACTAAATTACTTTTTCTTACAATTGTTTTTACATTTCTTGCTTTACTTAAATAGATAGTCCAGGGTTAATAAACCCTTTCCCTTGCTGTTAGGGGTGGCAGTGCTGTGGCTAGGAAGAAGGAGAATAATCGGTACAGCACTGACCGAAGTTGTAGGCTAAAGCTAACTGAACCGGGCAGGGAAATGACATTGAAATGGACTTTCCTTCCCCTATCGGATTGTGTTACCTGCTGTTTTGCTTTTAGTCTATGGTGTAAAAAATGTTCTTGTTCTTCCTATTGACAGCACTCGGTAACCTCAAACAACAGGTCTATAGGTTGATTTACCCTTAAGTTTAGCTTTTAGTGTTGCGCAAAGCCTTTGATAGGTAGAGATTCCTGTTGGCATTTTCATTTTTATAGCAATGGTGTGCTTCAAACATCATGTAGTTCCTCCGCACCTGTAGAGAAGTTTTGTTCCAATAAAATGACAGCAGGGGTAGTGAGGAATGATTTTTATCACATTGGAATTTGAATTAGCTCAATGCAAAAGTTTTAAGTTATTTTTTTTTTATTTTTTTTTATCATCATCAATTCAAAAAGGAGCTATGTGAGTTATCATTATTTTGACAATTAGAAACTTATTAATTTGCAGTGGTTTATGGTATAAGCTCCTTTACTTGGATAATAGCATATCTGTACAGTCTTTTACTGTTTACTTTTTGTATTATTGTAATGAAATGTTTTCTGGTCATTATTTACCCCGTAGTTAGCATAGTATGTTTGTTTTTTTTATTTTTCTTGTCATCCTACATAGTTGTGAAAAAATTTAGAACATGTGGCTTTAAACTCTGTCTTAGTACAACTTTACAATAAACGTATAGGTGATATCCAAGTTCTCATCTGCAAAACGATAGGGGAAGGAAAGTCCATTTCAATGTCATTTCCCTGCCCGGTTCAGTTAGCTTTAGCCTACAACTTCAGTCAGTGCTGTACCGATTATTCTCCTTCTTCCTAGCCACAGCACTGCCACCCCTAACAGCAAGGGAAGGGTTTATTAACCCTGGACTATCTATTTAAGTAAAGCAAGAAATGTAAAAACAATTGTAAGAAAAGAAAGTAATTTTGTATAAAATAAAGGTAAAAATTGAACATCTGTACACGTGTGTGTGTGTGTGTGTGTGTGACACAGACAAACTCAAGGTATGCAAGGACACTGTCCTTTGGACTTGTAATGACATCCATGCTCAAACCCCGAGTCTTCCACTGTTGAACTCCCAGTGTGTGGCACACTCAGAAAAACACGCGTGTTGAGGGGACACTGTGGTTAGAAAAGACCATCCATACTGAATAGAGGACATTTCCACCGCAGCTGCAAGATGTTTACTGTATCTGTTCAACTTTTTATACACAGCAAAATAGTGCAAGCTTCCCTTCTGGCCAACACTCCGTTCTGGAGCTTGGTGACCACGCCCATGACTTGGAACCCAATGCTTTCTCTACAGACTTATTCAGAGGTGAGTCCCTGCTTGAATAAGCAATGCCTGGTAAACACTGGGGTCTTCCAAAGCACTGTGCCTTCATGTCCTGTGTTCTCTTCAACAGACACAGAATTGAGAGCAGAGTGTCAGTCATCCAGTCCCACACCAGACAGCCCTGAGCGTGAGGTTAGTTTGAATTCAGCTGTTTATTACGGGATGTATGAATGTTTAGTTTAGTTTCGTAAATGATGTAGTTTCGTAAGGGACATATTTATCAGTTAATTACAATTATACTGCAGGTACAGTCTGAAAATCTTTGTCGGTACAGATAGTCATCATTTAACATTGTGTTCCCCTGTCTACATCATTTTGAGTGTCATAAACTTAAAGGTTTGGGTGAAGGTGTCCCTCTTAGGTGAAATGGACACTGTACCAGTTGATGCCTGTTCATCTTTGCATATTGCTGTTCTTTTTTTAGGTGCATTGTGTCAGAGGTCAATATGGCACTTCTTCTGTGAAAGAGGGGATTGGAGAAGTTGGTGTCCAGCACCAGGACGTGTCACCCCCTGTGTTCTCAACAGACCTTACCAGTGGTCAGTTAAAGTTTTGAGTAAATGTTGTTAACTTCTGGCAATGCATGGCATGCCTGAAGGTTTGCAGCATGAAAAAAAACATGTCAATATCAGGCCATATTTAGATGATTATTTTGTGTCTTGATGGATATTTTGAGTAGAATTTTGTCTGTCAGGGATGAGAGTTGAGTATGTTATGTCTATATGTGGTTTTATGACTTGAGGAAAGCCAAGCACTGAATCTCCCTGTGTTCCCTTGTACAGAGACCGAATCGAGATCAGCGTGTCAATCATCCAGAGCCGCGCCAAACGACTCTGCTTGTGAGGTGAGTTTGAATTTACTTTTGTTTTGAAATTGACCAATGGTTAGAAGTACTGTGATGTTCCATGGAGCACAGTTTTCAGTGTTTTAGTAAACATCTTGCAGCTGCGGTGGAAATGTCCTCTATTCAGTATGGATGGTCTTTTCTAACCACGGTGTCCCCCCAACACGTGTTTTTCTGAGTGTGCCACACACTGGGAGTTCAACAGTGGAAGACTCGGGGTTTGAGCATGGATGTCATTACAAGTCCAAAGGACAGTGTCCTTGCATACCTTGAGTTTGTCTGTCACACACACGTGTACAGATCTTTACCTTTTTTTTCACAAAATTACTTTAGTTTCTTAGAATTGTTTTTACTTTTGCTTTACTTAAATAGATTAGGGTTAATCAACCTATTTCCTTGCAGTTAGAGGTTATGTAGTGCTGTGGCTAGGAAGAAGAGAATAATCAGTTTCCTTGCCCCTATCAGTTAGTTACTCGCTGTTTCGCTAGTAGTCTGTATTGTAGAAAATTCTCATTCTTCCTACCTACAGCACTTGCTGTCTTCAAACAACAGGGCTATAGGTTGATTTACCCTGGACCTTGGAGTTTAACTTTTAGTGTTAAGCAAAGCCTTTGATTGGTAGAGATCCCTGTTGGCTTTTTTTTTTTTTTTAACAGATAATAGAAGTTAAGCAGGGTAAATCTAAGTTTGGCTTTGGATACAGGTTCAGAAACTAGATGTGTTGTGTTTTTTTTTAAATGCCAGATGAAGGTTTACTTCATTATTTAGAGGAATTGCCATCGTCACAAGAGTTCCAAGTAAAGCATATCTTTCTCTTGTGTGTGTGATGAGTGACGCCCCAACAGTTAGCCAATCTTAACATAAGTCACAGGAATTGAATAGATATGCTTCGCTATTATATCTCAAAAGTAACTTCTTTCCCCCTTTTCATCTCTCCTGAAGGATTTGTAGAAAAAGTTGTGTGAAAGTAAAACAGCCAAATGTTTTTTTTTTTTTAATTCATGATATAATTTGTGTGTGTAAAGGTGTTTTATTTCATGTTTTGAATTTTTTTTTTTTTTTTTTCACAGTGTACAATCCATAAGCTGGTTTTTGAATTGGTGAGAATTGACAAATGCTGGATATGCAATTCACCTTTGACATCTATCAGATGGCACGGTGTAAGATGCAAACGTAAGTGTGTTATTCATCTTCTTTTAATTAATGCATTTCTCAGTATACCATAAGTAGTTTAATTTCATGCCATGGATCAGTTCCAGACTCACACCTATAAAGCATAAAAACATGTTGCTTGAATGTTTTATCAGTTCAAACCATTGCGGTGAAAAACACTGTAGTGGCAGATACTATGACATATCACGCAAGTGAGTTTGCAAGCTGAGGCATATGGCAGAGAACAGAGAGCATACTGCAAACTAGTCGCCTTTTGGAAAAATTTACCATTTTGGAATCAAAATAGGCCATTGACGTGAAGCGAAGGAGTTTTTTTTTTTTTATTTTGGGGTGGGGAGGGGGGTCGGCGAGTCGGAGAAGCCGTATCACAAATCTATCACGCAGGGTTTCCCTATCCCTGGAGACATTCGCCTTTGGATGTTGAACAAGTCCTTAATTCCTTTGCTATTATCATTTATATTATTAGGCTATCTATATTGTCCTATTGCTCTTTGTTGATTAGACTTAGCCCTAAGTTAGGCTACAACCTTAAATCCTCGCAAATGTTTCGCTCTTTCATTCGGTTCGCTGCAGCTCGGCTAAATGCGTCTTTCATGGACTTTATTCATTTGCAATGTTAACCCAAGTGCACAATAAGCGAAACGCCACTGTTTGAATTGTTGTATAGACTAATTTCAACAAGCTCATATTTGCGACGTTACCAATGCAAAAACCGCAGTTCTTGGTTTGATCCGCTATGTGAATATAGGGCAATGTTTGTGCTGCTCCATTAGTATTTTTAAAGATTAGCTTGGCTGAAAAGCATAATGCACAAACGTTTCATTATGTCTAAGTGAGTATCAACACAAGCAAAATGCCCTCAAGTCCGTGGTGTGCTCAGGTCATTGCTGAAGTCATTCTGTAATTACGCATACGCTCACAAACTTGGAAGATGATGTTAAACCCTTCGAGCAAACATTGCATCAAACTTGCAAATTTCTTAGAATGTCTATGTACTCAAAGTGTCTGTCCAATAAGTGTCTGTCCAATAAGCATTTCCAAGTGTTTTTTTTTTTTTTTTCTAACTTTTTTTTTTTTTTTTACTTTGTGCCTTCCAATAAGTCACTGGGCCTATCTTTACGCATCTGAGTTGATAATAGATTGAGTGGGCTTTTCGAGTGGACTTCGAATTTAGTTTGGCTAATTGAGATGATAAATATACTGTATATAAAAGTCATGATGAACAAAAACTTTAGGCCTTATAAATCCAGACCTAATTCAATAGATCCACCAAGCAATTGGCAATCCAAATGCTTGAAGGTGTCTCCACACCTTTCCAATTACTTTTTGGAAGAATTTATTTTATTCTCACAAGCCTTATTAATTAATGTAGGATAAACATTTCAGCATTTCTGTTCCACATTAGACCATTCTGCCAGAAGTCTTTGGGCCAAGGATGCATTCTGAAATGTAGCCTATATGGCCTCACACCTTGCATATTACACATTAAAAAAAGAATGTGTTTGGTCAGGTCAGGCTACTAATGAGTCTGTTTTTACAATAACAATGTTTTATAATCAGAATCTCAAATCTCTTGATTGTTAGGACGATGCCATATATCATATTTGTAAGTTTAAATCGGTTTGTATCTGTCTGGAATAGGGCTGCAACAACTAATCGATAAAATCGATTATTATCGATAATGAAAATCATCGACAACGATTCTCATTATCGATTAGTCGGGTCTGCCCACAGTGCATGTCCAACTTCAGCCAGTCGTATCTAAATTACAGCACTGAATAATGCATTTCTATGGCCAAAATGCATCTAAAAATAGTGGAGGAAACAGAATGAGATGCTGCGGGAGAAGTACGTGATCCAAGCTGCACAAAACATGAGAATTCTTTATTTTAAGCTTTAAGTTAATGCATTAGCGTAATGACTTGCTTCTGTCAGGCGCTTTGACAGATGCGTGTGCGTCAGCGCAAAAACTGTTTACGGTCATATCCTTATCTGTAAATGTCACAAATTCATGCGAGCATTTCCATTTTTGCATAAAGTTGCGTCCTGACTGTCTGTGTTGTTTAAATCTTTCCTGAATGAACGCGAGCGCGTGAACGCGCATCAGAGAGCGATTAATATTCAGCGCAAAAACATTCATTGTGCTGAAATGTGTTGAACGTTAAATTAAGGTTTAAAAGTCAACACGTAGTGCACGTATTTTATGAGAGTAGGAACTGTAAAGGGATAACCGCGTATAGTTGTCTGAATATAAATATCAGATACTTCATAGCCGCCTTTTACAGGATAAAGAAATTACAGTAAACGTGACTGTGATCAAAGTGAACACGTGTTCCTGCAGAACATTACTCTCACCTGTTGGTTAACACCGAGTTTGTGTTTTTATTCGTCTTTATTATCTTAGTTATATCTTAATTTTTGATGAAGAGATTTAAATAGGCTACAGTGCTCAACATATTTACTAAAGGTTTATAACAAATTATGTAAGGTTTGTGGCACTGCTACTCTAAACTAACAGTACTGGTGTTTACTAAAATCATTTTTTAGCTGTCTATATTGGTTAGTCCTCCAATATGTGTAAGCTCTTTAGTAACAGTAGGCTATTTCTATAATGTAATTATTGCTGTAATGAAAGAATGAAAGATCTATGAAAGATTTTTTCAGATACACAATTAGTCAAAAAAGTAGCTAAACAATGCCAGCAAGAATGCATGCTGTTATGAAAGGCAGGAGGCCATTTTTTTTTAATATGTGAATAAATACAATTTAGTTTTTTCAGTTTGTTATTTGCCAAATAAGTGACAATAACATATTTTTAGATTTAAACAATTCTTTGACAGATTCCTAAAATATTTGTTTTCTCTCTTTTTATGACAGGTGGTCTAATAAATTAAAGCACTGTATGTTTTCATAGCATTCAGTTGGCACATTTGTTTGAAGGACATTGTGCAGAATGTGGAAGTATTTTTTTTTTTTTTGCCAAAAAAAAAAAAAAAAAAAGTTTTTAATCGATTAATTGGAAAATAAATAAATAAATAAATAAATAATCGGCCAACTAATCGATTATCAAAATAATCATTAGTTGCAGCCCTAGTCTGGAAATCCCATCAGAATGCACCATTTGAACAGTCATTTTTCAAAAAATTCTGCTTTTCATTCTGAACTCACTTTATGCTTTAGCTTTCAGTTCACTTTATGCTTATGTTTAGTGGCGTTAGTGAATTTAATGTGTGATGTGTGGGATCACTACATACTTTTTTATCTTTAACTTTGAATGGGTAATGTAAACGCTCTGCCACTCCAGTGAATTCTACCTTAATGGTCGAAACCTGTGTACATTTGTCTAAATGGAAAATGTTAGCCATCACTCAAACTGTGCATTTGTACTGAACCCTTGCATTTCTTGATTTTGTATGTTTCATAAGTGTGAAGCTGTTTGTATTTAATAAGAAAATGAGTATGTAATTGGTCAGCATGAGAAACTGATCAATTGTAGTCTAATGCTGTGGTTTGCTTAATTTTGTCTGTGAAGAATGCTGTGGTGTGTGGCATAAAATCTGCCTCCAGAAATCCTCAGAAGACTGGGATATATCAGATGTAAGTGTACATTGAAGTATAATATGCTTAATATCAATATGATGGCTCTTAGCAGTTTGTTTTTGACATCCATCCTTCCCATGTGTATTTCTGTTATTTAAGGTATGCTGTATTTAATTAATTAATTAATTAATTAATTTAATTTAATGTACTTTACAGGATGATGTCTCATCTGATGACGAGTACATCCCAGAGTCTGTATCGGATTCAGAAAGCTCAGGGACAGAGTTGAGTGAGTTGCCTGAACCATCCAAAAAGTCCCATACCACTAATATGCCTGATTTAGGCGTTACTTTTGGTGAACAAGAACAGACCATAGATATACAGGACAACTGTAAGAATATCCTGATGGATCTAGAAACTACTGGTGATCTCCAAAGTGACCCCGAACCAGAACCAGAAAGCTCAGAGTCATACCAGCAGAAAACAAAAGATGCGTGTAACGAAAAGGGTACCGTGGATATTCTTGGCCAAAGTAAATCCCCAACCAAATCAGCAAAATTCCTTAAAAGCCAAGTCAATTATTGTTTTGTATGTGGACAACCTCAAACAAAATTTGCACGTCATCTCGAGAGGCATGTAAATGAAAATGCTGAAATCGCACAGGCACTCCAGTTCCCCAAATCATCAAAGAACAGAAAGGTTCTTCTTGAGAAATTCCGAAACCTTGGCAACTTCAAGCACAACTCAATTGTTAAAACCACAGGATCAGGCTGTCTTAAAGTGAAAAGGAGTTCCAAACAGAGCAGCAGCCCTGAGACGTATGATTACTGCTTGTACTGTAAGGGTATGTTATCCAGAAAAGAACTTTCTCAACATATGAAAAGATGTGCTCTAAGACCAGAGAATAATGTTGAAGAGGGACCTGAGTTGAGAGAGAGAGTCTTTGGTATAGCATCTGCTCAATCCACAATGTCCCAGCCAATTTCAAATGAACTTTGGTCAGTGCTGGGCAAAATGCACAAGGATGACGTGTCCACTGCAATAAGGAATGATCATTATCTCATGCAGTTTGCCCAGTCCCTCTTTAATAAGCATGGGAGTGACAGATCAAAGCATGAGTATATAAGACAGAAAGTAAGGGAACTTGGGAGATTACTTGTGACTTTGCGCCACACAACAAAAATCCATAACATGGAAGAGGCAATAAAACCAGGCAACTTCTTTATTCTTACTAGTGCTGTCAAGAGAGTTTCAGGTTTTGATCACGGAAACAGCACATTCAAAGCCCCAAGTTTGGCCCTGAAAATTGGGCATTCTCTCAGAAAGATAAGTGACCTCATTATGTGTCGTGCTCTCATGGAAGAGGACCAAGAGGTGATCGATTCCATCAGGAGGTTTCATACACTTCATGAAACAAAGTGGTCTGAATTAGTTTCCCATTCTGCCTTATCAAACCTGAGTGAGGCAAAATACAACAAGAGCACCAGGCTTCCGCTGGCCAAAGACGTTCAGAAGCTACAGTTATATCTTGGTCAGCAAGTGGAATTGACTAAGGAGAAACTAGCCGATAACCCAACAGCAGGCACTTATGCAGCACTAGCAAAGGTGACCCTCTGTCAAGTTATTTTGTTTAATAGGAGGAGGGAAGGTGAAGTGGCACGGATGACTGTAAAAAATTTTGAAGATCGGGACATGTCCCAACTAAACGATGACATAAGCACTGGGCTTACAGAAGTTGAGAAGAGACTTTGCAAACAATTCGCCAGAGTGGAACTGAGGGGGAAAAAAGGACGAAAGGTTGCTGTGATCCTGACTCCTGATATGACTGCTAACCTGTCACTCCTCATTAGTAAGAGGAAAGAGTGTGGAGTAACTGAAAACAACAATTACCTCTTTGCTATTCCTTGTAGTGATGGTCACTACAGAGGGCAGTTTGGTCAATTTGCAGATGCTTGTGGAGCCGAAGATCCTCAAAACCTCAGATCAACTAACCTTCGCAAACAGATCGCCACAATAAGCCAAGTCATGAACTTGAAAGATAATGAACTGGACCAGCTGGCCGATTTTCTCGGCCATGACATTAGGGTGCATAGGGAGTACTATCGACTGCCCCAATCAACAATTCAGCTGGCTAAGATCTCAAAGCTGCTTATGGCTATGGAGAAGGGAAGTGTGAA
Source organism: Spinibarbus caldwelli (assembly GCA_039654775.1). Classification (NCBI taxonomy): domain Eukaryota; kingdom Metazoa; phylum Chordata; class Actinopteri; order Cypriniformes; family Cyprinidae; genus Spinibarbus; species Spinibarbus caldwelli. Next base: position 11,053,869 of record CM077229.1, on the reverse strand, counting down.
GGATATTCAAGGAAAATCTCTGGACGAAATTGGTGGTATGCATCATTTACATGTTGTTAAATCTACTTGGTGTATGTGTATATGATTGGTGTAATAACATTTTTACAATATCATTTAATAGATGACATAGACGATATGGATACCGGATCACAGCAACTCCCTAATGTTTCCACATTGCAAGGTACTGTTAAAATTGGCTCCCAAGGCTACTGAAATTGTTGTATTCTGTGTTGTGGATTTTGCAGTTGTATTGGTGAAATATTTAAAATAGGCTTTTTTTATATATTTAGATAACAGCCTACTGTTATTTCAAACATGTATGAACTTTTTATTGCCTACCCTCCTTGCTGTGTAGTTGATACCATTGGGGGGGGTTTTGTCTTGTTTTGTTTTTAGACAATGATGAAATGTTGGCTTCTGTGACTTTTGGATCGCCTCACCTCTCCGATACTGCAGCTCAAGGTATAATCTCAATGATGGACCCAAAGTTTGCCCAACATATCTCATGTAATGAGCTGGGATCTGTAGGTTCATTAGAGAATATTAAAAATATTTTAGTCAGGAATTTTCCAGTAGTACGATGGTTAGAAACTTTGTTAGAAGCTTAACTTTTTGTCATCTCTCTTCATTGTGACTAGGGATGGAACGGTATGAAAATTTCATATCACGATTATAGTGACCCAAATTATCACAATTATCAATATTATCACGGTTTTGTTAAAATGAGATGAAAGTGTTCAAAAAGAAAAAATGCACACACTGAAAACATGAACAAGTTTTATATTTCAAAATCAACAAACAACAAATAAATCAAGCAGCTCTATGCACTTTTTTTAGCAAGATTCTATTCTGTGGCATTTCCTTCCTTATAATGACCGTCGTCAATAGTCAAGTCACCTTTATTTATATAGCACTTTTTACAATGCAGATTGTCAAAGCATCTTTACAGTGATAACTGGTGAATAATTTTGTCCAGCTTAAGTAAATTCAGTATTGATTTGTTCGGTTGTAAAAAATCAATAATTAGTTAATTTATCTATATATCAGCACTGTAAAAATAAAAACAGTGACGTCATTGTCCAGCACAGTCCTGTTCGCATACAATGGTGTCAATGCAGGCAGATAAAAACATTGTTGAATATCCAGTGAAATGCGCAATAACGCATTATAACAGCGCACATCCACGTATCACAACGGACACGCTCTCTCATTTCATTAATGCCACTTGCGTCTCTGTTTTTCATTGTATTGAAAATGAAATCAGACTTTACTATTAATACTACTATAATTATTACTATAACTTGTGATCATCTTGTCTGGACGATTGTTTTGTACACTGTACAAAATGGATTTATAAGCAGGTTAGATTTAAAACATTAATCTCAATTCAATATGTCCCTGTAATTATTTATGTGGTAAAGAAAATCTGTGTAATAAGTGCACAATGAATATACATTATTATCCCTTAAATGTCACCCTAGTCTTGTCTGAACTTGTTAGTTCGTCTTTGGCTCAAAGCCACTTGCTGCGAACTTTTCTTCGTGGAAGCTTCACGTTATTATTTCCCAGATGTAGTTTTAGTATTGAGGTCAAAGTCCACTTGCCTTGCGTTTGCAGATTTGAAGTGTTTGCCCCTATAGCAGCGACTTTCTTCTTGCATGTTCTGCAGACAGGGTGATCATACTCTATTAAGTTTCCCTCAGGACTTTTGTAAAAGCCAAAATATGACCACACCTCAGATTTGGTCCTTTTAGAAGGCTGAAATCTCCCGGCGCTGTCACTGCCTTCTGCCATTTCTTCTCATTCAAAAAACAACGTTGCGCGCTGCGTCTGCATCAGACCGATGCTGGCTGGATAGGATTTACTGCAAGTTTTCAAAATCGTGATAATCAAACACTGTTTTAATAATTAAATTTTAAACAATATTACTAAACTTCATTACATTTTACCGTGGTTTATTGTGAAACCGGTAATTGTTCCATCCCTAATTGTGACGCATATGCTTTGTGGCTAGTATTTTGATGTGTTCAGTAGTTTGCATGATCATTTTAAAACAACAGGGAAGACTTGGCCTGTGTAAAATCTACATCATTTCCTAGTAAAATTATTACTCAAGGTATTGTTGCACATATTCATGCTCTCCTGACTTCATCCGCTTCAACAACTTTGCCACGAGTATAGTTATTATATAGAATTGGCTGTCTGCAGTTTTACATGTATCCCCTCAATGTCCATGGTGTTTGATTGGTAGGCACAGGCTCTTTAAGCCCATACATTTATACTGTGCAATATTTTTTTTAGATGACCAGGGGAACGCTGCCTGTGTAACTTCTGGTTCACCTCATCTCCCTGACTCGGTTACGCAAGGTATTATTTAAATGCAGTGCCATGTCCATCACTAGGCACACTTGCTAATGTGCAGTCAACACTTACATTATGTTTGGTTAGACATATAAAGCATATAAAGAAGCTGGATATATTTTGTTTTAACAAGCAGTGTAATGAAATGTCATGTTAATGAAAACAATCAAACTTGATTTTTAGCAGATCTAAAGTCAATTTATCATCACACACATTTTGTCTACACAAGTTCCAGCTTGTTTGGCAATTTTGAACAGCAACATCCCTACCTGCAAGTACATCTCACAGGATCTTTGATCTTTTTTAATCTTCTAATCTTTTTTTTAATTGTTCAGGTTTCCGTGTTTCATCAAGGCGGTGTGTGAAGAGACCATGGTCTGAGGAGGAGATACAAGCTGTGATGAAACATATGAGGCCTTTTATTGAAAACGGTGTCACTGTCACCAGTGAGCAGTGCCTGAAGTGCAAGGAAAAGGAACAACCTATCTTGGAGACAAGATCCATTCAAAACATTAGAGATTTTGTACGCAACAGAGGCTTGGCCTTTAAAAGGCGTTCAAATGCTAAACACTAAATGCACTTTTGGACAGCCTGAGCCTTTACCTTTCTAGGCACGTTTTAAAAGTTGATGTCCTGTGTTCAGAAATGGTTTAGGTAACTTCATTTATTTTGCTCACAGGCAGTGTTTTGTTTGTTTTGCTATGTGGTTAGCCTGGGCCTTTTAATGTCAGGATTCACTTTTATTTTCCTTTATTAATTTTTACAATGCTGTCCTTTAAGGAATTGATTCTTGAGGTGACTAAATCAAATATAGTTCAGGAATTCAACAGATGTTGTGTTGTGTGTTAATGACAAACCTAGATTATTATTTTCAACATTTTTAGCTTAAATGCAGATGAGTTAAGTTTAGTAGTCAAACATAATGAAATCAACTAATGAGCTAAATATACTTGGTGAGACCTCAGCAAGTTGCGATCCTATTCGCAATCTCCACAAAACAACAAAAGAGCAAGCATAAATCAAGCGTATAGCATCAGTTCTGGCAGGTAACGTTAGTCAAGCTTGCATCAGCTGACTGTCAGCTGATCACGTCTACCTATAGGAATACGACGTCTATCACAGCATACATACATACAGCTCCTCAGTATTATCAGCTTCTATCGCATTCTCCAGAGCTCATTTACCCTCCTCCATCCCCAGCTCCTCCTCTTGTACAGTCAGGATTTGGTATTCTAATTCCCCTTGAATCAGACTAAATTCCTGAATTATTTTGTACATTTAATACCAACATTAATTATATCTGCAATACATTATGTTGGTTCTGTTCTGTTTACCCTTAGGGGGTTATTGCTGCTCTCCCTGCTCTTATCCATGCTAGGCTGCATGGATGCACAGGGAGTCCTTGCCCAGAACAGAACCATACCGCCAATCCAAACTATATGCTAATAATCAATCATCTTTGACGATAGTGGTCCTGACAGAATTATAATAATGTGATTAGGTTGTCTGAGAGAATTGAGGTTGTTTCATTGTATTGAGACTATAAACCTATGCTCTACAAACAGGACTGGTTGAAGGGGAGTGGGTGAGTGCATTTTCTTTTAAAACTTTTCAATCAAGACATTAAAGCATGTAGGCCTTCAAGTTACTTATTAGCCTATTTAGGCTTCGTTCTCCTTTATATGTTGCTGCTTTTTATGTTCTTGTTGCATTCTATAAACCCTTACTATTAAAATTGCTAGTAAAGCCGATGAACTCTGATAGAGATCCTTTTTAAATAGGTTTTAACATATACCTTTACTTTATGTAATTTGTGACAATATCCCAAAGTAGATAAACATGTTTTTGAAGAGTGGGTTGGTAAGGAGCAAGTGTAGTTAGTTATATTTGGAGAAATGAGATTCATTTATGCATGTTGTTGATGTTAAAAGTCCAGGTCACTTCTAAAGGTAGATTTTATGGGCTATGGACCAGTAAAATGTATCGTGTTTGATCAGAAAGTGAGAGAAGTGATTAAACTACTTTCTCTGTAATGCTTTTATTGTTAAACATTTTGACCAGTGATGATGTTCAATCAATTGGAACAATAGTTACTCTGAAAAGGCTCTTTTCTCAGGTCATGTACGATCCGGTGCAGTGGGCAATGGCAGACCCTGGACATGCAGATCGCAGTGTGGTTGTGAAACATGATTGCAGGTTGGCAGTTGGTTCAGGACATGGAAAAACTCCATAATACATGTGCTGGTGGGGTTGAGTTCGTCCTAGTGGATGCAAGCACTGTTTTTGTGTTATGCTCCTAGTTGTTTTAATGACACTTGGCCCACCTGTTAGTAGATCCTATCAGATAAGAGCTGTGGTGTTTTCTGTAAACTTTTATAGCTTGACAGAATTTGATTGGAGGTGCTGATGTTTTCTAGAGGAAGAAATGTAGAATGGAGTGATTGTCCTCCTTATGTACATTTATCTGCAAAGTATGTCCCGATGTGATGAGTTATTTACAACTTGTGTGCCAAATTGTAATGCACAACAGAGGTCAACAGAGAAAACAAAAATGACCTCTTAATATATTCCATATTATTATAATGGTATGCCTCAGTCACTTTGGTCTTATAATCCATGTGTCCTTTCAAAGCAGGTTATACTCGGTGTGTGAGTATGGTGAACTGGCCTTACGCACCTTGTGTCCTTTCAAAGCAGGTTATACTCGGTGTGTGAGTATGGTGAACTGGCCTTACGCACCTTGTGTCCTTTCAAAGCAGGTTATACTCGGTGTGTGTGTATGGTGAACTGGCCTTACGCACCATGTGTCCTTTCAAAGCAGGTTATACTCGGTGTGTGAGTATGGTGAACTGGCCTTACGCACCTTGTGTCCTTTCAAAGCAGGTTATACTCGGTGTGTGTGTATGGTGAACTGGCCTTACGCACCATGTGTCCTTTCAAAGCAGGTTATACTCGGTGTGTGTGTGTGTATGGTGAACTGGCCTTACACACCATGTGTCCTTTCAAAGCAGGTTATACTTGGTGTATATGTATGATGACATCACTGACCTTGTACACCACACTGTCCTTATAGACCGTGTTACAGAAAAGTCTTTACAAACCACCAGAAAGTCTGAAAAAGAGCCTTTTTTTATATCTCAGTTGTGCAAAGAAAATCTTTTAATTTTAAGTCGTGTATAGGTTCGCTGATTTTTTTCATGATTTTTGATATGTTTTTTGTAGCTGTAGCACCACTGGAACCCGGTGTCCCCACAGCCCTGTGCCCAGTCTGATTTGCGATAAATGTCAAAAATTGTCCCTCTAGCCCGACAAACGGGTATAGGTGTGTGTGTGTGTGTGTGTGTGTGTGTGTGTGTGTGATTGCTCTGACATAATACTGTCCATGTGCAAGCTTAAGGTGTGGTTATAGCAGAGGATGAGCTGGCCGGAGATTGTCTCTGAAAGGCCAAACATCCTTCCTCCTTCCCCCTTACGACAGCACTACAGGATTTCCTTCTCACCTCTGTGGGAAACTGAAAGTGGTGGCTGCCCTCTCCCACCGCTCTGACTTCTGATTTCCTGTATCTCCCATCTGTTAAATTAGGTGAGAATCCGATCCTAGACAAGTATGAAAGTACAGCATCTACCTAAAGTGGTGTGGATGAACAGGATCTCCAGTTTTTTCCTCCCTCATCCTCTCATTTTTCAGTCAAGGGCCTTATATAGTGCTCAGGTTCCACTTGTCTAAGGCTGGGTACACACTAAAAGATTTTTAAAATATTATAAGATCTTCAAAATGTGAGAGACCACAAACATGAGTAAAAAAAATCCTAGATTTAACCGTTTTGCTCCTATAGTGTGTGGTGTCCTCGGGGTTCCCCCTCACAAATCAGGATTTCTGATCGTAAATATTCAACATGTTGAATATTTACGATTCGCAATCGGGGCACCTCCGATGTTCTTCCAAGCAGTACTCTTAACACACATCACACCACAGGAAAATCTCATTTTCACAGGAAAATGAAAGTGTAACAAGGTGGGAAAAACATCCCCAGAAAGTGCAAAAATAACCTTTTTTTTTTTTTGGAAAGTTCTTATATGTGTAAGCAAAGTCAGTAGGCTTTAGTCCAATGTAATAAAATTACCTAGCATTTTCGGAAAATCGAAAATCCTCTCCGGTCAAAATGACTAGAACACCAACATGAGAGTTAAACCAGTATTTCATATCTTTATTTATTTATTTGGTAATTTATTTAGGTGTGTAATAATAGGTATAATATAGAATTTCCTTTCCACTTTAGACTAAAACATTATAAAAAGCTAATTGTGATTTTTTTTTTTTTTAATCTCACAGTATGACTTTATATCTCGCAGTGTGACTTTTAAATCTTGACTTTGCAACATATTTCCCAGTTGCAACTTTATATTGTACCATTTGACATTATTTCTTTATCTTAAGTTACCTTTTTTATTTTTGTCTTAACATTTAGCCAGTCATTATAACAAAATAAACCGGGTAAAACAACACAATCCTGATTTTGCCATAATGACACCTAATCGTTTATACAATAGTAACATAAATGGTTTTCACTTTCAAAAATCTTTTATCAACATCTTAGAATATAATTTATAAAAGCTGCATTATATGAATTCACAGGGACAATACTTTATGGGTGGGCTTTTCCCTATATTTGGCAGTGTAAAGACATGTTTGGTGGGCCCCTTTGTTACAGGGTGTAATATTGTAATACTTACTAGTATCATAATATCAGATGTGATTAAAGTATAGTGAAAACACTATTGCACACTTTATCTTAAGATGGAGAAATCTGGGGAAAAACAGCTAGTGTTCGTGGGGCCGTTTTTTGTCAGTGGTGTGTGAGTGAGCTTGTGCGTCTCTGTATGGCCCCTGAGTCGTAAAATGTTTTGCATTCCATGGATTAAACAAATTAAACAGTGGCAATAGTCAGTGGAGACCTCTATCTCACTTTCTCACTCACACATGCTCACAAACCTGTGATAAGGACTCATTCATAACCACTGAAGGCTCATGTCTGCCACATGTAAACATGGCAGTGGAGGTCAAAGATTTTTCAGTTTAGTTCAGAATGAGCCATCAATATTTTTCTCAAATTTTGAAAAATAAAGAAAATTTGAAGTGATTTTAGTCCATGTTTAGGAGTACTAGCATAAATGGCCTTATCGCTAAAGGTGTGCAAAATGTCTGCAAAAAAATATCCATAATGACACAATGTGTGAAGCACACAGAATTTACTTTCAAACCAAGCAGCTTTCTGTTGGTCAATGCAAATCCATGCGACCAACTTGAACCCCTTGCGAAATCTGCATGTGGAAATTTTTCATCCTCGCACAAAATTCCAGATCACTTGGATTCCAATTAAAATGACCGGATTTCGCTCACAATAGTAAATGTCCCACACTTTAAAACACAGACTAAATGTCATAAAACTATTGATTTCATGAATTCTTAAAGGGTGACCAACTTGAACCCATTGCGAAATCTGCTTGTGGAAATTTTTCACCCTCGCACAAAATTCCAGATCACTTGGATTCCAATTAAAATGACCAGATTTCACTCACAACAGTAAATGTCCCACACTTTAAAACACAGACTAAAAGTCATAAAACACTGTTGATTTCATGAATTCTTAAAGGGTGACCAACTTGAACCCACTGCAAAAATCTGTGTGTAGAAATTATTCGCCCTCAGATGAATTTCCAGATTGTGGATTCCAACGTAAATGATTGGGTTCACCGTGGAAATTCGCAGAACCAAGGTGACTACACCTTAACACACAGTCTAAAAGTCTAAAAAAATTCATGTCTTCATGTCTTTTCGTTAAACTTTAACTCTTTTAACATATGTCGTTTTTAAAATGTCTTTTTTGATACTGAAAAAAATGGCACTGTAACAGTCAATGTTCCCAGGTCCAGAAACGTAGTAAGGACATCGGTAAAACAGTCCATGTGACATCAGTGGCTCAACTTCAATTTTGTGATGCTAAGAGAATACTTTTTATGCACAAAGAAAACAAAAATAATGACTTTATTCAACAATTCTTCTCCCCCGAGTTACCTTCTTCCGCCATTTTAGAGAGTATCACAACGCATACGCACACTTTCCCCTAAACGTAAACAACGCTGATTACGTTCATGTGCGCGCTTTCCCCCCGAACGTAAACAACGCTGATTACGTCAATGTTGAATACGTTACTGTTGAATAAATTATTTTTGTTTTCTTTGCGCACAAAAAGTATTCTCGTAGCTTTGCAAAATTGAAGTTGCACCACTGATGTCACATGGACTGTTTTACAGATGTCATTACCAGTGATGGGAATAACGGCATTATAAATAAGGTAGAGTGGGGGAAAACGCCCCCCTTAAGGATTATGTAATTTTTTTTTGGGGTGAAAGAAAAGTTAAATGTGTCTGAAAAAGTTATCATAGTTTTAGTGACAGTGGCATAAATTATAAACCAAGTATGAAAAATGTCCAGAGTTTTCAAGTTATTAGATTTTTACCAAAAATTTTATTTGTACCAAAGGGGGCGTTTTACCCCACCTATGGGGTAAATGCCCCCATGGGTGGGGTAAAATGCCCCCCAGTCTGACAAAGCAAATTCCTTTAAACATTTACAGCAAAATCAGAGTACAAGCAGTTTTAGCTTAAAATTTAAAATAATATAATCAATAATAATGAATTACAAAATTATAATAGCCTAATTGAAACATTTTGTTAGCTGATGCTAACTGGCTAGCTAATTAGCTACCTGATGCTAACTTGAGGTAATTTTCACATATAAAATCCCAATATTTTTATTCAACCAATTAGTTAGAATACATTTGATGGAAAAACAAAGGATTTGATGTTCAGAACAGAATAACTACAATAATATCCCATTGCCCCCTGGGGACGTTTTACCCCACCAGGTAGGTGGGTGTTTTACCCCACTGACTATGTTTGAGACAAAAATTGTCATTCTGAGAATATAATTATATTTTTCTTAAATAACACGTACTCCCTATCTACAGGCCCTACTGTTCTCATATCATATATAACTGTGATGTTTTACAAAACAACAAGCTTTAAAACACTTTTTTTTTTTTTTTTTACTGTTGAAAATTAGATCATTTACTGTGAAATCTGTTTTCTCACCGGTACATCACGAGTGTAAGCTTCATGGTGAAAACTTCTGCATCACTCTTGCCAACGTAGTCCATAGTTACAATAAAAATTTATCTTGATTTTATCTTGTGGTTATTTTGGGAAAAATAGTAGGGGGCGTTTTCCCCCACTCTACCCTAAACCGCGTTACTAAGGGCGTTATTTTTTCAGTAACGAGTAATCAAACGAATTACTGTTTCTCCCGTTACAACACCGTTACCGTTACTGACAATAAAATGTGGCGTTACTATAATTTATTATAATATTATTTTTCAGTTCATGAATGGATGCGCAGTGTAGCCTACCTGTATTTGACTCTAGTGTAAAGGTGCACGACTCGCCGTCACGTTGTCTCACACACGCAGAGAAAGATACAGATCGAGAAAGTCTTACATAACGTGCAGAACTGACGCGCTACATGTAAACGATATTCTTTGTTGTATTTTCCAGTCAAAATAACGGAATTCCTTTGGAATTCTTCAGCTTTTAAGAACTGCCGGTTTCTCTGGTAGTGGGCGGAACTAATGCGCAAACGACAATCTCATTGGCTGGCGCTCACCTATTATCGTCCCTGTTTTGATTTCAGCAAATCAATTCGAGCAAACGCAGACAACATGATTAATATTCATGAACCCAGCAGCTCATTAATCCTTAGCGCTTTTTATATTGTTATTAGTAGTAGAATTTTGTTATCTTATCAGTATTATTTTTAGTTTTTTCCCCTTTTTTTATAGAAACACTAAATGACAAACAATAGCACCACCACTAGTCCTAAGTTCAGTCAACATGACAAATATGCATTCATACATGGTTATTCTTCTATCATCATATAATGCTAAATTATCATAATATCATATTATAATGCTTGACTGAGGGATGCTAAGTGTCAGATATATATATATATATATATATATATATATATACACACACTGAATATAATATAAAATAGTATATCAGATAATTAATATTAGTCTGGTTAGTAAACTAAAAAATTTACTAGCCAATAGACCATAGAAGGTTGATAATATTTACAATAATATACTAAATTTGATTGGTGACTCTCATATTGTCCCACAGAAACATTAAAATAGTGTAGATTAGTGTACAATGTTTTATAATAATAATTTATTCTATTTAGTGTAAATTTCATTCATTTAACATTTAATATTGGGGGCATCCAAGTTATTTGACACATTCAAACATTTTTTTTAAAAAGTAACACAGTAGTTACTTTCCCTGGTAATTAGTTACATTTATAATGATGTAACTCAGTTACTAACTCAGTTACTATTTGTGAGAAGTAACTAGTAACTATAATTAATTACTTTTTTTAAAGTAACGTGCCCAACACTGGTCCTTACTACGTTTCTGGACCTGGGAACATTACAGTTGTGTTGCTGTGTATGGAGGGTCAGAGAGCTCTCCGATTTCATCAAAAATATCTTAATTTGTGTTCCGAAGGTGAACGAAGGTCTTACGGGTTTGGAACAACATGAGGGTGAGTAATTAATGACAGAATTTACATTTTGGGGTGACCCTTTAATATTGCCACAATTAGCTGTAATGCAATAAAATTTCCGTGAATGGAAGCTGCTGCCAAGTGCACAAACTGTATTATCCAGTCACATGCTAACATTCCTAGCATCACTCTATTACATTCATGCAAACCATTGGTTACCCTCCGTCAATGTCAAATATAAATGGAACAAAATAAATAAATAAGTAATGGATTCAAGTGGAAAAGCCATAGTGTGGGTTTGCTCTGGTGCACAAGACTCAGAATCTGAGAGTTTTGCTTCTCTGTGGGAGTCTGTGGCCCGCAGGCTTACTGCTGCTGATTTAGCTTCCTGGGAGGTCTGGGAGGTTTGCCTTCACTGCCTCGTGTTCTGGACGGTCACGGGTGGACGGAGGCTTTACTCGCTGCAGATTGAGGCACGTGAGGCTAATGTGAGCTAGTGGAAGGAAGCAAGAAGGAAGTTTTATTTTAAGTGTGCGTGTGTTTTTGAGCGATGCTCAAATAGGCAGAGGCATGTTGTTGAAGTTGAAGAGCTTTATAATACCTGGAAGAAACCATCCATTAGCCTCTTTTAATTTTTGGTTTCTGTGGCAGTTACTTTACATTTTTTTTTTCTTTACACTCTTTTTTTTTTCTCCATAGTGACTATATATTCAATGTATGCATGAAGTATATGCTAGCGCTATGCTCTGCTATTTGAAATCTGCCTTTGCTCATGATATTTAGTTCTCAATACAACTCCTTTAGATTCAATTATCTAAGCCATTGTAAATTGAGTCTGTTGTTGAATCGAGACCATCTAGGACCCCAATGTGATTCTGTTGGCTAAAGGAACTTTTAATGGGTACACAGTTAAATCCTGCATCATTTTATGTACAGTTTGTTGTTATGAACTGTTAGTATGATTATTAATGTCTTTTAAATTATATGTAACATAGAAGTTACTAGTTTTTTTTTTTTATTAGTATATACGTTTTGAGAAAGTAACTGTTCAGCATACTAGCTTAGTTTAGACAGTTAGCCTGCTAGCTTAGCGTGTATCCAACACAAAGTGTTTATTTACGGCATATGTTTTCTGTTTGATCAGGCATTACAAATGGATACCAACAGATTTCTTAAACGGACTGAAACTTATTGTATTATATTATGACACCATAAATGTGATTAATCAACCTAGACCCACAATGAAATATGACACAAGAACAGTCACATTCCTTCATCTTTATAGCACTATTTGGTTACAGTCATAGTTATTCATATGTGACCCTGGACCACAAAACCAGTCATAAGAATTTGTAGCAATAGCCAAAAACACATTGTATGGGTCAAAATTATCGATTTTTCTTTTATGCCAAAAATCATTAGGATATTAAGTAAAGATCATGGTCCATGAAGATATTTTATAAATTTCCTATCATAGATATATCAAAACTTAATTTTTGATTAGTAATATGCATTGCTAAGAACTTCATTTGGACAACTTTAAAGGTGATTTTCTCAGTATTTAGATTTTTTGCACCCTCAGATTCCAGATTTTCAAATAGTTGTATATCTGCCAAATATTGTTCTATTCTAACAAACCAGATATCAATGGAAAGCTTATTTATTCAGCTTTCAGATGTATAAATCTCAATGTCAAAAAACTTTGTGGTCCAGGGTCACATATAAGATATCTGTCATTTTTCATGTGCCACTTGGATAGAATCTGAAAAATGGACATTTTCAGGACAACGAATGAATGCAAAACTCTAAACCTGCTCAGCATCATTGTCAAAGCACGTTGGCTTGAGTCTTTTGTCCATATGAAAAGGCTTAAATTTAGTTCCACGGACCTGATCTTTCTGGCCCAAAGAAAGGCGCTAAACCCTGAACAAACACATGTATATCTGCGACCCTTCAGGCTAGCAGAATTCCATTTTCTCTGGGTGGCCATTTTCAGAGATCAGCTTACACACACACACACACACAGTCTCTCATGCCTGCGGTGAGGAAAATGTCAGATGCACTTCATTGTTTTTTAACCTTATTCAATAGTTTTCAGTGGTTTTGACAAGCCATTTTTTATGCAAAGAGCAACTACTTCTCTCAGATTTTTTGATTAGTTTGAGAAATTTGGCACTTATGTAAGGCCCTCAGTGATTTAGATGAATTCAACCTAAGCTGATTAAAACCTCTGCCCACCTTTAAACCCATCAACTGAAAGTGTGGTTAGACTTTCATTTGGCTTCACACTAAAAGTGTAATTCTAACTGATTTGCCGAATGTTTCTGAGAAAAGCTTTACTGTGAGTGTGTGTGTATATATACGCATGACTGATTCACGGCATGGGACACATCATTTCTTTATTTAAAATCTACCTGAATGAGGCCAGAGATTCCAGAGAGCTGAAATTAGATCCATGTTACATAAAATCTAATTAGCCTCTAGCCTTTATTACTTTCGTGCATTTTAAGGTCGGCACATATGAACTACCGTTCGCTTCATTCAAGACTTTACTGGACTGACCCACTTTATGAGAAGCTAAGTGTCTTGCGACAAACTTTGTTGTCCCCACACACACACACACACACACACTCTGGACTCAGATGTTAGTTTGACCTCAAGGATGAGCAAAGTTGCTCTGATCTTCTCTGATATGCCTCTATGCGGTGACTTCTAAACTCACACTGACACCGAAACCTCATTGTCAGGGCTTCCACACTTTTGAACCGAATGTGTCTTGTGTAATAAATGGGTCAGAGCTTTAAAGATATTGTTTTAATGGTCTTGAGAGCTGACAGCTGCTGTGTCCTCTATGATATTGTTGTGTGTGTGTGTGTGTTGCACAGGCATTTTGGCTATTACAATTTTAAATCACTTCTTACAGTTCTGACAGTTTGACTGAGCTGATTCTGTATTTTTCAGATCAAGGGCCTGTGCACATTTATTTGACTTCTGAATGGATTTTTATTCACAGTTACATTTACATTTGTTCATTGAGGCATCTTAATTTTTTGATTGGTTGCTTAACTTGCTCTTCTTTGCAGTTTATCAGAGTCTGGCAACTAAAATTTTTAAACAGAGAGAGCTGATTTCCCAAACATCATTGTATTCCCTGACCTCATTTATTATGACAATAATTTTATTATATATTCAGACTTTTTTCATGCAATTCTGAAAGTCCAAATTGCAAGATATAAAGTCAGAATTGCTAGACAAACTCAGAATTCTGACATTCATTCTTTTATATTTCAGAATTCTGAGTTTACATCCTGCAAATTAGTGTTTTTGTTTTCCCCACAGTAATTACTACAGTAATTACAAATTTTTTATCTCACAATTTGGACTTTTTCCCTCACAATTCTGATTTCCGAGATATACACTCTTAAAAATAAAGGTGGTTCACGATGCCATAGAAGACCTTTTTGTCTAAATGGTTACATAAAGAACCTTTAACATCTGAAGAACCTTTCTGTTTCACAAAAAGCTCTTTGTGGCGAAAGAAGGTTCTTCAGATTATAAAAAGGTAAGAAAGAGATGGTTCTTTAAAGAACCTTTGACTGAATGGTTCTTTGTGGAACCAAAAATGGTTCTTCTATGACATCACTTGCAGAACCTTTTCAAGCACCTTTATTTTTAAGAGTGTAAACTCGGATTTGTGAGATATAAATGCAGAATTGTGAGATAAAAACACGGAAACACAAGAAAAAAGTTGGAATTATGAGATATAAACTCAGAATTCTGACATTCTTTTTTATGTTTCAGAATTCTGACTTTTTTCTCATAATTTTGAGTTTACATCTTGCAATTCAGACGTTTTTTTTTTCTTCTTTTTTTTTGGTAATTATGGCTTTTTTATCTTACAATTTGGACCTTTTCCCCTCACAATTCTGACTTCTAAGATATAAACTGAAAATTGTGAGATATAAATGCAGAACTGTGAGATAAAAACAGAATTACAAGAAAAAAAATTTAGAATTGCGAGATACAAATTCTAACTTTCTCACAATTGTGAGAGAAAAAATTATCTTTTTTTATTTATTTATTTTTTCCATGGTGTAAACAAGCTTCCATAAAACAAATAGTTTTATATGAATTATTTACTATATACAATTTCAAAATAGGATGTGTGTATGGATGCATGTTGTACTTGATGACTCAAAAGGAATTAAGCATGTGTTGCAGTGATTTTACCATGGTTATGTGGTGATGTAAGGCACAAAATTACTTTGACAGGAACTTTTCTCAGGCGTACTGGTGCATACTGGTAATTTCCAGTTTAGCTTCTCTGTCTGATCAGTGCTGGATTGTGTAACGGATGACGATTAATGTGTATGTTCCCAGAGCAGGGCTGAGTTATTGTGGCTTCATCTGACCTCCACCGTTTTTTAACATTTTAGCCTGGTACAGGCGATTTTTCACTAAAAGCAGTCTGCGATTTAAGCCACCTGAACAAACTGGAGCCATTCAATCAGTGCGTAAGAGCATGTGTGTGCATTTGTGACCGTGAGATGCTTATCTTTGCACGGCAAGAGTACATGGTTGTTGTATTAGTCTCTGTCTGAAAATGTTCTCTGAGTATAGGGTGGATTCTTACCGACAATGCTCATCATTAACTACACTTCTCTTTTCTGATTGCCACCCATGAAGAAAAACTCACCTTAGAAGGAAAAGTCTCACTGTCTTTCGCAAACAAACACACACTCACACAATCACAGAGAGTTCAGACAGTCTGGGAGTCTCTCTGACACACACATCAGTCATAGTCCTGTGTGTCACAGTTTTCAGCTGCTGCCCTGAACTTTTTGTACATTTTTTATTCATTCATCAAAGCACAAAGAATGATTTTCCTTATAAAAATCACAAAAACAACAGTGATGATCATGATTTATTGTTGTGGTAACAACCTTTTGTGGTTACATTTACAATAACACAATTATATTAACATGCTTGGTGGTATTTTTATTGACTCATTACAGTGATGACAAATGAAGGAAAGAGGAACCAAATGAGAAGTCTTTGTTTCTTTTGTTCTCTATCTGCCTAATTATCAATAACATGTTCTTTGTCCACACAAGCTATTAATTTATGTTTTCCTTAATTACTCTTACTCATTATCTTAACCAGGCAAGTTGTGGGATGTTTTGAGTGTTATTTATACTATCATTCAAAAGTTTGGGATTGGGATTTTGTTTTTCTTATGCTCACCAAGGCTGCATTTATTTGATAATAAATACAATAAAAACTGTAATAACATTATTACAGTTCAAAAGATCTGTTATGTATTTTAATATATTTTAAATTGAAATTTATTCCTTTGATGGCAAAGCTGAATTTCTAGAAGCCATTATTCCAGTCTTCAGTGTCACATGATCCTTCAGAAATCGTTCTAATATGCTGATTTGCTACTCCAGAAACAATTCTTGTTCTTGTTTTTTTCAGGATTCTTTGATTAACAGAAAGTTAAAATGAGCAGCATGTCACTTCTGATCAATTTAATGTGTCCTTGTTGAATAAAATGACTAATTTCTTAAAAAAAAAAAAAAAAAACTTTCTAACCTCAAAATTTTAAACGGTAGTGTATCTGTCCACAGTTAAAGCATGTGCTGTTTAGAATTTTAGAATTTATTTGATTTTTAAAACGCATGCAAGTTTTGCACAAGCAAACATTGCTATCTTTTGTTTTTAAATGTAACAATGTAATAGTAGATTATGCTTTATATGTCAGGTAAATGTTAGCAAAGAGTTGCTTGAGATTCTAGGGACAAAGAAGGTTTATGTCAGCAATGTACCAGTTGCTTATTGCTGCTCCTTAGTGACTGAGGAATCAAACCATCAGCATTTTAATAAGCAGCACAGATCTTTAATCGCTAGGTTACCACCTCTCATTATAACTGGCTTCATCAGATCTGCTTTTATTGATGCTTGTTCTGGCAGGCATCTCTACTGCTTGCTTATACTTAGGCTTAGTGATTTCTTCTTAACTCATAACTTGTCTGTAGGAGCATAAATGATATCTATGAAAGAGATTATAAAACCACTGCATTCTACCAGCTTGGGATGCAATGGTCATTGAATAATCATATTAATAATCACAAAAGAAAAAAGCTAACTACTGTTCAAAAGTCTGAGGTTAGTAGGAATTATATGTGTATATGTATGTGTGTATATATATATATAAATATATATATGTGTGTGTGTGTGTGTGTGTGTGTGTGTGTGTGTGTAACGGAGCCGACGAGACAAGAGGTGTGTGGATCCATATGCTGAGCTTTTATTAAACAGAGACGTCGGAACAATGACAAACAGGTATAACACAGGCAAGAGACAAGAGTAGTCCAGTAAACCGGCATGGGTCTTTGATCGACGAACAGTATCCAGAGGGCTTGACGAGAGGGGTGTTCCGATAACGTGAGCAATAGTCCAGGCAAGGCGCGAACACGAGTCCAAAACGGCAAGACAAAGGGTAATTCCAAAAACTGCTACAAACTTCAGATCAGGCGGCGAACAGACGAGACGAGATAACAGGCTAGGATCAAGACACGGGTAAACAGACTGAGAACAAGGCTAGACTAGACTCTGGAATAGGCTCCGTAACGTTGCTATCATTAGCTTAGCGATATGCGCAAACAATACTCGGCGGTGAGCAAGAGGAAGTCCATGGCTTATGAAGTGTATATGATTGGTTACAGCTGTGGGTGAAATCAGTGCAATGGATGATGCGAAATGTAGTCCGGTGTGATATATATATATATATATATCCTCTTAAGACCCGAGAGAAAAGTTTTAGGAAAAAATTAGTTTTTTTTTCATGTCTTTACATTGTTTAGAGCATTAAAAATAATGTAAAAAAATAATATTTCATTCATAAGTTATGCTACGCCCTCGTTTGAGGACATTGGGACTCAGTTTCTTTAAAAAAAATAAAAAGACATGAATGAACATGCATTGGCAAAAACAATTGCTTTTTTAAATCACCAATACATTTTTAGTTTTCAAGATTTTTTTTTTTTTTTTTTACCAAACTTTGTATAAAGATGATTCTCAACTATGTTATAACAGAATGATTTGATATACCACTTATCTTTCTGCAAAATGTGTGTATATAAAACGGGTTTTCTCATTATATACAATGTTTCTACAAACTAAATCTAATTTGCATATTAATGTGTTTTTGGGGCAACATGTAATGAAAAAAGAAGTGTAATAATGGGAGTAATAATTGACAAGATTTTCATAATTATATATAATATTTCATAGAATATTGAAATATAATTTCTTTCCCTATTCATTTGTTATGTCTCCCAAAATGCGTAATAAACATACTTTTAGTCCCGGTGACCTCATATGAGGACATGTATGAAATCAATGTCCTGTTTGACAGAAAGTCATATTTTGATTTGAAACCCCATAACATTTTCCTGAGATGTTGATTTATGACAGATTTATTTATTTGACTATTAGACAGATTTAAATGATAATTACAAAATATTATCATATTTCCATAAGAGTGTCACTAAATTAATTTCAGACATTTTTGAAGACCAAGGAGAGAGAGTGGTCATGGATGAAACATCCAATCATTTGGTTTCTCTGAAAAGCCCTGAATGTGTACAGGAGATCCAGACTTAAAACTGTGGCATGTATAGTCTCAGAAAAATTCACTAAAATATAATGTCCTCATATGAGGTCGCAGGGTCTTAAGAGGGTATATATATATATACACACGCACGCACGCACACACATATATATATATGTATATATATATATATATATATATATATATATATATATATATATATATATATATATATATATATATATATACACGCACGCACACACACACACACACATATATATATATATATATATATAAATATAAAACCTTACATTTATGTGATTTTTCAAAAACATTTATCTTTTTTGTAATAGATATATATATATATATATATATATATATATATATATATATATATATATATATATATATATATATATATATATAATATCAAAGTCAATTTTACGTCGTTACAAAGGATTTGTATTTCAAATAAATACTCTTTAACTTTCCGTTTTTCAAAGTATTCTGTTTTTTTTTATCATTTAAACAAAAACAAAATAATAATAATAATAATAATAAAATAACAATGTCTTCAACATCAGCATATTAGATTTAGATTATGTGACACTGGAGTATAATGGCTGCTAAAAATTCAACTGTGCCATCACAGGAATGCATTTTAAAATCTAATAAAACAGAAAACATTTATTTTAAATTGCAATAATATTTTGTAATAATATTTCATACACTCTAAAAACAGCCAAGTTGGATTAAATATGGACAAACCCAGCATCTGGGTAGTTTTGACCCAGCAGTTGGGTTAAATGTTTAATGTTTATTTATTAAAATATATATATTTCTTGCTTAAATTGAACCCAAAATAGGCTGGAAACTAACATTTATTAATAAGTTTAATGAATAATAATTAAATAAAAAAACTTTTATTAAACTGCTTATTAATGTTCACATTTTGATTATTATGATGCATCTAGTAGTTATGCATGATTTTTAATTAAGCCACCCATATAGTAATTTTTAAGCAATAGTTAAGTTAAATACAACTGCAGCAGGTGGCTCCAACATTTAACCCAACCGCTGGGTCAAAACAACCCAGTTGCTGGGTTTGTGCATATTTAACCCAACTTGGGTTTTTTTAACCCAGCAATTTTTAAAATGTGATATTGCGATATTTTCTGTATTTCTGATAAAGTAATATGCAATATAAACGGTATTGTATTATATACATGTGTGTGTATATGTATATATATTCAGTACCTGACTTGGGAAGTAATGTGAGCTGTTTTACACTGCATAGATGAGCATTTGGAAACCTGACAGCAGGTGGAGAACCAGTAACACTTTTCATGTTTCCAAATGCATTCTCAAGTTTGTCCATTCAGCCCGAAAACTTCTGCTCTCTGGCTGCCTAGACAGACACTCTCTTTCACATGGCCATCCACACGTATTATTCTTGCTGTCTCCGTCTCAGTAACACATATACACGTTCCCCCTCTCTCACACACAGATACATGCTATTCATTTCGTTCAGCTGATACCTGAGCAGTTGCAACCTCCAACAGTCACTGAGACCTGCTGTCCTGAAATCAACCTCCTACTTCCTCCGTCCTTGTTCCACACATGGGAATTTTCCCAGTCTGGCTCCAGCCAGAGAGAGAGAGAGAGAGGCCAGGCAGATGTGAGATGGGGGTGGGGGGAGAAAGCGGGAAACACCACAGACTCTCACGCACTGGAGATAAAGCTTCACCTGCTTGCCCTGGCTTGTGCCTTTCTCTGGTCTCTGGGTGTGGTGGGTGTGCCAGAGAGAGACATACCTGACATTCCAATAGGCCTGTAAAAAAACAATTGAGGCAAAGATGAGATGTGGGGGGTGCTTGGGCTCAGAGCTGTTTAGTGATTCCCGGACGGTTTACTCACTGGGGGTGAATGGCAGGGGACTCTTAAGGGCTTTTCACACTATACTTAACCCTGGGTAAATGGGTAAACCCCCTGGGTTAAGTAAGGTTTCACACTCCAGAACAGGCTCATTTTTGTTGCACTCTGGTTTACAATGTGACACAATGCAATGCTAAATTGCAAAGCATAATGTACCACTTACAGTGGACTGTGGGATGAAGTTTCAAATTTATTGCAAAGTTGCACATTTATTGCAGTTATTGCAAAATCACAGTACCACACTTGAATTCACAGTGATCTTCAGAACGACAAATGTTTTTTTCCCCCACAAATGTTTGTAAAAGCAGACTGCATGGATAGATGTTTGTTTTGTTTTGTTTGTTTTTATACACCTGTGGCAATGGGTCTTGTTGAAATGCATGAATTCAATAATTAATAAGAGCTTCCCAGTTCTATCATGACAATTCTTTGAAGATTTATCATAGTAATGGATATGACAATATTAATGTATTTGGTCTTGGCTGAATAGACCAGCTACACTGCTGAAATGCTGCTTCTGTTGGTTAGTCCTGTTGTTGTTGCTGCTGCTGCAAAGCAAGTACAGGAACTTGCTATTGCCAATACATATGCAGTGCTGTGAGTATTTAAGTATTTATGTATTTGTGAGTATTCATTATATACTACTGCTGCAAAAATAGCATATATATTAACCCATAGCAGATCTATACAGGTGGAGCTGGGGAGGTAGAGGGTTTTAGAGTAACTCTGAAAGCACACTGCAAACTGCTTTAGTGAATGCTAACCAGCTATTTAAATGTAAAGCAGTAAGCTCATGGGCTGCGTATGCAATATGAACCAATCAGCTTGTGCCAAGTAGTTTAACACTGTGAATATCATCAATTTGTGTTAACGACCCATCAGCCTGTGCCATCTAGTTTCATGAAAGTGAAAACTTTGTTTTCATGAAAATGTTGCATTATTTTGTCCATTAAGTGTGTGTGTGTGTGTGTGTATACATAGATATAAAATTATAAATATTATTGTAGAATTTAGTATTTAATTTATTAAATATAAAATATACATTTCACATATAATAATTTAAAATTATATAAATTTAATAGAATTATAAAATTATAGATATAATAATACAGTACATGTAGACATGCACTTCTTACTGTATATATTCTGTTCTGTAGATTTTTACTTTAATATTTATTAATTTAGCAGCCGTTTTTACCCAAAGTGACCTTACAAATGAGAAATACAACAAGTGATTCATCTTAATTGATGTGGTGTACTGTAAGTCTGTGGAATTTTTTTCTGTTGTTTTATTTTTGTCAGCTAAATATTTTATTAGTCAGTGCTTATAGAAGGTGTGTATATATCAGCTATTTAAAACAATGTTAAATGTGACTCAGATACAGTTGAAACTATTCGTCTCATATTTTGCGATAGTTTCAGCTAAACCTACATGATATTTCTCCAGCACGTGCATTCTGATCTCAGAGCCCGAACAAGTCCCGTCATGACTGTTCCAGGCTGGCCTTTGACGCAAGTCTGACCATGAATTGTGTGTGTGGGAGGGCCAGAAGCTCATAGTTCATTAAACCTAAACACAGACCCAATTAAAGTCCAGCCAGGCTCAGTCTCAGCAGGACACGGATGCTCTGAATGAAACCCTTTACTGGCTCTAATGAGGGGAAAACCCTGAATGTGACCTTGAGTTCTCCTCGCAGACACGAGATCGAGATCGTATCGGTCCCTCACGTGAGGCTTTGGGATGATGTTGCTGTAGTGCGCTTGAAAACTAAAGGGAGAGCTGTTTGTGCAATCCTGGTTGTTTTGGAAGCCTGATGGAGTTCAAGTGTGTAGCTTTGGCAAAGCTTTTTGCAAGTATAAATGCGTGTGTTTGCACACCTGGAAGTGATTACAGCTATTTAAAATACCGTGTGGTATTAGTTGCATTAGTTTTAAGTGTGATGCAGTGTTTTTGAGGATGGAAAGGGAAGACAGGCCAAATATTTCTCACACTCATCTATGCGCAGTTGATACTAAAATAGAACAAGTGTTTTAGTTACATGCATACTAAGGGTACAGCCTGTACTTCATGGCAACTAATAAAGGGATAGCTCATCTAAAAATGTAAATTGTGTTGTTTTTTCATTCATGTCATTGCAAACCCACATGACTTTCATTCTTCTGTATATTCTGAGAAAGAGAGATTGATTGATTGATTAATTGACTTTTTTGTCCATACGTTGAAAGTTAAAGGGGTCAAATGTTGTTTAAAACTATTAAATACTACTAAAAATAAAACTATTAAAAACTAAATAAAATATAAATAATAGATTAAAAAAATAAAGCAAAAATTTTAAAGAAAAATGTAATTGTTGACAACTAACTGAAATATGCTAATTTTAGTTAAAGTACTAAAGCTAATAAATCTGAAATAAAAATAAATTAAAGCTGAATAGAAATGATAAAAATCTGACTAAAAAACACATATAAATTACCAAAATGTAAACAAAAATTAAAATGTAAATGCAATTAATAAAATACAATTTATAATCTAAAAATAAAACACACACACTTAATAAGTATAATAATATAAAATAATAAGTATATAAATAATACTAAACACTGCCATAGAAAGAAAGTCATAAAGGTTTGGAACATGAGTAAATGATAACAGATTTTTCATTTTTAGGTGAACTATCCCTTTAAACACACCAACAAACAGTCCAAACTCACATTGACACGTTTCTCAGAAACTGGCCAAAAATGTCCAGCAACCACCAGGGGTTTGTATATATTAACATGAAGGAAATGCATGTGGAACAGCAATTTTTCTTGGCTGTTTGCATGCAAATGTTCAAGTTCATGCATACTGTACACACACATACTCGTCTCGTTCACCTTCTCTCTTTCTCCTCCCCACACAATCATTCTTTATTACTCAACACCAGGTGGCAAACTGCTCTAGGTCCAAAAACATTTCAGCTCATTACTAACGAAAACAAACAATCCCCTCTCTGCACCCTTCTCTTAAAACTTCTGTTTTTATAATCATTTATTTTGTTAGAAATGGGACCTCATGGGTTCTGCATTTCATCAAATGTCCCTTGACTATCTTGCATAAACACCAAGCTGCCAATAGAGGGCACCTGTGTATGACCTAATTGTGCAAACTTTGCTGAAAAATGTGATGTGCCTCTAAGCAAGGCACTGTTTTACTAATGTTAGACCCAATGTTATGTTATGTTGATGTATAATAATACTTGACATAGATTCTCAAAGTCAAGTTCTCTTTTCTTGTTTACTATGAGGTAATCAAATTTTCAGGCCTCTTTCAAAGTTGACGCCATTTCTTTTCAGAGAAAACACAGATTTAGATTGGCTGGTTTCTTTGTTCCTGTCATTTGAATGTTAGTTCATAAACCTCTCAGCATGACCCAACTACAGTATGTCTGTCTTCACGTGACAAATCACGTGACACCGTTAGGTAAACTGCTCGCTGTCTTGAATGGCATGTGTTGCTTTACAGAGCAATAACCACTTATCAGCAGTGAAGCAATGTAAATGGCCTCTTAACATGTGAGCATACAGCATGATGCTTGTCTAAATGTTAACCCAGACTGATGCTCATAACTCTAATCTCTGATCCGACTGAAACTTTCAACAGTTTGTCACTGACAGTAGACTTTTCATGCCCCGTTAGCCACACAGAGACACTGTAACCCAAATATAGTCTTTCCTAAAGGGATAGTACACACACAAATGCAAATTCTTTCATCATTTACTCATGCTTACATCTCTTTCCAAACCTTTTGTGGAATACAAAACAAGATGTACTGAAAAATGCCTAAGCCATTTGGTTTTTTTTCTTTCTTTCTTTCTTTCTTTCTTTCTTTCTTTCTTTCTTTCTTTCTTTCTTTCATGCTGTTTTTTTGTTAGTTTTGCTTCTTTGCATTTTTTTTGTTAGTTTGTTTTGTTTTATGTTTTATTTTTGTTCATTTTGTCCACTGAAAACTATTCAAAGTATCATATTTTTTGTGTTTTGTTTTCATGCTATTTTATTTTGTTTCATGCTGTTGTTTTGTTTTGTTTTTGTTATGTTTCATATCTTTGAATTTCATGTTTTTTTTTCATGCTGTTTTGTTTTGTATTTAGTTTTTGTTCATTTTGTCCAATTCAAAACTATTCAAAGTATCATATTTTTTGTGTGTTCCACAGAAGGAAAAAAATGGTCATACAGGTTTAAAACAACATGAGTGTGAGTAAATAATGACAAATTGAAAATTTTTGTGTGAACTACCCCTTTAAAGCAATAAAAAGGCAAGGTTGTCGCTATGATGCTAGCATGCAGTTGCTAATATTTTTAGAGTTCATTTGGCATGTTGCTATTAATAATCACCATTCATAATATATAAAAAGCCTATTTTACCTGTTTTATTTTATTTTGGTTAATGGTTTTTGTTGTTGTTGTTGTTGTTGTTGTTGTTGGTGTTTTTTTGTGTTTTTTTTTTTTTTTTTTTGTGTGTGTGTGTGTGTGTTTTTGCTTTGTTTTTCTTACTTTTTGTTTTGGTCCATTTTATCAATTGAATGGTCAAACAATTCAGAACTATTCAAAATATCATTTTGTATATGTGTGTGTGTGTGTGTGTTCCACAGAAGGAATAAACACCATTAATAATATATTAAAAAAAAAAAACCTCTTTTGCTAGAATTCAAAATGAGTAAATGTAGTCTCATACTAAGATTCTTGTTTTGAGGCTCTTTATGTTGGCTGTTTTGCTTATCAAAATATTCTTCTTGTTGTAGCCCCAAAACCTCATTAATGCCATGCAATAACAAATTATGCATGTGCTCATGTGGTTTCCAATATTTTGTCATTCTGCGTATGAACCTGTTATCAACACAGTGCTGCACTTGTTATATAATTACCAAATACTCCAAACAAATAGAGTGCTTTGATAGTGGAAAAAAATCTCATGAGTTTTTAAACTACAAGTATTTATATTAACGTGAAATGGTATGCACCCATTTGGCCAGATTCTATGTGATGGTCTGGCAGAGCTGGCAGGCATCAATGGACTTTGACGTGCCTGTGAGTTTGTGTGCAAAACATCTATTTAGCTTTTCCTTTAATGGCCAAGTCAGTGGGCACAGACTGTGGAAGTGTTAGCATAACAGCTGAATAAAAATAGCACACGTAGAACAACCACATTCCAATGTTTTGACTTTTGCCCTATTAGTGGAATTGTGGTTATGCAGGCAATGATGGTCAGGAGATAAATAGATAAAGAAATGCCGATAAAGAAACCGGAGATGAATGTGCAGACGTGAAAACAGCAGGGATTATTTGTTTTCCATTCCACGATAGCATAACATAATCAGTCAGGTTCTCATGGTTGCACTCATATCCTTCCTGATTGGTGGAAAGTGGAAAAGTTGGATTCTGATTGAGAATGTTTAAACCAGTAATCAATCAATGGCTTAATTCAGATCACCTGATGGCCTGATTAACACTGTGGTTCAGTAGCGGCAATCTTAGTTGTTTTGATCAAATAAAGTTTCTAGTTATGAATCTTACAGGAGAACTGCACAGGTGACATCAGACCTTCATTTACTGTAAGTGTGTCTGACTAAGCCTAAATGTAGCATTTTTACACAAATTGAAAACAGAAACATGACTATTTTATTTCAAAGATGTAAACTGGAAACATCTAAATTCCTAAAGATGCAGTACAATGACATCATGTGACAACAATGAGGCATACTGCTGTTTGAAACTGTTTAAGTTAATTACATAACGTGTATAAAATTACATAAAGGTTCATTCCTAGGGTATTGTGTAAAAACTTGGCAATTCTAGATTAAATCTGCATTGAAGGCCAGAAAATAAACACATAATTTCCACTGTACTGTAGAACATTGAGAATGGTGATTCTGGGGTCCAGAATCAGATCTCTTTTTCTGCTTACCTGCTTTTGATGTGTTGCAAAAAAAGACTTTTTTTCCATTCGTTTTTCAGTAAAATATCTGAAAGTCCTTGTTTTTTTTCCCTCTAGAGTTTTCCCATTTCTGTTTGTTTAGTTTTTATTCTAGTTATAGATTTTTAAGGATGTCAAACTCATATACTATTCCAAAGTTTGAGGTCGGTAAGTTTTTTTATTTTATTTTTTTTTAATTAATGTTTTTGAAAAATTCTTATGCCAAGGCTGAATTTCTTTGATTAAAAACACAGTAGAACACTTATGTTACTAAATATTATTACAATAAATGAGTTTTTGTATTTTTATATATTTAAAAATGTAATTTATTCCTGTGATGGCAAAGCTGAGTTTTCAGCAGCCATTACTCCAGTCTTCAGTGTCACATGATCCTTCAGAAATAATTCTAATATGCTGATTTGGTGCTAAAGAAACATTTCTTATTATTATCAACGTTGGAGACAATTGACAGTTGTTGCTTTTTTTTTTTTTTTTTTTTTTTTTTAGGATTCTCTGATGAAAAAGAACAGCATTTATTTGAGATAATAGGTAACAATGTAAAAGACTTTGATCAATTTAATGCATTCTATTAATTTTATTAGTATTAATTACTCTCTCTAAAATAAATAAATAAATAAATACATTTACTGACCTTATATATATATATATATATATATATATATAATTTATTTTTTCTTAGAATTTTTGTCTTGTTTTCTAGTTCAAATAGCTAAACATTCTTGGATCTAGATATATTTACTTGAGAAGCAAAATGACTTAAGATCTTGTTTTCTGAAAGAAAAATGTCAAAATTTTGTTAGTTTTTTTTTTTTTTTTTGCTAGAGAGAGAAAAAATATATATATGGGGCATGAAAATTAATTAAAATAATAAATATCTTGAATTAAGATATTTTTTCTTACCTCATTGGCAGATTTTTTTTTCTTGTTTTTGATCAAATTTTAATATTTCTTTCAGAAAAAAAGTCTTAAGTCATTTTGCTTCTCAAGTAAATATATCTAGATACAAGAATGTTTAGATATTTGTACTAGAAAACAAGACAAAAATACTAAGTGAATAATTTTTGCAGTGTAGACACCACTTTCTGTGATGCAGCCAGTCATGCAGAAGCAAAGCGCCTTTGATTAGAAACTGCAGAGGCAGATTAAGAAGTGAAGAGACTGTAGAGTCAGATTCTTTAAGAGTCATGCTCTTCATCCCCTGATGCATCTCACTGAGTTCAGGCACTAGGCCGTTAGACTGACCTACTGATTGACCACAGAGGAATGTCTGGAATGTGTGTTCTCTCTGATCGCCGCGGGGCAATATATTGGCTTGGGAATCTTAAGTCAACTCCCATACATCCTGAGCTATCTTTAAACGTCTTGGAATTTCACCCCCCTCTATGTGTCCTCAGACCTGTTTGTAATTCTGAGGCTTTTGCTCCTGGTAGGGTTCAGTATCCATATGTGGACTCTGTACTATATGATTGTTTGCATCTTTGATGTCAAGTACCAAGAATGTCGGCCTGCTGTTGTCTTTGGCCGATGCGGAGCTGTAATATCCATTAGGCATGGCATGGATAGGAACACACCAATGAAATCTTTGTGAGTCCAAAACAAAAAAGGGAAAAGAAGGGTGTAGTATGAAAGAGTTTGAGCAGGGACATTGAGTGAGATTTTCCTTTCATGGTTGCTTGTTTTGGCATTTTGGTATAAGTCTTCCTTTGTGCTATGAGAGACTGAGAGAGAGTTGTGCTGGTGACCAGGAACGTGAGGACAAACTATTTCCTTTCTATTACATTCTTCCTTACATCGCTCAGTCTCGGTATGCTTCATTAGGTGTGTAGCAATGAATGAATGTCCATTCTTGTATAGCGCTCCTCTATTCTATTTCAATTCAATGATTAAACAGGAGGAGATTGTTATCATCTAATGCCATAAATAATTGGTCTAAAATCAAATCCAAGTTCCTCATGCAGAGGTTGGTAGTCTAGACTAGTTCAGAACAGTTACAAATTTAAGCAGATTTAATTTGATTGGTCACTTTTTAATAGACATTACATTAAAATATAGACATATATCAAATATATATCTCAAAGTATAGATAGAATAGTTCACCCCAAAATAAAAATTAGCTAAAACTTTACTTCAAAATCTCCATCCAAGGCCAAGATGCAGATGTTTATTTTTCACCAGAACAGATTTGGAGAAATTTAACATTACATCACTAGCTCACCAATGGGCCCTTTGTAGTGAATGGGTGCCGTCAGAATGAGAACAGCTGATAAAAACATCACAATAATCCACAAAATTCCAGTCCATCAATTAATTAATGTCTTGTGAAGTAAAAAGCTGAATGTTTGTAAGAAAGAAATACGTCAAGCCATTTTGCTTCACATCAAAATCCACCAACATATTTGTTTAGAACTGTTTTGGACTGTTTTCGCTTCTTGATCTGTGCATATGTCTCTCCTAATTCAGACGAGATGACTTTTTCCACTGGAGAAAGCAATATTATGAATAAAGGACTCATAAACACATCTTAATGATGTATTTTATCTTACAAACAGAGCTTTTCACTTTAGAAGATGTTAATTGATGGACTGGATTTGTGTGGATTATTGAGATGTATTTATCAGCTGTTTGGACTTTAGCAAGTGATGCTAAATGTTTTCAAATCTGTTCCGACAACAAGCTCAACTTCATCTTGAACTATTCCTTTAAATGTTAACCTTAGATTAGGCTATGAAGATTTGCCCTTTGTTTGAAGCTTTTGTCTGTAATTTGAGGTGCTGATTTGATGCTCAATATATTCCACACTGCTCAGAGCTAAATTAGACTTATTGCATGTTTGCACAATTATTTGTGCCGATTATCATTCCCACACACAGCGCCAGCTCATCTCTCTCCAGGCTGTATTTGTCTGTCTAGATTAGACCTACTTATTTTAGGTCTACTAGGTCTTCTTCAGTCAGTGTGATGATTTACTCACTAAGCTGTCATCTGTTTAATATGAGACGTCTTCATCAGATGGAATGTACTGTATGTGAAGTATTTCATCTAATAGTGCCAAACAAGGGCTTTGATTCAGTCTTGAGCAATCGCTAAAAGAACACACTTGCTTAAATCTTAAATTGCTTAAAAGTATATTCAATTGCATTAAAATTAAAACTCTCAAGAAATTAATGGGGTGAAAAATGTGCTGTTATAAATTCTTCTGTTTTATTTGTTGCACATGAAATAGCTACTTTTTCTAGGCTTATGAACTGACACTCTTCAGCAAAAATGTACTTTTACTTTAAAGAAATTTTTCGAATTGATTTTTCACAGGTGTTTTACACATATTTTGTATGATATCTTGAATTGTGTTGTGTTTTAGGGATGAAGAAAATGTCAGTAAATGTAACAGAAAAGGTACTGGTAATTTTCTGCCAGGATGTTATCAGTTTTTCGGTGTATTTTTTTCATGCAATGTAAAAATAGTTTTTTTATGTTATCGTATTCAATATGAGATTTAATTATTCAGACAGAGAAATTATTCTCATTAATCAGTTGATTAATATCTTGGAATTTATCCACAAAATTAGGGATGCACCAACATTACAATTCAGGTCAGTATCTGTAATTGTCATGATACTAGTAAATTACATTTAATGCAATTCATAAGATTTTATTTGAATAAATTAAAAATAAAATGCTAAACATATTAGAAAGTTAGTTATCACACCATGCATGTTGACTTTGAGGTTTGCTAAAGATTACATTAAACAATCTGTTATTAAATTATTAATGAATATTAGATGACAGAAAATGTAATATAACACTCCACAAATGAGCATGGACAATTTAACATCCAATACTGGCTGATATTTGATATATACAGTGTGTATATATATATATATATATATATATATATATATATATATATATATATATATATTAGGTCGATATCAGTGTTGGAAAAAGTTACTATATTGCATTACTTCCTAAAACAAAAGTAACTAATTGCGTTACTTAGTTACTTTTTATGGAAAGTAATGCATTGTTACTTTTGCATTACTTTTTCTCAACTGGGCTGCATGGGCTTGCTTGTTTGTTTTTAGTGAAAAAGTTATATTTTTGGCAAATTCAGCAATAAAAAAATGAAACAATTGTGATGTTTATCTAAAGTCATTTTTGCTTATTAGTATGGTTGAACTGGATCATCGAAGGTCAGCAGCAAAGACAGTGGTTAATAAAATGGGATTAAATTTTATTTTTTTAAATTTTGCGTTATTTAACATTTAATTATTACAAGTTTGTCACATTCTGAGTTTGCATTTCACTGTTTATATATATATATATATATATATATATATATATATATATATATATATACACATACACATATATATATATATATATATATATATATATATATATATATATATACACACATATACACATATAAATATATATATATATATATATATATATATATATATATATATATATATATATATATATATATATTATGAGGTGCCAAACAGGAAATAATTATATAAAAATCTGAATATATAAATGTAAATCTGAATATATAGTTATAAGTCTGAATATATAAATGTAAATCTGAATATATAGTTATAAGTCTGAATATATAGAAGTAAATCTGAATATATAGTTATAAATCTGAATATATAGAAGTAAATCTGAATATATAGTTATAAATCTGAATATATAAATGTAAATCTGAATATATAGAAGTGAATCTGAATATATAGAAGTAAATCTGAATATATAGAAGTAAATCTGAATATATAGTTACAAGTCTGAATATATAAATGTAAATCTGAATATATAGGAGTGAATCTGAATATATAGAAGTAAATCTGAAAATATAGTTAGAAATCTGAATATATAGAAGTAAATCTGAATATATAGTTATAAGTCTGAATATATAAATGTAAATCTGAATATATAGTTATAAATCTGAATATGTAGTTATAAGTCTGAATATATAAATGTAAATCTGAATATATAGGAGTGAATCTGAATATATAGAAGTAAATCTAAATATATAGTTATAAATCTGAATATATAGAAGTAAATCTGAATATATAGTTATAAGTCTGAATATATAAATGTAAATCTGAATATATAGTTATAAATCTGAATATATAGAAGTAAATCTGAATATATAGTTATAAGTCTGAATATATAAATGTAAATCTGAATATATAGAAGTAAATCTGAATATATAGTTATAAGTCTGAATATATAAATGTAAATCTGAATATATAGTTATAAGTCTGAATATATAAAAGTAATTCTGAATATATAGAATTAAATCTGAATATATAGTTATAAATCTGAATATATAGAAGTAAATCTGAATATATAGAAGTAAATCTGAATATATAGTTATAAGTCTGAATATATAAATGTAAATCTGAATATATAGTTATAAGTCTGAATATATAAAAGTAATTCTGAATATATAGAAGTAAATCTGAATATATAGTTATAAATCTGAATATATAGAAGTAAATCTGAATATATAGTTATAAGTCTGAATATATAGAAGTAAATCTGAATATATAGAAGTAAATCTGAATATATAGTTATAAGTCTGAATATATAAATGTAAATCTGAATATATAGTTATAAGTCTGAATATATAAAAGTAATTCTGAATATATAGAAGTAAATCTGAATATATAGTTATAAATCTGAATATATAGAAGTAAAAAACAAAAAACAAAAAAAAAACACTAGGTTTCTTTATTTTATATTCTATCTACTTGCTACGTGTACTGCGTTAGGCTAACCGAGACTTGTCATAGTGCTTGCATGTTGTTGCTCTTTTGTTGGTTTTGATTGCTTCTGTTGTCCTCATTTGTAAGTCGCTTTGGATAAAAGCGTCTGCTAAATGAATAAATGTTAATATAATGTAAATATATGTGATGCGATCTGGGAAAACCCGTCGGATGTCGCGCTGGGACATTTTCAGGAAATTCGAAAAATAAGTCGAATGTCAATTTTTTTTTTTTTTTTTGTCAAAATTAGGTTTTTATTAAAATATTATTCTATAACATCTTGTCTATCGTCTCTGAAAATATCTTGGCAAAATGCACTTGTTTAGTACAGAAAAATAGCGATATATTGCAGCAAGCACAAAAGACTGTGTCTTTCTCTTATGTTAAGGACGCGCTGAGGAGGTGCTTTCTCTTAACACCACAAAAACTGTTAACCTATCAAAATAAACCACGTAACATATATAATAAAGTTGGATCAATGCACATTTCCCGCCAGTCCTGTGTAAACTATGGCATGCAAAGTTAGTTTGTTTGTTTGTTTATGTATGTATGTATGTATGTATGTATGTATGTATGTATGTATGTGTGTATGTATATGAGGGGCCCCTCATATATATATGTATGTATGTATGTATTTATTTATTTATTAAATAATAATTTATTAAGTATTAAGTATATTATGATATGGCGGAACACGAGAGAACAGTCTGAAGTAACGTTAGCTGCTCACTTAAACGATCTTGCTCATCTCAGTCTGCTCAATCTTGGTGATGGTAGTGCCCTACAAGATGTTATAATGGACTATTTCGCATCCAGAGATGAATAATCGGAAGATGAAGTTACTAAAGAGGAAGAGTCCGATGACAGTCTGTTAGCCTATATGCACAGGTGCGCGAACAGTTCTAAATGTAAACTACAAGGTAGCTACACTATTGGTGCTATCTAAACATACAAGGGGTGATCAAAAGTTCAGAGTCTATGCCCATCATGATAAACAACGGAAAACTGTCCTCTTCAGGGTAACGTTAGTCTGTTTGTGTAATGATGCAGAATAGCGCTCCTGACAGACAGCTCTCGTTAAACCCGTGAAGTGAAAGTGAAACCCGTCTCCCTTTAAACCCGTTTTTCTCAAAATTCCATTCCTGAAAATAATAGCTATACGCCAACTTCAGATAGCCATAACTTTTGTTACATTCAAGCTATGGACAAAATAAAAACAGTTTTGGAAAGGGCTTGAACCCAGCTTCCATGGTATCAAAACCTAAAAAGGTCAAATTTCACCATGTGTTGTGTTTTCCTATATCGCATCACATATTCAGATTTACATTTATACATTCAGATTTATAACTATATATTCGGATTTACTTCTATATATTCAGATTTATAACTATATATTCAGATATACATTTATATATTCAGACTTATAACTATATATTCAGATTTACATTTATATATTCAGACTTATAACTATATATTCAGATTTACATTTATATATTCAGATTTATAACTATATATTCAGATTTACTTCTATATATTCAGATTTACATTTATATATTCAGACTTATAACTATATATTCAGATTTACATTTATATATTCAGAGTTATAACTATATATTCAGATTTACTTCTATATATTCAGATTTATAACTATATATTCAGATTTACTTCTATATATTCAGAATTACTTCTATATATTCAGATTTATAACTATATATTCAGATTTACTTCTATATATTCAGATTTACATTTATATATTCAGACTTATAACTATATATTCAGATTTACATTTATATATTCAGACTTATAACTATATATTCAGATTTACTTCTATATATTCAGATTTATAACTATATATTCAGATTTACATTTATATATTCAGACTTATAACTATATATTCAGATTTACTTCTATATATTCAGACTTATAACTATATATTCAGATTTACTTCTATATATTCAGACTTATAACTATATATTCAGATTTACATTTATATATTCAGATTTATAACTATATATTCAGATTTACTTCTATATATTCAGATTTAGAACTATATATTCAGATTTACATTTATATATTCAGATTTTTATATAATTACTTCCTGTTCGGCACCTCATAATATATATATATATATATATATATATATATATATATATATATATATACATATACATATATATATGTACACACACAGTCCTTTGTGTGTATGTGTGTGTATTATATGTACGTGTGTAACATTATCTGCTTATATATCAACATAAACAAAGTATATGTGGTACAGTACTTTAAATCACACAACTGTCTCTTTCTGTGTTTTAGGTTCATTAGGTGTCTGAAGATAAGGTTGTGTGAGAAAGTACAACATCCACACCTATAGGAACATTATCAGCAGTCAAAACAACAGAGATCAGGACTTTAGATATGAGGAGAGAACCGTACAGACAATACCTACACAACTCTGTGACTGAATGTGTGGGCATGTTGCCATCATCCATCAACCTCTTTTACATATTTAAGCTCAGGTGAACTTTCCCCAGCTTTTCTTTCCTTTCACCAGTGAAAACATCTCCAGAATGTGAACGTTCTTCCAGGAGGAGTAAAGAATGAGAGGAACTTGAGGAAAAATATTTGGCGTGCTTTGATACTGGTGTGAAGCAGACAGAGGGAGAGGGGATTATGGAATAGGAGCGAGGATGGAAGCACTTATGATGTCTCCCCCGTTGTTCTTCTCACCTAAGAAGACATGGTTCATGAGGTTTCAGATAGACGGCTGGGTGTCGGTGAATGTGAGGCGTAAGGGCTGATCTGAGAACAGTTTTGCCACGTTTGTTGTTTCCAGTGGTTCAGGTTTGTGTTAAAATAGTAAGCTGATCCTAATTCAGCAATAATGGACATCTATCTTTGATCTTGTTGCAGTGATTCAAGGCACCTCCTTGAAAACAAAAGGGGGTTGTTTTCAATCAAGACCAGATGGGTTGAGCACTCTCTGGAATGAGATAAAAAACTTTTTCCTTCAGGAAAGAGAAAGCTATCCTGTTACGTCCTATTTGAATTTAGACATTCTGTGTGGTTGGACCACACACAAATCTAAACATCAATACATTTTCACAAAAAGTAATGCGAAAGAGTGAATCTCTACTGTTCTTGGCCTTTGTTTTGTGTAATTCTGTGCTGTCAGTAGCCTTGGTTTCCATGCGGTCAGGATTCAAAATGAGGCTTTGACATCAGCTGTCCGACTGGAAGCACTCTCACCTTTGTCTATTCGTCCTTCTTTTTTCAATCCCTTTTCTTTCTGTGGCTTTGTAGTGGTTGTTGCACAAAGGCCAGACATTCCTAAGAGACAAGTAGCCTAGACTTCCAGAGCAGCTCATGCATTGATGCAAACTGTGGGCAGACGCTGAGCTAAAATTAGTTGAGATTTATGGGATGTGTGTTTATATGTTGAGGAGGTGCCGACACGGAAGATTTTTCACAGATTCTTGCACAACCCCGCAAACATAAACACGCACACACCTACTGAGTCACAGAAGGGAGGCATTAGGACATAAATAATGAGTTTCACACCATGCATCAGTGCAAGTGTCCGTCCACTAAAACAATCAAACACATACACACCGACTCTGCTTTGATGGATGTTGATTATTTTTCCTGCCATATGAAGAGACGGCCCTGTGTTCCTTCAGCCCAGTCTAGCCCATGCTTTTAAATACAGTTTTGTACTTGCTTTTCCACCCTAAAACCCTCTGCAAACCATCAGTCTTTTTGGGTTGTTTTGGAAATGAGTGCCTTTTCCTGTTCGATAATTGATTTTTACAATAGCTCTTTGTAAAAGTATCACAATATATATTTATATAATAATAATAATAATAAATATATATATATATATATATATATATATATATATATATATATATATATATAATATCCAAAGCATATTTTCTTATATTACAATGCTTGCCATATGAAGATTTAATATAAAGCCATATTTTTGTTGTTGTATGTTTGTTTTGGATAAAATATATGGAAATGTTATGGAACATAACTGTATAAAAAAGTATTTTTTATTTAACATTTATTTATTTATTTGGATAAAATATGGGAAAAATGTTAGCATTTTCCCTTTATTCCTTCTATGTGTAATTTGTTGTTTTATTTTATCCTTCATTCATTCTATGTGTAATTTATATTTGTTTATTTTTAAAATGAATTTGTACGCTATAAAAAACTTTGGAGTCAGTAAGAATATATATATATATATATATATATATATATATATATATATATATATATATATATATATAATTCTTATTCAGCAAGAATGCATTAAATTGATCAAAAGACATTAAAAGCCATTAAACTGATCAAAATTGACATGACAGTCCTTTTAGGAAGTCCTTTTGAATTTCCTACATCTTAATAAGATTCCTGGAAAAATGTATCCTGGTTTCCACAACAATATTAAGCACCAAATCAGCATATTAGAATAATTTCTGAAGAGTCATGTGACACTGAAGACTGGAGTAATGTTTCTGAAAATTCAGATTTGCCAAAATGATTTTTTTAATTTTTTTTTTTTAACAAATGTTACAGTAGAAAACTTGTATTTTAAATTGTAATAATATTTCACAATGTCGCTTTTTCTATTGTATTTTTGATCAAAATATGCAGTCTTAGAGAGCAAAAAAAAAAAAAAAAAGCCATTTTTAAACCATCTTCCCAACAGCTAAATTTCAAATATATTTATATTTATATAAAATGCACGTGTGTTATTTTTATACTGATGTAAATGAGGGATTTAGCTGTTTTGGAAAAAGAAGTAAATGCATTACTTTGTGAAATATCCGCTTGCATTGCACTGTGATCATGCGGGCTGAGGAACAAACAACAACAAAAAAAAACTTATGTGGTCTGACACGACAAGGTCAGCACACCGCAGTACAACTTCACACAGCAATTGAGACTGATATATATATATAACAACACACACACACTTATTTATTTATTTAATTAATTAACTTATTTTTATTTATTTATAGGACTGATCCTATCCTGGAACAGCTGGTTTGTTGAGTGAGAGGCTTTAAACTTTTATGAGTACTTTGTGTTCTACATTTAATGGACTAAGTGGAGACACACACACGTCTTATTTAGATCGAGACATTTATTAGAAGAAGTGACAATGTTTTGCACTGAGCACAAACAGCACAGGGTTTAATACACCACCTAACTGTGCTCATAACAAACCATACAGACAAACTTCTTTTCCATGGATGCCTATTTAAAAACTCTTACACAATACTGCAAATTATTTCAACTGAGAATAACATTAACATTATCAGGACAATCTTATGTCAATGAAGGCACAAATCAAGACAATCGTAAGTCAAAGTAAAAAAAAAAAAAAAATGTACAGAGTAACAAATAGCCATGACAACGTACAGATTATAATACAAGACACATTAAATAACACAATTTAAATATGTAGTATATCCAGTCAAGCTTTCTCAATGACCTATAACAGATATCCTATTGGATAAACACATTCTTTTTCCAGTTAATTTCTTATATTTAAATGGTTACACTGTACTTCATATAAAACTGCCACATTGATGCTTAGGTTGACAGAAATGCCTTGTACTGTATATCTTAATGCAGATTTTAATGTTAAGCACATACTTAAAGTTTAAAGCCAGACTATTATAGTTCACGCTTAACCCACAGTAAAAATGCCTCATGCAACTAATGTTTTGAAAGCCTGTGTGAGCAATTTAGGAAATTAAACTAGAGGAACAACCAAAAAACAACAGTATGTAACAGAAAAAATGGCATAGTATCTTCATTTTATCTTGACATGCCATTGTATGTTTAACAATAAAACAATTCCACGTGCACAATATATGACATTTTTTACAGTTCAAGACGACCTTTTGATTCCCTTTTTTTTTAAGTGAAACCTATTCAATCTTAATCTTTGTTTATCTACTGCCTTCAGAATATGTGTCTTTTAACACTCCACCTTGCGAAAAGAATAGTTTGGCATCTCTTTCCTGTCTTAAAAGCCATGTGTTGTTGAAACGGGTCATTTCTAGACCAGAATTACACCGTAGGTCAAAGCTTGTCTTTCCACACTTTCATGCTTCAGGGAGCTCATATAATTGCCCATGTGCGCTAGCATTGTGTGTGTCTGTGTGAGAGAGAATGTATGGTATCACAACACTGATACAACCTTTGCCCTTTGACCTTTCCTGTGCTTTGTGTTCCACTAGTTGCTCTCTAGCTGATCTTAGAGATATATCAATGTTTGTATGGCTCTGGCTCTGTCACAACAGGTTAAAATGATCTCTGGGATCATGATATCCTCTCAGTGTATTTTTGGTACCCTTTATAACATCTTGTTACTTCCCTTACAAAAGAAAAGTACCATGGTACAGTGAAGGTAATATCACGGCACTTTAATATATATACCGTAGTACATACTGAAATTAACATTATACTCAAGGCAGAGTTATTATAACTTGGAATTTCATGTATTTCCATTTTATTTTGAATTTTCACATTTTAGTTTTAGATTTTTTTTTTTCTCCTGTTTTATTTTTAGTTAATTGTAGTTATTATTTGTAGTATTTTAGGGCTGCCAAAGTTAACTGGCATTTTTTAAATTATAATAATAATACATTAGCATTTTTTCTCAGCAATACCATGGTAGTACTATGATACATGTTCAAAAACCATGGTGGTACTGTAGTACCTTTTGGTACTTTTCTGTAAGTGTAGTCAAAACTGTTTACAAAAGATAGCCTAATAAAGACAAAATGCTCTTATTTTTTGTATAACAAACCTATGTCTTTTTAAATTCTCAAAAACATTCCTTAGCATTACTGATGGACTGTTGTGCATCACTGAAATTGCTGGTATTATACAATGAGAATTTATTACACAGATGTTCAAATGGCCTTTATCTAACACTTTTCATAATGCATGACCTGTATTGAATAAACGCTCTCCCATAAACGATGAAACGGCCTTGGTGTTTTCAAAATGTCCAAACCATGAATGACAGATAAATAACTTAAATAACACAATCCCAGCTGTCATTACGTGCTGCATCTCAGAGAACAGCCGCTTTAAAGTGCTTCCGTTGTTCCCCCTTGACTGGCGAGTCAAAAACGAGAATATCTTGAGAAATGCTCATCAACGCGAGTTGGTGAATGGAGATTTGAAATGGCCCGCTTTTCGACCTGTAAACATTTACCCAGCAGCACTGTGATGAGAAGGACAAGCTGGGAATCATTCACTCTTCCAGTCTCTCGGACTTTTTCTCGAAGTCTAGCCTAGCTGACTGCTGATGTCCAGGGCTTTCTGGTATACCTGGGTAACATCATCCAGATCGCCCAGTAAGGAGAAGCTCCCGTTGTCTCCAGGGGAACCAGGAGGGCTGCGGACGCCCTTTCCGCCAGGAAGAGGCGCAACGGTCTGAAGGCCCCTGAATCCAGCCATCTGCAGCAAGTCTTCAGCCGAAAGTGAGCCCCGGATGTTGGGTTTTGGAGAGGTGGGCGGCCAGTCCAACCCCATGCTGGAGAGACTCGTCTCTTCGTACAAGATGCTAGAGGGTCTGCTTTGGCTCCGCGAGACAGTTGAGTCTGCCTGGACCTCTCCATGGATGGCACTGTGTGTGGAATATTTCCCGTTCCGCTTCAGTATACCTTTCCTCCCAACAGTCCGTTTGGGTGGGGAGCTATTCGGAGGTTGCACAGTAGCGCCCCCTAACAGTTCGGAAGATTCGCTGCGCTCCGGCGAAGAGTAATACCCGGACTCACGCTGCTGATTGTTTTTCAGAATGCCTTTCTTGGGTAACATGGACACCATTTTGGCTGGCGAGCCTCCTAGGGTGTCTTCTCGCTCTGGACTCGAGCTGGACTCGACATCTTGGTAGCAAATGGATCGTCTGAGCTCTACTTCGCACAGACTCTGGGACCGCTGGTCTCCACTGGTCGCCCGAGTCTTCAGAATGCTTTTTGGTCTCTTAAGGCCTGGCTTCTCCTCCACAACACCCCACATCCCACCATCGTTCTCCTTCATGGACTTTCTCGGACGCCGGGCTGGAGTCATGGCTGTGTTAGTGCCATTGTTAGTGTTACCAGTCTCTGGGCGTTGGACTTTGCCTGGACGGACTTCGGTGCGGTTCTGCCAGTCAATGAAGCGGGCCAGCATGGGCGAGCTGTTTTCTCTTTGGGTTTGGCAGTCGCACACGCTGGTCTTCCAGCCCCAGTTCACCCACCAGTGATTTGCAATGTCCTCAACTGTAGCCCTGCGATCTGGATTAACCATCAACATCCAGCGGATCAAACCACGAGCGTCTGAATGAGATGGAGAGATTTTAACTCGGTCAGGTAACTTGGAGATATTTGGGTTCAGATGACTTTGAAATGTCTAGAGAGAAGACACATACCTGATGACTGTGGTGGTTCCCTGTATTCTCCATTGCTGATTTGGCGAATGAGTCTTTGGTGGTCTCCTCCATCGAAGGGCATTGTTCCGTACACGAGAGTGTAGAGTAATACGCCCAGTGCCCAACTGTCAACCTGTCAAAACAATACCACACTGATAAATTGGTCTACTGGAAGATACAGTTTTGGGAAAAGGTTTATGGAATTCTTTCAGGTGGTTTATGGAATTGTTTTTTTTTTTTTTTTTTTTTTTTTTTGCTGCTGCTGCTTCTGTTGTTGTTGCTTGTTTGTTTCAGTCATAGTTTTTGTCTGTGAATGAAAATATCCTTTAAATTTAGTCAAATCATATTGATTAATTAGTGAGTTTTAATTACAAAATGTATACATTATATAACACTATATTTATATAAATGTTTAGTGTATTATTAATATAATGATATTCATAATGTACTAACCTTTTTATTATATAAATGTTAATACATAAAATACATAATGGAATAAAATATATTATACATAGATTTATTATATTAAGAAGTATACATATACACACACACACACACACATACATACATATATATATATATATATATATATACAGGTGCATCTCAATAAATTAGAATGTCATGGAGAAGTTTATTTATTTCAGTAATTCAACTCAAATTGTGAAACTCGTGTATTAAATAAATTCAATGCACACAGACTGAAGTAGCTTAAGTCTTTGGTTCTTTTAATCGTGATGATTTTGGCTCACATTTAACAAAAACCCACCAATTCACTATCTCAACAAATTAGAATACTTCATAAAACCAATAAAAAAAACATTTTTAGTGAATTGTTGGCCTTCTGGAAAGTATGTTCATTTACTGTATATGTACTCAATACTTGGTAAGGGCTCCTTTTGCTTTAATTACTGCCTCAATTCAGCGTGGCATGGAGGTGATCAGTTTGTGGCACTGCTGAGGTGGTATGGAAGCCCAGGTTTCTTTGACAGTGGCCTTCAGCTCATCTGCATTTTTTGGTCTCTTGTTTCTCATTTTCCTCTTGACAATACCCCATAGATTCTCTATGAGGTTCAGGTCTGGTGAGTTTGCTGGCCAGTCAAGCACACCAACACCATGGTCATTTAACCAATTTTTGGTGCTTTTGGCAGTGTGGGCAGATGCCAAATCCTGCTGGAAAATGAAATAAGCATCTTTAAAAAGCTGGTCAGCAGAAGGAAGCATGAAATGCTCCAAAATTTCTTGGTAAATGGGTGCAGTGACTTTGGTTTTCAAAAAACACAATGGACCAACACCAGCAGATGACATTGCACCCCAAATCATCACAGACTGTGGAAACTTAACACTGGACTTCAAACAACTTGGGCTATGAGCTTCTCCACCCTTCCTCCAGACTCTAGGACCTTGGTTTCCAAATGAAATACAAAACTTGCTATCATCTGAAAAGAGGACTTTGGACCACTGGGCAACAGTCCAGTTCTTCTTCTCCTTAGCCCAGGTAAGACGCACAAGAGGAATATGACAACTGTAGCCAAATTCCATCAAGAGTGGTGGCTCTTGATGCCTTGACCCCAGCCTCAGTCCATTCCTTGTGAAG
Source organism: Spinibarbus caldwelli (assembly GCA_039654775.1). Classification (NCBI taxonomy): domain Eukaryota; kingdom Metazoa; phylum Chordata; class Actinopteri; order Cypriniformes; family Cyprinidae; genus Spinibarbus; species Spinibarbus caldwelli. The sequence continues at coordinate 11,011,546 of CM077229.1, read as the reverse complement.
TTCACCCAAATTCTTGAATCGATTTTGCTTGACAATCCTCATAAGGCTGCGGTTCTTTCGGTTGGTTGTGCATCTTTTTCTTCCACACTTTTTCCTTCAACTCAACTTTCTGTTAACATGCTTGGATACAGCACTCTGTGAACAGCCAGCTTCTTTGGCAATGAATGTTTGTGGCTTACCCTCCTTGTGAAGGGTGTCAGTGATTGTCTTCTGGACAACTGTCAGATCAGCAGTCTTCCCCATGATTGTGTAGCCTAGTGAACCAAACTGAGAGACCATTTTGAAAGCTCAGGAAACCTTTGCAGGTGTTTTGAGTTGATTAGCTGATTGGCATGTCACCATTTTCTAATTTGTTGAGATAGTGAATTGGTGGGTTTTTGTTAAATGTGAGCCAAAATCATCACAATTAAAAGAATCAAAGACTTCAGTCTGTGTGCATTGAATTTATTTACTACACGAGTTTCACAATTTGAGTTGAATTACTGAAATAAATGAACTTTTCCACGACATTCTAATTTGAGATGCACCTGTAAATATTAGTGCTGTCAATCGATTAAAAAACTAATTAATCGCACATTTTTCTGAAATTAATCGCAATTAATCCCACCTAACATTAAAGTTTTTAAATATACTTTTATATTGCAATAATTTCCCATTCAATCTTCAAATTAATGTACAAACAACATAAAGACAGTATATTTTTTTAATATTTGTTTAATTTCATCTTTTTTATGACTGAAGGCCAGTATCACTGATACCAATTAATACTGATTTCCCAATAAAAATGTTTCCCCCTAATATTTAACCATTGACTATAGCCATTCAACTTTACATTATAATTAAGAGCAATCAATTTTAACATTTATTAGACTTTAAAAATAACTTCTAATTTAAGTGAACTTAAAACAATCTTCACAAACCCATTATAATAAATGTCATATTTATCTACCTGTGCCCCTCAGCAGAAATATACTAAATTTAATAAAGTTATCAAACACTAAATTCTAAACTAAATACAGATGAATTTTTAAAACTATAAAAGTTATTGATTTCCTCTTTTTTTCTTTTATTCTTAATGAACAAACATCACTGCAGCTGGTTATTAGGTTGTTTTGGCTTCTATTTCTTTAAGAGCTACCGCTGCTGAACGGGACGCGATCTGAGCATCTTACTTTCTCTCAACTCTACCTTTTCTGACTCATTTCAGGTCGGACCCATTTCAGTCTCTTCTAATGAGCTGACGAGTTGAATCGAGTGTGTTAGATGAGGGAGACAGTGCTAGGATGCTCCAGGACAGTTTTGAAACCCATTTCAGAGACATGTTCTTAATGTAACTCATATATAACATATTACATGCATGCACAGTTTTATGGCAACTTTAATCGCCTTTTTGGTAACTTCGTGACTTAACTGATCACGACATTGCATGCTCGTAGTTTCTTTCGCGATTTGATATGAAATGAGCAGTTATGAGTGGGGTGGCCAATCCTAGGCCCCGCCCCTGCGTTAACGGCGTTAAATAATTTTAACGCGTTAAACTGAAAAAATTCATCGCCTGCGTTAACGCGCTAATTTTGACAGCACTCATATATATATAAAACCTTACATTTATGTGATTTTTCAAAAACATTTATCTTTTTTGTAATTTTCATTAACAGCAACTTTTAATTAAAACTGTTAAATTATCAACATGATGCTCTTTTTTACCCTTAATTTTTCATATATTTAGCCAGCTTCACAGACTGGTTAACCTTTGTACTAGCTGCGTCATTTAGCAATAAATTAAAAGGTTGTGTTATTTTATTTTCCTGCCTAGGCCGTAAAGTCAACTCCACCTATATTTATGAACATTTAATCAAGCTGTCATTGTACACCTAATGTATGAGAACAATAGGCAATCTCACATATGTATCTGCGCAGTAACTGCCATCATAATTCCTGCTCATTTCTCGTGCCGACCTCGTCTGACCCTGCTGCACCTCTGCTGATTAGCCAAGGGTGCAGGCCAGGAAGGAGGAGATATCAAGGGGAAACAATGGCTGATTACAACGCAGGAAACGTCCACTCCCCAAACTCCAGACCTGTCTGACCCTGAGTAGATGTGAGGAGCTTTGTGATTGTTGGTCCTGATCCACTGATCTCTGACCAGCCTTTCCCATGGTCTCCAGTTATGTAAGGATGATTGAGGGACCGGGGGGATCATTGTGAGTGTGTATGATAGAATGTCCAGAGGTTTTTAAATTCTTGCATGTGTCATCGCACAATCGCACAACCCGGAAAACGTATGGGAATTTTGATATATTTCTGTGTTCCAGACAGGCTTAGTGTTTGGCTATTAAATATTAGGAACCATGAAGGGGCTATAAGAATGCTTGACATCCTGAAAATAGCTTTGAGATTAGTCCTTATTCTTTTTGGCAAAGTCTTTGTTTCTTGTTGGATTATGGAGGATCTTGGGTACACTGACTGACTTGGCCTGTTAAGCGATTCCTGTGGGGAGTGACTGAGTTTGGATGTGGAATGAGGGGTGGTCTCGCCTCCCTCAGATATGAGTGGAAACGCTTTCTCTTTCTCTTTGTTATCTGTGTTTTGTTCTCTCTTATCTTTCAAGACAGGAAATATGTGATTGTGTTTCCTAGCCTACATTTTTTAAAGGTGAAAAATTAAGGCCTCTCAAATGGCATAACTGGAGAATATTAGTTCATAATGTACCTCTGGGCCTCTATATGGCCGTCCGTTTACAATCTCAGGGGAGGCATACAGCGGGCTGCCGCAGAACGTTTGAAGAAGCTTGTCCTTGTGGTAGAGGTTGGACAAACCAAAATCTGCAATCTAGAAGATAAAACCGAGTCAGAACAGGCTGATATTGAGTAATAAATCACTAGAAGAACATACCAGGACGTACCTTAATATTACCATTGTCATCTAGGAGGATGTTTTCCAGCTTGAGATCTCGGTGTACTACTCCGTTCTGTAAGACATCATCAAAACCATCGATTTTAGATCAACTTCTCTCTCATAGGCATCATAGAAACATCACTTTTTATGCTGCCAGCTAGTTTTGTCATATTTGATGTCCTACAAAACACTGTAATGAACAATAAATACACTGCTATTCTTTAAAGGCAGCAATATTTTATGGAAGGGAAAAGTGACATTTCCCTCCATTGACAGTCCAATGGCCTGATCTGTGTATCTCCTCCCTCCTTTCCGGGACGACCTCCTTGGAATCCCCCAGCTGAGTTGATGACATCATCAGCCCAGCTGTACAGAAACAAAGGCCAAGCCCAGGCTGAATTTCCCCAGGGCCTTCCAATTTCCAGCTGACACGGCCCCGGGTACCCTGACCCTTTGTACTGATCTAGGAACGGGATCTTCTACTTTAATCCTACCCTTAATCTTTATAAAACTAGAAAAATATGCTCTAAAATGTGAAATAAAAGGGAAAACAATGAAGAAATATGTGCTGGATCAATGCGAAAGGTCAATTTGAAGTATATCACGCTTGGAAAGTGGGAAAAGTGGGGGATGAGGAGGGGTTTGGCACCAGGACAGAAGAACACAGCTGCTCTCTGGCTCCACAACCTTTCGCATTGAGACGTTCTTGGAAGTTTAGTTTATCCCTCTCGTATCATGTCAAGTCCTCCTTCATCCAGTATATCATTTTATTTACTCTATAGAGAGCTTGTGTGCGACTGCACGTGAACATTGAACAGATGTCAGTTGTTTAGTTTGAGAGGTTTTAAGGTACAGTATGAGACACTATACTATAATGTAACTGTAGTCATGGTTAAAGGCTAAGCACCTTTAGCTACATAAGGTTAAAGGAAAGAAATTCAAAAGAGATATATTTACAGTATTCCTGCTGAAAAACAGTTTAAGCTATTTTGCCTGCCTTAGATGGTTAAAGCTAGTCACCAAACCTGCCCAAACTGGTCTGTCTAGGGTGGCCAAACTTATGTTTAGCAGTTGAAAAGTGCAAAAAAAATCCTGTAAAACCAAGCAAAAGACCAGCTTAGACCAATTAAGACCAGCAAACCGGCTTTGGCTGTTTTTTTTTTTTTTTTTCACCAAACAGTTATTGCAAAAAAATATTAAGGACACTTTTTTTGTGATCAAGCTCATTAAATGGAGAATATAAAATTTTGCATCTGATTATTATCCAGGGCTGAAACTAGTTGTTTTATTATTTCTTGTTCTTCCATAATACAGAAAATCTGTCTTCATTTTTTCACCTAGTTTGAAAGATCATATATTTTGCATATGCACTTTTGTTTGCTCTCTGCTAACATATCTTCTACATGAATATATAGTCCAATGACACTTCTACCATCATTTACTCACCCTCATGTCATTTCAAACCTGCATGACCTTTATGACTTTTTTTAAATTTTTTATAATGGAACACACACACACACACACACACAAGTTACTCAGAATAATGTTTCTACTGTTTTTGTCTATATAATGAAAGTCAATGGGGTCCAAAATAAACCCACACTTTTCAGAATAATGTTTCCCAGTAGAAAAGGTCACACAAGTGTGGAATGACATGAAGGTCAGCAAATTAGTTTTTAATTATCTCATCACACGGCTCCACCCTCACCTTGTGGCAGTAATGAACAGCAGAGACGATCTGTCTGAAGAAGTGTCTGGTCTCCCTTTCGCTGAGCTTTCGGCGCTCGCTGATGTAATCGTACAGTTCACCCTTACTGGCATATTCCATCACGATCACAATCTTATCCTTATTCTCAAACACTGTGAATAGAAGCAAATACAACAGCGGTTGATTAGATTACTCAACATCATTGCATTATAGGCATTTGCGTGTTAAAGAGACGGCGCATGGAAATGAAAACAGCATATTTTCATTATATCCAGCTCTCTAGCTAAATCTCTCTGTCATTGACTGTTAACAGTTTGGCTCAAGCTTTCGTTGGACCGTTGCCAGTATGTTGGAGTCAAAATCGCCAGCGAGTCTGGCTTTAGTCAGGGTCATGGCGATTTGGAGCTGTCTCTGCAAGCGAGACCACAACTGTTAACAGGTGTTAAGTGCAGAGAGGAAGCGAGATTTGGTGTACGTGATCTTGGATGGTGGCATAAACATTCCCGTTCTAAGAAAAGGTATGTGTTTTGCACAACACAGTATTCTTAGTAGCAGCTCTTAGATTAATAGCCATCATTTAAGCCAATCAGAGAAGTGTTTATCTTGCAAATCTTGATGAAAAAAATGGGACCTCAGCAAATCTTTGTTTTTATTTTGCAGGGGAGTGAAGCTGTTGCTCCATTCAGATCCTCCTCTACCTTCTGCTGATACAGCAGGAGCATCTCCACAGTGACCCTTCATTGTTTACCGCCCAGAGGCTGGTTGTCACAGTGATGGTCAGTGGACCAAATACACAATGAAGAATCCGGCTGATCAGGTGGGTTTCCTTTGACTCTCTTGGTGTCACTTTCAACAACGTGTTTTTGGACACCTGTTGACCTGTTGTCTGGGACTAACCACGCTTGTTGGAATAATCTTCGAAAACCAGTTAAGTTCACGTTCAAAACATCCAAACCAGCGCTGAGTAATTACCTCTCTCGGCTAATCCGTATTAGGCACAGGAGACTGAGCGCTCTCCGTTTTGGCACCGACTCTCAGACCGATCCAGGGTCAGTAATAATGACCCCTGGCTGAGAGTGTGGCATGAGTCTACAGCCGTGGCCTCTCCCTCTGTCAGCGTGGAGATAAAGCAGCTTTGTTTTGAGTATCGCTGCGCTTGGGGCCTAATTTGATGGGTTTTTGATTTATGTTCTGAGAGGCAAAGCTACATGCGTGGAACATTTCAAACATGCTGATTGCTGCAGGACTGTAATGACTTCAATGCATTGGCTTCATCTCCATTTGAGAGTTTACACCCCCAACAACGCTGTTGCCTGATCAACACCCTTGGGCTAGCAGGGTGCGGTCAGATCGCATAAATAAAACGTGAGGGCAACTGATCTAAAGATGATTGGATGTTGAGAAAAACCACAAGGGTGTGGAGTTTACACATGTTGAGAATCAAAGTTGAAGGGCTTTGTGGACTTTTGATGTGTGCTTGGTTTCTGAATACACAGAGTTGTGGTGTTTCAGTTCAGAATAGAAGTGAGAAAAATTCCTACCTTCGTATATAGAGATGATGTGTGGATGGCGGAGAGAAGACATGATCTCGATCTCTCTGCGGATGTGCACCATGTCTTGTTCATCTTTAATCTTTTCCTTTCGGATGGATTTAATCGCCACCTGAGAACAAACAAACAAGTAAAATCAACTACGTGAATCCTATTTGAAGCACATTAGCGTTTAGGCAAAGTAATTTTAATGATTCTTTTGATTAGCTAGAAAATATTGATTGATTCCTGGTTTAATATCTCTATCTTTTTCAGTTTGATTGAGCAGTATTGATGAAGATGAGGGTCAAAGGTTAAAAAAAACGCTGATTGGTGATATTTGTGTTCCAGTGGCATCCTGGCTCGGGGGTCATAGATCATAGAAACAGAAGACCCTACTCCCTTTAATGGTGTCAAGGAGTTCACAGGAAAAGTACTTCCTGTCTTAGGTGGTCAGGTGACCCACAAATTTGCTGAACTAACAAATCTAATAGTAGTAGCACTCTTTTTATTTAACCTGCAGAGCAGTTTATTATAGCGGGTTTCAACATAGACTTATAAAAGTTATCTAAAACTAAAATAAACAATAAAAAGTTTTCATTACATGAAATAAAATATCAATAAAAATATAATAAAGCATTTCTCATTTAATTTAGTTTAACTTGAAGTACTAAAATAAACTAAAATCTATATAGACTTATTTAAAAAAAAAATGTCAAAACCACACAACGAAATTCTAAAAACTTTAACCAAAATGACAATATTCAAATAAAATTGAATTAAAAAAATTATAATTATAGTTTATAATAGTGTCTTTTTTTATAATGAAATAGAATTTTTTTTCACAATAAATTTAATGGACTAAACAACATAGCATCTTCAAAATAGTGTGATAAAATACAATAAATGTAATTAAAATGAATAATGTAATATAATAATCTACCATGACAATATGCTTTAATTATTATGAACTGTGTAGATAGTCATTTAAAAGATGCATACATCATAATTTATAAATAAATTCATCTTTATTCGACACTCTAACTCCAGCACTCTCTATTCTAATTCTATTTTGTCTATTTCTTTTCTTTTTTATTTAAAAAACAGGCCTCTAACACTAGCTTTCTCTATTCTTTTTCCATTCTATCTATTTGTTTTCTTTTTATTTATTATATAATTAACTAAAAAAAAACTTTGTTACATGTACTGCATTAGGTTAACTGAGACTTGTCATAGCACTTACATATTATTGCTCTTTTGTTGATTTTGATTGCTTCCATTGTCCTCATTTGTAAGTCGCTTCGGATAAAAGCATCTGCTAAATAACTAAATGTAAAATGTAAATGTAAAATTTTCAGAACTTTTTTTTTTTTTTTTTTTAAAGTTCTGTAGAGAGATGTTTTTGGTAAGGTAAAGGCAATGACGGTCTAGATCTGGAGTTATCGGCTTAACCTTGAGCGAAAATGGGTTTCTGTGAAGGTGAATGGCTTTTTTGGGAGAAGGCGCACCACAGGAGTTATTTTTAAACGTCCCATTTATCAGCTCCCAAACAGGCTCTATCACAGAGATGTGTCAGCACTCAAAGGCCTGCTTTCAAAGAACCTCTTTTTCATTTTTACATATTTATTTATTTTTTTAAATAACGTAGTGTTATCTTGAGCATAAATAGTTTTAGTGGCTAAAGTAATTGTATCTTAAAGTCTTATCCTTTATATGCATGCTTAAGGATGCTGAGAAGATTTCTGCCTTGCTAAGTCTGAGTGGTCATGAGGAGGGATTAAAGTTGCAGGAAGTTTGCAGCATGTTCCTCCACTGACTCATAAAGCACGCAGAAAGGGAAGTGGCGCTGACAGAGCTGACTTCCTGTCCACCCAGTGCAGTTCACAACCCTGCCAACCCAAGCCTTTTAGGGGCAACATGCTGTTCATGCAATGTATTGTTTTCTACAATCTACAATGCATGCATTGCATGTTACAGCCTAATCAGTGACTTATGTAATACTCATAGTGCTTTTGATAAATGTGTTTAACTTGCCACTTGGATATGATCTGTCTGGTTACAGTCTGGGGTTTGTCACTAGGCTGGTGGATGATTTTAAAAAGGCTGTAAATTAGAGCTAGAATGAGTGTGAGTGCATGTGTTAAGAGCCACTTTAGGACCTCAGTGTGATATACTGTAATGTCTTATCCTCTCAAACTTTACCCTAATTACAGTGAAAGCATAAACTCATTAAAATTGCATCGCAGCAGACGGCCACGCAGGTGATTTTTTTTGACCTCGCTGAAGGAAGCACACATGGTTGAGTGGTATTGTTACCAAGCCTGTGGTTACAGATCATTAAGCCAACCTGTGTTTGATGCCTTTGCCAGCTGGCTGTAGGCTTTGCTCTTCTCTAACCCCTGGCTAAAACTGAAGCCTTCTTATTGTCTCCTAGACATAGACCAGCCCATTGTCTGAGCCTCACACAACAGCTGTGTTGTTTTACCTGTCCGCCGTTTAAGGGGGAAAAGGGAGCACCTTTACTCACCGGAGCACTCGTGCGGAACAAAGTTTTGGAAAAATGCGTCATAGAAAGTTTAACACAATGAAGGAGCAAAAACAGAAAGCCTGTCGTCGCATTTGTTGTTTCTTTCCAATTTCCTTTGTCTTTTCCATCTTTCTATGTCTCCAAATGTATACTATGCCAGTGTCCTTTCAATAAAAAATGCATATTTTCAGAATGTCTGGCATGACCACACAAATTAATTTCAACTCAACCCTTGTTTTCTTAAAAAAAAAAATAAATAAATAAATATATTTTTTTAAATATGCCAATCCATAAACAGTCAAATACCGTTTCAATAGTATAGCTATAAGATGTAAACAATATGCATGTAAAAATTATTTTACATTATTTTAGTTTGAAAAATGCTTCCAATATCTAATTTTACTTCGTTGTCATTACAATGCAACTCTTAAACTCCTCAAATGACTATAAAAATGACTTTTCAAAGAATATACAAGTTTTAACAGTGCTTTCACAAAATTATAAGCTTTTAAATCATCTACATCTTGGCCTCATTTACTTCCACAGTAATTATCTCATGCTATGACCTAACCTGATTTTTAAATTTTTTTTTACATTTTTTAAGTGACTGTCTAAACTTGTATAGAACCTGGAATATTCCTTTATATATGTGGTTAAATCCTGGTTTATGCCTAAGATAAAGTATTTATGCCTGTCTCTCTGTATAATATATATATATGAGATCTGCTAAAGAGCAAGAGCCAAGACTACACTATTATAAAGAAGTACATGCAAAGAGTCAATATAATTGTTCTGGTTTAATTCATCCCACATTGTTATGAATTCTTTCCTTTGCTACTAGTGTGAGTCATGCATTCCTAGATTCAGCCATCAGTCCATTCAGACAATGAGCATGGACTGTGACTCCATGGACTGTTTGTATGCTTCTTTATCATCTGCCCCAGTCCACAATGTCTTTTTTTCATCACTGAACTCCCATTTAAATAACAAAGCAAATTACTGAAGCTCACTTACAAATGTGTTGGCAGGGAAAGCTTTTAAATGCATATGCTGGAACATTCTTTGCTGGTGCCAAAGTCATCGCCATACAAACACTTGAGTTTATCTGCACTCTTGTTCAACCAGTTGTGTTGGTCTCCACAGAACCACACTGTCTAATGTTTCTGTTTAGTCGGACGGTGTTAATTCTGAGGAAATGCTCATAAGTGGTTTCCGTTATTAGGTTACCAAGTCCCGGACGTGACTCTGAGAGCATCCTGCGCTCAAGCAGCTGTTGACATCAGGCCACATTTTTCGCCCACAGCTCTGACCCACTAGGTCCATATCTGCCCCACTCAAGATGCAGATCTGTCTCGGGATTAATGCACTGACCTAGTTCCAAAACAGAAGTGGTTTATCCTAGTTTTTCCCATTTATCTTGCTCTACAGATGTTGTGCATTTCTTAGGAATGGTGGCGAGTCCAGATCAATACGTAAAGGAGCTTAGGTTACTTGCGACATAAACATACCTCTCGTGCCTTGAAACCTTTGACCTGCTCAACTTCTAGATGACCTAAAAGAGCCGACCCCTGTTACTGAAGGACGGAAGACAGCACTTGCCCTGTGAAATTGTGCATGTAATGATGGCCATTAAGGGCACATTTACTTTTCAAAGGAATGTTTAATTAGGTCAACTGATATCAAGTGAAACCCACACAGTATCTCCCATATGAAAGGATAATCACAAATGAGATCTCTTTAATATCTCTGTTCAATCCAGGACAATGAGATGAAACAGAAACACCTCTCTTGCTTCTCCATGATCACTCTTAAAAATAAAGGTTCTTTATTGACACGGATGGTTCCACAAAGAACTTTAACCTTTCCATTCCACAAAAGGTTCTTTATAGTGAAAAGGTTCTTTAGATTATTAACATGTTCTTCAGACTAACAAAAAAGTCTCTTTGGGGAGCCATAAATGGTTCTTCTGTAGCAAAACTCCCATTTGGAATCATTATTTCTAAGACTAATAGGGAAAACGAGCACATTTTTCAAGACTTCAACACTGAGCTCTGATTTGACAAGAAGCAAAACTCATTTCATTCTTCCAAAACCAAATTAACTTTTTATGCGACTCGTTCAGTTTATTTTGATGTCTGTTTATCTTAAGGAATTTTAGAGTAGGAGAAACATCTAAAATGAAGTTGATACCTATCTAAGAACTTATAAGATCTCTTGAGCTTTGAAAGAGCTATCTTTGGGTCACTGCATGCTGGTCAACTCACCACTCGTCCAGTGTGCCTCTCAATGGCTTTTTTCACTTTTCCATATGTTCCTCTCCCGAGGGTTTCGAGCAGCTCGTAGCGGTGCTTCAGGTTGTGTTTGTGGTGATGTTTCTTCACACCGAGAGAGGCGGGCATCTCTCCTCCAGGATAGTCCACCGGTAGAGGCTCACTTCCATTCACTCCGTTACTCGCTAATTGGGATGATTCCGTCTCCATGGTTTCCTCAGCGATGTGTCCAGATGCTCGATAAAGCTGAAGATCGGCGCTCAGTCGTTATAGAAAGTCAGAAATATCCCGAACTCGGTGTTCAGTCGTTATTTAAGCTAGTAAATGGGGTCTGGGATTTGAAAGGGGCGTTTAAGAAGAGCGACTCATTCATCCATCGGTGAAGTGCTCATCTCGCCTCTGGCAGCTCAAATATGCGCAACTCCATGCTTTACGCGTCCATCCCACTGCCAGCGCGTGTTCCTCCTCCCCTCCTCTTCTCTTTTCTCCAGAGTAAAGACTACAGGAATAAAGAATGCAGCCTGGATGAAGCCGGAGGCGGAGTTATAAGTGCAGGTCTCTCTCTCACTCTCTCTCTCTCCTAATGGAATAATGACATAATGGCGTAATGGAGAACACTTAATTGCATTTTATTAGGTTTGGTCAGAGCTTTCCCTTCATCACTCTCTCTCAATTATTCTTCAATTTAATCTGCTTTATTGGCATGACGAATAACTGCACATTTCTAGGACTAAAGCATTTCCAGTTGCATGTAATATGTGTTTTGCAGCAATTAAACAAAATAATTACAATATAACAATGATTTAAAAATATGGCTGAACTGAATAATGAGCAACAGTGACGCTCATCTCAGTGTCAAAGAGGCTTGAAATTGACTTGCAAGTATTTAGGCAGGTCTTCTTTAAGTGCTAAAGTACAAAAACAGACAACACTGAAAATAAGGTGAAGTGAAAAAAAAATGAAAACAAATAAGAGGGAATTTTATTTGCATTTTTCTACAAAATATTATACAAGCGTCAATGCATTAAAGTAATAATAATAATAATAATAATATCTAATTTATTTTTTAAACAAATAAACAAACAGTGGATTATTGCATAAATGAATATTTAATAATACATTAATGAACTTGAAGAACATTGTACTACAAGCAAGCTCTTTATGTAGATATTCTGTGTGCTACTTTTTATGCTGATATTGACTAGGTTTAATGCAGTGGGCAGGTGCATTAATGGCTTTTCTAACGAAGAATCTCTGGTTTGTATTTACTTGAAATCCACTATCCATAGCATCATATCCTTAATGTCGGGTTGTCGTTCTTCTGTTGTCCACTGCGTATTTTTTTTATTTTTTTTTATGTTATTTTTTGTGTGTGTGTGTGTTGCGATGCTTAACTTCGGTAGTCCTATCTCTCAGGACAGTAGTAAACATTACGCACAGTGAGCAAAATCCGGCTCAACAGCGCTCTCTAGCAACAGCACGATATTTCTGTCATATACTGGGATCATTGGGATGTACTGCCACCATATGGAGAATTTAAAGTAGCACTAAAATAGGCTGTGGTTAATAACATAAAACTACTCATTCTGTTTTTAAAGTATGTATACTTTGCATAGGATACTCTAGTTTGGTGTTCAGTATGCAACAGTTCAGCTTCATCTTAATTAGCCTTCTGTGAGACCTTTTACTAAAAGTAGTTAAGTAGTATTGTATGTGTATACTGTATTCTCTCCTATTATTTTAAAAAAGTAAGTGTAACTAAAGACATCGTACTATAAACTTTAGTATTTGTTTAGTTTAGTTATGACCTTACCTATCTGTCACATGACTTCATCCCTTGATATTATTTCCTTCATCCATCAAACTGCAAATGGAAGGTCAAGTTTAGATGAAGGTTTGTTCTGCATGTTAACAAATAAGTCATCTTGATATTCTATGCATACTATTGCATACACATACTGTAGCAATAATTATAGTAGTACAATAGCCATATATTTTCGAGGTTATATTTTCGATTGTCACTAGAGGGGGCTGTGGGGCAAAGAAAAAAAAACGTGTATTTCAATAATTCTGCTAAATGTAATAAACAATAAGTGTATTAAATATAAATATCAGACCCGAAAAAGCTCTAGTTTGATAGTTTAGGGCTGTTTTATATAGTAAATGCTTGCACAGTCTTTACTCTGCCACAGAGGTGGATCATTGTCCTCTGGTATTCTGGGCTATGTTTTGATGGACAGCCCCTAAAATCAGATATGATGGCTGATGTGCAGTTGATGTTACCCACCAGAGTCAATCTGAGAGCTGAGCATTCTGGGATTGACAGTCAGAGAGCCAACAGCAAAAAGATGAGTATGCAAGATCTCTTCTACCTACCCTAAAAAGGTTAGTGAAAGGTCCTTATTTGATGGTTAGAAGACCTTGGGGTCATTAGCTCATATGACATCAGTCAGATGTGCATGATTCATTCCTGGTGGTGTACAGGAAATAAGCATAGTTGCTGAATGTACTGTGACTGTCGCTTACTCTCTTGCCTGTGGCGTGGCACATGTTGTACATTACTATGACATTCTTGATTTTCCTTTATTATTTTCATTTCCGTCATCCTAGATTAGTGGTTTGTCTTCAGGGTTTGTCTCACACACAATGGCCACACAGTCAGGCAGTCTGGAGGTGCGTCATTTTATTTGACGTAACATGAAAGCTGAAGTATTCAGTTGCATAATAGTGTAAATTACATAATTGCGTATATACAGTATAACCATACAGTATATTATCTCTGACAATGCTATGATTAGGAATGCAATGTATATGTGTATATATATGTAGTGATAATCAGATTTCCTAAACTACCAGTCAACAATTTGGACATGATGTATTTCAATGACTGTTTCTAATTCTGAAAAATGGTCAAGAATGTTTGAAATATTAGCTTTGTAGAAAAATAAATAAATTATATATATTTATTATTATTTTATTATTTTGATATGTATTATATTTGATAAAAATACAGTAAAACAGTTATATTATGAAATATTTTTGCGATAAACTATGTTGTATAAATAGATAGATATAGATACAGTAGTGGTCAGAATTATTGGCACCCTTGGTAAATATGAACAAAGAAGGCTGTGAAAATTAATTTGCATTGTTAATCCTTTTGATCTTTTATTTAAAAAATTCACAAAAATCTAACCTTTCATTGGGTAATAAGAATTTAAAATGGGGGAAAATAGCATTATGAAATAAATGTTTTTCTCTAATACACGTTGGACACAATTATTGGTGCCCCTAGAAATTCTTATGAGTAAAATATCTCTGAAGTATATTCCCATTCATATTCACAATTTTGAGCACTCCAGGGTGATTATGAACATGAAATTATCCAGCCATGGCTTCCTGTTTCACAGAAATATAAATAGGAGGGAAAACAAAGCCCAAATTCCCTTAATAATCCGTCACAATGAGAAAAACCAAAGAATATATTTCTGATGTGCAGCAAAAAATAATTTAGCTTCACAAATTAGTGAAGTGGCTTTAAGAAAAGAGCTAGAGCAGTAAAAAGTCCCATTTCCACCATCAGGGCAATAATTAAGAATTTCCAATCAACAAAAAATGTTACAAAACTGCCTGGAAGAGGACATGTGTCTATATCGTCCTAATGCACGGTGAGAAGGAGAGTTTGAGTGGCTAAAGACTCTCCAAGGACCACAGCTGGAGAACTGCAGAAAATAGTTGAGTCTCGGGGTCAGAAAACCTTACAAAAATTGTCAAACAGCACCTACATCACCACATGTTGTTTGGGAGGGTTTCAAGAAAAATTCTCCTAGCTCATCCAAAAACAATCTCCAGCATATTCAGTTATCAGACACAACTGTAACTTCAAATGGGACTGGCTTCTATGGTCAGATTAAACAAAATAAATGAGCTTTTTAGCAGCAAACACTCAAGATGAGTTTGGTGAACACAGGGATAAAAAGTACCCCATGTGTACAATGAAATATACTGCTGTATTTTTGATGTTGTGGACCTATATTTCTGCTGGAGGTCCTGGACATCTTGTTTAGACACATGGCATCATGGATTCTATCAAATACCAACAGATAAAAAATCAATAAGTGACTGACTCTGTTAGAAATCTTATAATGGGCCATGTTTGGACCTTCCAACCGTACAATAATCCAAACACAAACCTCAAAAACAACACAAAAATGGGTCACTGAACACAAAAGCAAGCTTCTGCTATGGCCATTCCAGTCCTCTGACCTGAACACTATAGAAAATGAGTGTGTGGTGAACTGAAGATAAGAAGCACCAACATGGAGCTAGGAATCTAAAGGGTCTGGAGTGATTCTGGATGAAGGAATGGTCTCTGATCTCTTGTCAGGTGTTCTCTAACCTCATCAGGAATTATAGGAGAACATTTAGAGCTGTTAAACTGGCAAATGGAGGTTTCAAAAATTATTGAATAAAAGGGTGCCATTAATTGTGGCCAGTGTGTATTAGAGAAAACCATTTATTTCATAATGATATTTCCCACCATTTTAAATTCTTAGCTCCTGCGTACCTAACTAGTCTCCTACCACACTACAATCCATCACGCTCCCTAAGGTCGCAAAACTCTGGACTTTTGGTACTACCTAGGATAACAAAGTCAACTAAAGGAGGTAGAGCTTTTTCACATTTGGCTCCCAAACTCTGGAATAGCCTTCCTGATAACGTTCGGGGTTCAGACACACTCTCTCTGTTTAAATCTAGATTAAAGACACATCTCTTTAGCCAAGCATTCACATAATGCATCTCATAATCTTGTACTGCAGTTATATCTGATCAAACGCACATTATTGTTCTTTAGCTTGGGTTGAGCAAATCATTTTTGCTTGATTGGAACAGCAGCTACGCTAATTATGTCTCTATTTGTTTCTCTGTTTCTGCCACGGGATTAACATCCCGTGGTAACTAGGATTTACACAAGCTTCAGTCTGGATCCAGAACACCTCAGAAGAGATGATGCCAACCCCTCAGAGGACCTCAGATGATGCCTACCCTCAGACAACATACAGAACTACCAAATTTCGCCATAAGTTAAATATATTAAGTTTCTACAATATATAAATATATTGTAGAAACTTAATTTCCTGTAAAGTTGCTTTCCAACGATTTGTATTGTGAAAAGCGCTATACAAATAAACTTGAATTGAATTGAATTGAATTGAATTTTTAAATTAAATTATTATCCAATGAAAGGTTAGATTTTTGTGAATTTTTTTAAAAAAAGATCAAAAGGATTAACAATGCAGATTAATTTTCATAGCCACCTTTGATCATATTTACCAAAGGTGCCGATATTTTTGGCCATGACTGTATATAAATACAGTATATATTTCAAAATCTAATATATTTCATATTTCATATTTCAATATATGATGGTAAAGCTGAACTTTCAGCAGCCATTACTTAACATGTTCCTTCAGAAATCAATCTAATATGCTGATTTATTGCTCAAGAAACATTTCTTTTTATTATCAATGTTAAAAATAGTTGTGCTGCTTAATATTTTTGTGGAAACTGTTACATTTTTTTGATGAATAGAAAATTCAAAACAGCATTAATTAGATATAGAAATATAAAGACATTCTAAATGTTTTATTGTCACTTTTGTTCAATTGAATGAATTGCTGCTAAATAAAAGAATAAAAGTAATGATTCCTTTCAAAATAATCTTTATATTAATATAAAATGCATTTATTTTAAATACATTCATTATATATATATATATATATATATATATATATATATATATATATATATATATATATATATATATATATATATACAGTCTAAGCATAGTTATTATGCAATACCAATTCCAAACCACATCATTCTTAATAACTACTAATAATTTCTTTAATCATTTATAAATTATATATAATTGTCCATGAAGGATGGAAGTGAAAAACACCTTATATCCAGGTATACATAATTATTAAGCAGGCTTTCTCTTACAGATAAAATGAGCCAAAAAAAACAAAAAAAACAATTATATATATATATATATATATATATATATATATATATATATATATATATATATATATATATATATATATGGGTGTTGCAATTTCATATTTTACTTGAAAGTTTTATGAGAAAAATTGTTCTCAATTATATTTTTATATATTTTCATTATATTTTCAGATATCAAATAATCAAATTTATCAGTACAAACTTATGGTATATTGTGTACCAGCATCATTATTCTAGTGTTACTGCAGGAAGTGGCCTCACCCTTACAAGGAAGCTGTGTTTTGCCCTTTGACCCACAGACCCTTGAGTCACTGAGTTACAGAGGCAGGCGAGACCTGAGCGGTCTGTCATAAAGACGAATGGATGAACATTGCGCAATACACACGCACAGGCCTACCTCAGCACCAAACACACACACATACACAGACACAGGCACACACACTCTCCAGACACACAGCAATATCCAGATGTGCTGATCTACATTTTTCTATTCTTAGATTTAAAATGATTTCTTACATCACTCTTACATCATTCACATACGTCAGCAATCTTGCTTTAAATCCCACTTGAAATGACTTGTCAAATGCATTTTTCTTTCCTGTGTGTGACGTATTTCCTGTTGAAATGTGGGCAGGGCATATCAACAGGCTTCAGTTACGTCACAGCCACAAACCATGATGTGCTACTTGCTATTAGTCGGTTGCAGATGGTATTAGAAAGCATTTAAATGACATAAATGTTCAAGATTCATAAATACTTTTTTATCCCAGACAAGAAAAATCTGTAAATCTGCTAGAAGTTTTATACATGTGACCTTAAAATTAAAGGACATGGACTGAAAGCCACAAAAGTCCAGTTTTGGGTTCCTGCAATCTTTACTGTGTTTTACAAATAATGCATTTTTTCAAGACAGAACTATTCTGCTGTTTGAAAGCTTTTTCCTCCTTGAACATGACAGCGCACCTGATTCTGTGACACATGGTTTGGTATAATGGTAAAGTTCAGGCGGAAGCATTGGCCCCAGGCTGACACTGAACTCTAGCGTAACTGAAGGCCTTTCTGTCCTACTGTATGAAGATTAACTTGTCATTACACGCAGAGGGCAAGATAGAGACACACACAACTCCCATCCAGATTTCATTTAAGAAAATAATTATTCATCCCAAAAACACGTGTAATTTTGCCCAGCCCAAATTAGTCACGAGTGAAATGTTTGCTCAGCACATTACATTCGTTTTTTTTAAATATCTAAAATAAGAGATAATGAATCAGAATATATATGAATAAAAATGTTATAAAATGCAATGTTATATATTGATAATATATCCTTGTGTTGTATGGTGGCAAATGTGGATGCAATACCATTTTCAAAATGTTTCATTCAAATTCTTTAATAAGTACAGTAATCACTGCATCTGTGCTGAAGAATTTACAGTTTTATTGTCATTTTGTGTAGTCAGCTCAGTTCATTCAGCGAAAATTTGCTTTGCCACTGATCAAATTTGAAAACATAAACTGAAAATATGATTAGGAGGAACTTAACTTCTATGGAACTATAAATAGTAAGTATTTAGTACATAGAAAAATATTTTAAAGAATGAATTGACTTTAAAGTTCGTTTCCTGTTAGAGGCAAAACAGTTACCCCCTCTCATACTATACGTTTGTTTTGATAATTACAGCAATGAATTGGTTTGGAGTACTAGAGTGTGAAGCGATGCAAAAAGTCAGGTTTATTTACTGGGATCTGGTGAAGTCTTAATTGATGGCGCAGAGTCAAACATGCTTGATAAGTGTGGACCAGCAGGTGTCCATTGTGCTGTCCATTAGTGCAGGTGAAAGGCCCATGTTTTTTTCCTAACAGTCATGCTCAGGTACAATTCTGCACTTAAGGATCTTTAGATAGTTCTGGACTTTGTTCGAATCACGGCGAAAGCAGTACAGGAGCTCGTAGTCGCTCATGGCCTCTCCGCTGTCAGATATAGGAAGCATGGCTTCTGCCGCAGACAGACCTGTCACAGAGTTGCCGAGCATTCCCAGTACTCGCATCTGACAGAGGACAAGAGAGAAACAATCAATGAATCACAGCGTTTCAGCCATTTTCCACAAATAGGCCTGGTTTCACAGAGAGGGCTTAGACTAAGCCAGGATTAGGCCATAGTTCAATTAGGACATTTAAGTAATTTTTATAAACATGCTTAGAAAAAGCATTACTGGTGTGCTTTTTGAGACAAAACAAAGGCACTGATATATTTTAAGATCAGTCAATGCAAGTTTCTTTCAGTTGAAACAGCTCAGACTTACATTTTAGTCTAGGACTAGGCTTAAGCCTTGTCTGTGAAACCGGGGGAAAATGTTCATTTTATATATATATATATATATATATATATATATATATATATATATATATATATATATATATATATATATATATATATAATTTTTTTTTTTAATTGATATGCATATTTTGATATATATATATATATATATATATATATATATATATATATATATATATATATATCAAAATATGCATATCAATTAAAAAAAAAAAAATATATATATATGCATATATATATATATATGCATATATATATATATATATATATATATATATATATGCATATATATGTGCATATATATATATATATATATATATATATATATATATATATATATATATATATATATGTGTGTGCATATATATATATATATATATATATATATATATATATATATATATATATATATATATATATATGTGTGTGTGCATATATATATATATATATATATATATATATATATATATATATATATTTTTTTTTTTTTTTTTGATATGCATATTTTGAGAAATGCACTTTTCTTTTCTTAGATTCTTGTAATAGTCATAATTTGCAATTAAATATTACAATACTTATTTTGATAAAAAATATATAAAAAATTCTTCTCCATGTCACTTTTTTTGTGATCAGAAATTTTTAGTAATTAAAAAATAAAATAAATTTCTATTAATATATATAGATAATTTTGAGAAATTATATATAGATATTTTGAGAAATGCACTTTTATCTCCCCTTAGATTCTGGTAATACTCATAATTTGCAAGTCATATACCACTGATTTTGCAATATGATCGTACTTATTTTGATATGAAAAATATGCAGAAAATGCTTATTTGCATTACAAAATTGAGATATAATAATGTACTTTAAACCATATTTATCTAAGAGACATGCTAAAGTAATTAAAATTGACTATAATAGATGAAATATTAATTGCCATACTAAAATAAAAAATATATATTATTTCACTATTTATTTCTTATAGATTGTCAAAACTATCACTTTCATTTATCACTTTAACTGTTGCTGCATGAGAAAATAAAATAAAACATCAAATGTGTTTAAAACCACTACTTTTCACTAATATTTTTAATGTTATGTTCAATAATAAATGATCCAATATATCTAATACTCCAACGATCTCAAAACATATACAAAACACATAACACTCAAAACGTCTCTAATGCTTAGAATAGTTTGAAAACCAAAGATCTTATGGAAAGTGCCTGCAGTAACTTATGACACAACATACTCATAAATACAATCACACAAGTGTCTCACACCTTTTCTTATTCCCTGCTTTGATGTGACTCACCTTCTCAGCCACTTTCTCCACCCCTTTCCTCAGCTCATGAGCCATGTCACCCATCTCCAGGGCTTTGTTACTGCTGAAGCTGTTGAAGTCCTGCTGGTGAGCCATGCTCTGGTGCAGCTGGAACAGGGGGTCCCTCCAGGCCATCAGCAGTTTAAGAATCACCTCCGTTAACTCTTCACGCTGACACACAAGAGTTTAAAGAGTTAAAAGCTACAGGTATGCAAGAGCATTAGTGTTGATTTGTCTGAAACTATATATAATATACTAATGAGGCTTGAGAGTTTAAGGAGGTGGTTGCTGGGTTACTTAATTTAGCAGATGTGACTTTAAGTGCATTAATTGATGGGACAGTTCTCTTGGGATGGGCTGCGGTTAAGTGCTTTGCTCAAGGGCACAGAGGTGATGAGACAGCAGTGGGATCAGAGAATACAGTCCATTAATGACAAGCAGTGGCAGCAGAATCATAGATGCTCGATGTGATAAATGCACCTTAGAGCTGAACTTGGGGATGTTTTTTTAGGAAGGGGTTGATGGCTGGTTAGGATGTTATACTCACAGCTAGTTTCTGTGCATTCTCTTTGCCATTTGGAGTCAAAATGTTGGAGGTGTGACACTTGCGGTAGATTTTTCCAATATGGTTTTTGCTGGGCAGGAAATACTGTTCCTTTAGTCCAAAAAAAAAAAAAAAAAAGAGAGGGTGAGGGGGGAAAAAACTGAAAGACAAATTCAGTTTGCAGGGTTTTTTTATTTTATTTTATTTTTTTACAATTTTATATAAATCAACTTTTAAATTGTATATAATTAATAATATAGATTTGATATTTAAATATTTTTTATATTTATAAATAAGTTTATGACAATAAAATATCTATAAATAATCAGATGCATTTTGTTAAAAAATTCTATTATTATTTAAATTCATATTTTAGATTAGCAAAAGTAGTTCATTTAAAGTTTATGTATTTTATTATGCATTTTAAATATTTAAAAAGACTAATAGTATTTTAATTCATACTAGATATTAACAAGAATAGTAAATTTTGTTGTTATGCATTTTATTATGCATGATAAAATATATAAAAATGATATGATGCACTTTTAAAATATTTCTAAAAATGTCTATTATTATTTAAATTCATACTTTATATTAATTTTTCTGATATGCTTTTATTCATTTTTACTATGCATTTTTAAAAATCTAAAAAGTCTATTTTTAGTTAATTTTGTTGCTATGCATTTTATTATGATAAAAATCTAAATAGATATCTAAAAATTCATACATGATTTTAGTAAAAAGAGAGGATTTTATCTGTATTATCATGAAAAAAAATTCAGTTTATGCAATTTATGCAATTTTTTCCATTTTGAGATAAGTAGATTATTTACTTTGTATAATAACTTCAGGTAATATTCATACATATTTGTAGTTCATATGTGACCCTGGCTGTGAAAACCAAGCTAACGTCATTTTTTTTTTTTTTTTTGTGATTTACTGTTTTCTACATAAAATCATTCTTATGAACTAAAGAACCTAAAGAACATTCTGTGAAAATGTAACCTTTATATCTTTAATATTGACTTACTAAGACCATGTCAAAGATTGAAATCATAGTGAAATTGATGGTTGAAATCAAACTTTGATGCTTGTTATCTCATAATCAGGTTTTGAGACTTGGATTTCACATATACTGTGCATTTTGATATACACAATCATTTAGCTAAAAATGAATTCTTGCATTACAAAATTTGGATATAATAGTGTAGCACATGCACATCACTTTACAAAGACAGTTGCATTAGAACAATCAGAAGACGAGACAGATGTGACTCACAAACTCTGAGTGCAGATCGTTGGAGAGGCTGTGCATTCTGGCAGAGTGCTGAATGACCCTGTCGAAGAGATCTGCCAGGGACGGAACGTGGCATCCTGATGGCCCGTGTGCGCAGATGGGTGTGGAGCCGACCCGGCCGTGAGGATCCAGGCACAGAAGTGCCACAAGCAGCACAGCCACTGACGGCAGAGACAAACCCAAAGACAGAGAGAGAAATAGAGACAGAGAGCAGAGGAGCAGAGGGTTAGAGAAAATCTAAATTCCTCCGAGGAGAGTACATCCACAGATGGAGAAAGAGATTTGATTTCTAACGGTAGACAGCCACATGGGCTTCAAAAGCTAACCGGTCTCCTTGAATCAGAGCCTGTGTCAGTTCATAGAAATACCTTGCTTTAGGCTCCTGGACATTCTGAGAGGAGAGGAGAGGAGAGGTTGTGGAAAAGCAAGGGGTCGGACTGCTATTTAAAGTGCCCAGAGTTTAGGTGCTGAGGGACGAATCTGCCCATTAAAGAGAAGGGAAGAACGAAGGGGGTGGGCATGAAAAGTGTGCGTGCGTGATGATGGCGTGATTGTCGTAGTCCATTGTGTCCGTTCCTTCAATCAGATGGTGACTAATGCCGCTTCCCCCCACCCAAGTCCCTGCAGGCTGCCCGCTTTGATTTTGCGTTCTTACCTTTTTAACCCTCTCTCTGTCCTGACATCTGCCCCATCAGAGTAACCTGGGTGATGGGCGCTCTTGTCTTCTGACAACCAACATGACCCGAAACGCCAGTGTGTCGGGCACTTTAAATAGTCATCGTAAGGAATAAGTGGTGGACGAAGATGGACTGAGTTGCTTTTAGAGTTTCCAATTAATTCTGCTTTGTCAGGGTTCAGTAAAGCATTGGTATACTTCCAAAGACTGGAAAATTTCATGCATAAAAATAAATATAAATTATAAAATAGATGCATTTTTCTTGCATTGTAACATTAAATCAAGGAGTTAGAAAAAAAATTATTTAAATATTTATATTTATATACATAAAATAAAATAATTATATTATATTATATTATATTTATTGTGTTATTCATTGGATTACATTATTATGAATTTTTGCATATTTTGTATTTTACGATTGAATGAAAAAAAAGAATATTTTGTTATATTATATTATATTATATTATATTATATTAATATTGATGAACAGTATTAAAAATTTTGGAGAAGAGGATAAGAGAACTATATGAACTATGTTAACTATGTATATGTTGACAACAAAATAGAGAATCTATTTATACATAAACTTATATTATAATATATTATTATATTATATTATATTATATTATATTATATTATATTGTATTATTCATGAGATCGCTTTATTATGAATTTTTGCATATTTTGTTTATTTACCATTAAAAAGTGGTTAGGGGAAAAAAATTAATTTATACATTTATACATATACTTGTTATTATATTATATTATATTATATTATATTATATTATGCATTTTTGCATATTTTGTATTTTATCATTAAATTAAGTGGATGGGGTGAAATTAATTTATATTATATTATATTATATTATATTATATTATATTATATTATATTATATTATATTATATTATATTATATTATATTATATTATATTATATTGATGAGCAGTCTGTTAAACATTTTGGAGAAGAGGATAAGAGAACTATATATGAACTATGTTAACTATGTATATGTTGACAAACAAAATAGAGAATCTTTGTGAGGTATGAAATACCTCACAATATGAAATAGGAAGATAGTGAAAATAGAATATTTTTGAGTGTTTTTGAGTCACTGTGAACACTGTTTCAGTTTTTTAAGGCCCAGTGCACTCGAGGTGAACACACTGATCTGACAAAAGCCAACAACCGTTGCAATTTGATGTTTGATAGGGCAAATATGATCTTGATTTTTTCCTTTATCTCTTTGTGTTTGAAATCAGCATGTCTTGCTGTATGTGCTCGATAACAGACACTTGACCTCAGACATTTGTGTTAGTGTGGTTGGATGTTCAGTACAACTGTGACGACCATCATACGCCACCCGACCCTCAAGGCATGATATGTGTGGCTATGACAAGTCGACGTTAAACTGGATGGAACTGTGACGTCAGACAGCTGGATATGGGTCAAACACAGACAGGGAGACTATTATTAGATACCAAATCTTACAAACTGTCATAAAACAGTGAATCGTTCTCTCAAATGTTCAGGGATGAAAATAGTATGCAGACAGAATGCCACTTTATATGATGATATGCGTGAAACAAGCTGACAAAAGCGATCGGGATCAGGTGACTGGATAAAACTTTGTGGATGAACATTATCTAAAAATAGTTTTCTTTTGTTGCTAAAGTATTTACACTTCCATTCAAAAGTTTGGGGTTGGTAAAAATGTTTAATGTTTTTAAAAGAAGTCTCAAGGCTGCATTAATTTGAAAATATTGTGAAATATTCTACATTAATATATTTCAAAATGTAATTTATTCCTGTGATGCAAAGCTGAATTTTCAGCATCATTATTCTGGTTTTCAGTGTCACATGATCCTTCAAAAATCATTGTAATATGCTGATTTACTGCTTAAAATACATTTCTTATTATTATCAGTGTTGACAACAGTTGTGTTGATTCATATTTTTTTCAGAAAGGGATGGATTTAAGTTCAAAAGAACAGCACTTATTTGAAATAGAAAATTTTTGTAACATTATAAATTTCTTAGCTGTCACTTTAGACCTATTTAATACATTCGTGCTGAATAAAATTACTAATTTCTTTCAGTAGTATCTCTTTTCTTTTGAATTGTATAGTGTTTTTCAATGCTATTCAAGAACATTATGAAAGAAATGAGCTCTGCTATTATTAATGTGTTTAATTAATTGAGCCACAAAACATGATTTTTGCCTGTGGGAGAAAAAAAATCTTGTTAAAAAAACTTTTAATTAGGTTGATGACAACTCTGTTTTTTCTATACAAGATCTGTGTTTTTTATGCTGAAAAGTCCTACCCAGTCTTTTTATGCTGACAGTTGTTGAGTTTGGTGTAAGATATAGGGGTCAAAGCAGTGTATATTTTCGGTATTTTGTCTCCACGTGAGGTTAAGCAGAAGTAATGAGTCAGTCTCTGTTCACACACAGCACAACGTGGCGGTAAAATCAGACCCAAACACCCGGCGGGGCTCCACGTGGTCTATTCAAGTTACGCAACATCTGTTTAATGCAAGACAACATTCCACATATTGTCTGCTTTCCATTTGTCTGTCTCTCTCAGTCTCTTTTTATCATTAGTTAATGATTAATCTGATTATGTAAAATCACTAAAAGCTGTACATTTGGAAAATGCCCCATAACATAAACATGAGAGAAAAGAAAAGATTTGGTGACTTATTTAGAAAATTGTTTGACTTAGATACAGACAAGTCCCTTTTAGCATTATCTGAGTATTCAGTTGAGCAGTAGTTTAGTTTAGTTTAGTTTATCCCACAACTCTACATAGGACAAATGATTTGAAGGTTGAATGGATGTTATTCAACATAAACAGAAAAGCAGAGAAAACAAGTTGGGTTGTAAATCAAACAGTTTTCTAAATAATTTCAGACAGGTACCTTTTAGCATGACTTTTATTTTATTTTATTTTATTATTTTATTTTATTTTATTTTATTTTTTATTTTTTATTATTATTTTTTTTTTTATCTAATAAAACTTTCAGTAGGGAAATCAAATACCAAATAGTGATTGTTGGATTCAGTTCTGATATTAAGATGAACTGAACACAAAACTTTCTTAAACTCTCAAAGGTCAAATGTCATTAGTGCTGTCACCATAACAGGATAAATGGGTTGATTTTAGGATTTTTTCAGGTATTCCTGTGTATTTCTAATGGGACACAGAAAGCTATAAGAGGATCCAGCACCATGGACAGCAACTGCATGCCTTTTTTGAAACTTCTTCAAGGCAGGACATGTGGACCCTTCTGTTGAAAACGTGCGGGAAGGTAAAAGTTTAAAACATGAATGACGTCCATTTGATGTGAATGTAAATGTCAACATATGCTTTACCAGTGACCCAATGATAGCGATTATGAAACGCTTAATAAGACAAACTTTCATACTCTGCGAAAGTCTAAATGGGAACTTCAATCACAATTCAATCGCAAAGAAAGTACATAAAAAAAGTCATTATGAATCATACATTGAGTGGCCAGAGTACAATTTCTGCCCATTAACACGCAAAAAGATGGACAAATGGACTCTGAAGTATACTGTTGACTCTCAGTATAGTCCATAAATGTACATAAATAGCATCAATGCTTTTTGAAGTCTTTTAAACATGAGAACATTCCAAAAACTACTTGGAACGATTTCTTAGAATTATCTGGCTAATTACACAATGTTGTTTTCTGACCTCTTGAAAACTGCACGTGTACATGAAGTTCAGGCTCATGTCCGGCTCAACATCCACGCCTATGCCTCCTTTGCCGTCTTTCATAGGCAGTCACAGTAAGTTCCAAAAATTATATTTCTATCCAAAAATGAGGAGTCAGGTTTAATATGACAATGAATTGGGTATGACACTGTGGTATAATAGTGTCCTATTAAAACCTTTAAATGAAAGTGAATGGCCAGACCAGATGTGGATTTGGGACTACAGTGTGTTGATAAAATATGAAAAATAATTAAATGGACCTGATTGTAATACACTGTAAAATAAAAAAAATAATTTAAAAAATCAATTATTTATTTATTTATTTGTCTGTCTGTCTGTCTATCATTTAAATAACTGTTTCTTCTTAGTGTTTTATTATTAGTTATGCACAGTCAAACCAAAATTTATTCAGACACCTTCAACATTTCTCACATTATCACAGTTTATTCACTATAGTTTGGAAAATAGTAATAAAATATGACAAGAACTCAGAGTTAAACTGTGTCAGAACAAATTCATCTTAATAATGTCAGATAACTTTGATAGAAAGGTATGTAACAAAATATGGTCAGGTCAAAGTGTCAAATCAAATTTTTGGTCCCAAACTTTTTATCAGTTTTACTGGTAGTCCACCGTATGAAGATTTTTTGCTTTACTTTATTTTGCTATCCTCACTTACATAAATGAACTATAGTGTCCTGCACCCACTAGTAAAAAGATATCAAAAATTATATCTGGTGTCTGAATAATTTTTGATTTGACTGTACATAACGATTTGATGACATTTTATTTAGTATAATGTTTGTTACCATGATGGTGTTTTCATGTGTATGAGAGCTGGCATTTTTTTCACCATAATTTTTATTTTTATTGTTTTTTTTTAATTATTATTATTTGTACAGTGTACATTATAATGTGGTGATGCCTAAATTCAACTGTAGCATTTAAAATTATTAATTTTAGTTTTTAACATTTAATTTTTAACTTATTTAGATAAAATCTTCCAGTTATCAGCAATACTGTAACATGAAAAAAGTGGACATTTCAATACCTGAATTTTAATTTTAGAATTTTAAAATCTGTTAATCCTTAGTTAAAATACTTTTTTATCTGTTTCTTTTTTTTTTTTTTTTTTTTTTTTTTTTTTGTGAAATCTTTTGTTTGAAAGGCTATGATTCTTTAAAATAAATACCACTCACTTTGATAATTTATCTAATGGGATGACATTTTACTATATTTTAAATTCATATTTAATAGTGTTCAAATACTTTTAGAAAGGGTCTGTATTGCTCAGCAGACAAGCATGGCCTTTGTCTGACATTTTCATCACCCAGAAAGGTTGTGGGTGGATAGTCCAGCATAGCACTGTGAGCACAGTTCAGATTTATTTGGCAACATTGCTTCTGCGTTGAAGACACTGCTGGTGGGCCACATGCACCCAGCAGCTGCGTTTATGTTTGTTCAGATGGGTTACATATGGAACTGGCAGACTGCATATGCATACAGCTGATCTGGCAGGCTGCGTATGTGTTCTTATGCAGAACCAGCCCGCAGGGGACGCCTCTGAAGTGTTTGGTAAAAATCAGTGTATTTTAGCAAAGCAGTTAGTTAATATGGCATGACATGGGGTGGCAGAGGTCTTCACGTTTGGCTGCGTGTTCATGTAGTGTGCAGCGCTTAAACCCGCATGCTGCTGAATCACAGAATCACGCTAATGTTGTGGCAGCAATGAGACTCACCTTTGACCACTCGCACTGGCTCACATGGCTCATCATGATGGCGTACAGTGAACTGATGTAAACAAACATGGGCAGGAAAATGTAAGAGAGAGTATTCGTAATGACTGGGTATTACTGTCGAATTGTGGATTTTGTGCAATGATTTTCAGATGAGCAGTCATTGCTGAGGTTATGTGCATGTGAATCATTTTGGGCTTTGAGCGCCTAGTTATGTCCCCCCCCAGGGGGGGCTTTGTTGCCAGCTATTTTGACAATAATGGCTGTATGTTGAGTTACACACACACACACGCATACATATATATATATATATATATATATATATATATATATATATATATACATACATATATATATATATATATATATATATGTGTGTGTGTGTGTATAATTCTTAAGGAAATTTACACAAGGATATAGTATTTTGTTTTTTTTCAAAACATTTTTTAAAATAATTTTATTTATATTCTGTGTGTATACACACACACATATACAAGTCATACAGATAAATATAGAGTTAGTTATCTAAGAAATTGCGTGTCTGTGTTTGTTCCACTAGATGTCAGCATTGTATGTCTGTATGTTGTTGCTCAGCCATCTTTGCTTCTTTTTATGTGTTGATTATCAAGCATTAAACAAGCAAATCACGTTTTGAATAATTGTCCTTTGTATTTCCATTTCTATATATTGTTTGATATTATCTTTTGATCTTGAAATTAAATGATTGGTTTTGTTATTATCTTATTATGTGGATAGTACATTCAGAACATTTTATAATTTATTGAAGTGTATGATAATGTCTAAGCCTTAAATAGTACACAGTTCAACTACTTTTAAGTTCTTATGTGGTACTCTTTACGGATGCTTTTAAAACAGCCTGCATTGTAACAGTCATTAACAGTCACAGTTACATTTTTGTTTGTATCATAATGCCACAGACTGCTGAGGAACACGCGCTAAGCTTTAAAAGATGAGAAATACTCCACCCTGCGATGTCAGGATAACACTCCATCTTCCGTAATTGTACTTGTGCATCAGATAAGTGTTTTCATGGTGCACTTGCAGAGCCGTGTGTGCCTCTCACAAGTTTAGAGAGTGCCATTCTTTGGTGAAGTGGAGACAGCAGTGAGTGGTTGTTTGGGTGAAGAGTAGTCATGTTGGATCTACAGTGGTTTTTGAGTGGCTGCTTAAGTTAGGTAGCTTTGTGCTGATTAATTAAAACATAGACACGACAGCGAACTTGTCAAGCTCTTAGCAACAGCAATATAAGACTGAATTTTTGCATTTTTAGTCATTTTCATGATGTGTAGACAGTACTATAGGTACATAGGGTCCCTTGGTCTTTTACATTGTTGTTTAATATTTTGCTATCTTTTTTATTTTAATGACTATTTTGCTGTTTCTGTGCACTGGAAGCTTCCTCTGTCACCAAGACAAATACCTACTCATCTGAGAAACTGGTTTAACTGGCTTAAGAAACTGGCTTAACTGGTTTGAACTAATTTTAGATGGTTTAAGCTGGTCTGCCAGGAAGCTGGTCTTGGCTGGTTTGAACTGATTTTAGATGGTTTAAGATGGTCTGCCAGGAAGCTGGTCTTGGTTTGAATTGATTTTAAATGGTTTAAGCTGGTCTGCCAGGATGATGGTCTTGGCTGGTTTGAATTGATTTTAGATGGTTTAAGTTGGTCTGCCAGGAAACTGGTCTTAGCTGGTTTGAATTGATTTTAGATGGTTTAAGCTGGTCTGCCAGCAAGCTGGTCTTAGCTGGTTTTAATTGATTTTAGGTGGTTTAAGATGGTCTGCCAGAAAGCTGGTCTTGGTTTGAATTGATTTCAGATGGTTTAAGCTGGTCTGCCAGGAAGCTGGTCTTGGCTGGTTTGAAATGATTTTAGACGGTTTAAGCTGGTCTGCCAGGAAGCTGGTCTTGGCTGGTCTGAAATGATTTTAGACGGTTTAAGCTGGTCTGCCAGGAAGTTGGTCTTGGTTTGAATTGATTTTAAATGGTTTAAGCTGGTCTGCCAGGATGTTGGTCTTGGCTGGTTTGAATTGATTTTAGACGGTTTAAGTTGGTCTGCCAGGAAGCTGGTCTTAGCTGGTTTTAATTGATTTTAGGTGGTTTAAGCTGGTCTGCCAGGAAGCTGGTCTTGGTTTGAATTGATTTTAGATGGTTTAAGCTGGTCTGCCAGGAAGCTGGTCTTGGTTTGAATTGATTTTAGATGGTTTAAGCTGATCTGCCAGGAATCTGGTCTTAGCTGGTTTGAATTGATTTTAGATGGTTTAAGCTGGTCTGCCAGCAAGCTGGTCTTGGTTTGAATTGATTTTAGATGGTTTAAGCTGGTCTGCCAGGATGATGGTCTTGGCTGGTTTGAATTGATTTTAGATGGTTTAAGCTGGTCTGCCAGGATGATGGTCTTGGCTGGTTTGAACTGATTTTACATGGTTTAAGCTGGTCTTAGCTGGTTTGAATTGATTTTAGATGGTTTAAGTTGGTCTGCCAGGAAGCTGGTCTTAGCTGGTTTGAATTGATTTTAGGTGGTTTAAGCAGGTCTGCCAGGAAGCTGGTATTGGTTTGAATTAATTTTAAATGGTTTAAGCTGGTCTCTCAGGAAGCTGGTCTTGGCTGGTTTGAATTGATTTTAGACGGTTTAAGTTGGTCTGCCAGGAAGCTGGTCTTAGCTGGTTTTAATTGATTTTAGGTGGTTTAAGCTGGTCTGCCAGGAAGCTGGTCTTGGTTTGAATTGATTTTAGATGGTTTAAGCTGGTCTGCCAGGAAGCTGGTCTTGGTTTGAATTGATTTTAGATGGTTTAAGCTGATCTGCCAGGAAGCTGGTCTTAGCTGGTTTGAATTGATTTTAGATGGTTTAAGCTGGTCTGCCAGCAAGCTGGTCTTGGTTTGAATTGATTTTAGATGGTTTAAGCTGGTCTGCCAGGATGATGGTCTTGGCTGGTTTGAATTGATTTTAGATGGTTTAAGCTGGTCTGCCAGGATGATGGTCTTGGCTGGTTTGAACTGATTTTGGATGGTTTAAGCTGGTCTTAGCTGGTTTGAATTGATTTTAGATGGTTTAAGTTGGTCTGCCAGGAAGCTGGTCTTAGCTGGTTTGAATTGATTTTAGGTGGTTTAAGCAGGTCTGCCAGGAAGCTGGTATTGGTTTGAATTAATTTTAAATGGTTTAAGCTGGTCTGCCAGGAAGCTGGTCTTGGCTGGTTTGAAATGATTTTAGATGGTTTAAGCTGGTCTGCCAGGAAGATGGTCTTAGCTGGTTTGAATTGATTTTAGATGGTTTAAGCTGGTCTGCCAGGAAGCTGGTCTTGGCTGGTTTGAATTGATTTTAGATGGTTTAAGCTGGTCTGCCAGGATGATGTTCTTGGTTGGTTTGAATTGATTTTAGGTAGTTTAAGCTGGTCTGCCAGGAAACTGGTCTTAGCTGGTTTGATTTGATTTTAACTGGTTTAAGCTGGTCTGCCAGGAAGCTGGTCTTAGCTGGTTTGAATTGATTTTAGATGGTTTAAGCTGGTCTGCCAGAAAGCTGGTCTTGGCTGGTTTGAAATGATTTTAGATGGTTTAAGCTGGTCTGCCAGGAAGCTGGTCTTGGTTTGAATTTATTTTAGATGGTTTAAGCTGCTCTGCCAGGAAGCTGGTCTTAGCTGGTTTGAATTTATTTTAGATTGTTTAAGCTGGTCTGCCAGGAAGCTGGTCTTGGCTGGTTTGAATTGATTTTAGATGGTTTAAGCTGGTCTGCCAGCAAGCTCGTCTTGGTTTGAATTGATTTTAGATGGTTTAAGCTGGTCTGCCAGGAAGTTGGTCTTAGCTGGTTTGAATTGATTTTAGATGGTTTAAGCTGGTCTGCCAGGAAGCTGGTCTTGGCTGGTTTGAATTGATTTTAGATGGTTTAAGCTGGTCTGCCAGGAAGCTGGTCTTGGCTGGTTTGAATTGACTTTAGATGGTTTAAGCTCATCTGCCAGGATGATGGTCTTAGGTGGTTTGAATTGATTTTAGATGGTTTAAGCTGGTCTGCCAGGAAGCTGGTCTTGGCTGGCTTGAATTAATTTAAATGGTTTAAGCTGGTCTGCCAGGAAGCTGGTCTTAGCTGGTTTGAATTGATTTTAGATGGTTTAAGCTGGTCTGCCAGGAAGCTGGTCTTGGCTGGCTTGAATTAATTTTAAATGGTTTAAGCTGGTCTCTCAGGAAGCTGGTCTTAGCTGGTTTGAATTGATTTTAGACGGTTTAAGCTGGTCTGCCAGGAAGCTGGTCTTGGTTTGAATTGATTTTAAATGGTTTAAGCTGATCTGCCAGGATGATGGTCTTGGCTGGTTTGAACTGATTTTAGATGGTTTAAGTTGGTCTGTCAGGAAGCTGGTCTTGGCTGGTTTTAATTTATTTTAGGTGGGTTAAGCTGGTCTGCCAGGAAGCTGGTCTTGGTTTGAATTAATTTTAGATGGTTTAAGCTGGTCTGCCAGGATAATGTTCTTGGCTGGTTTGAATTGATTTTAGGTAGTTTAAGCTAGTCTGCCAGGAAACTGGTCTTAGCTGGTTTGATTTGATTTTAAATGGTTTAAGCTGGTCTGCCAGGAGGCTGGTCTTAGCTGGTTTGAATTGATTTTTAGATGGTTTAAGCTGGTCTGCCAGGAACCTGGTCTTGGTTTGAATTGATTTTAGATGGTTTAAGCTGGTCTGCCATGAAGCTGGTCTTGGCTGGTTTGAATTTATTTTAGATTGTTTAAGCTGGTCTGCCAGGAAGCTGGTCTTGGCTGGTTTGAATTGATTTTAGATGGTTTAAGCTGGTCTGCCAGCAAGCTCGTCTTGGTTTGAATTGATTTTAGATGGTTTAAGCTCATCTGCCAGGAAGTTGGTCTTAGCTGGTTTGAATTGATTTTAGATGGTTTAAGCTGGTCTGCCAGGAAGCTGGTCTTGGCTGGTTTGAATTGATTTTAGATGGTTTAAGCTGGTCTGCCAGGAAGCTGGTCTTGGCTGGTTTGAATTGATTTTAGATGGTTTAAGCTGGTCTGCCAGGAAGCTGGTCTTGGCTGGTTTGAATTGATTTTAGATGGTTTAAGCTGGTCTGCCAGGAAGCTGGTCTTGGCTGGCTTGAATTAATTTTAAATGGTTTAAGATGGTCTGCCAGGAAGCTGGTCTTAGCTGGTTTGAACTGATTTTAGATGGTTTAAGCTGGTCTGCCAGGAAGCTGGTCTTGGCGGGCTTGAATTAATTTTAAATGGTTTAAGCTGGTCTCTCAGGAAGCTGGTCTTAGCTGGTTTGAATTGATTTTAGACGGTTTAAGCTGGTCTGCCAGGAAGCTGGTCTTGGCTGGTTTGAATTGATTTTAGATGGTTTAAGCTGGTCTGCCAGGAAGCTGGTCTTGGCTGGTTTGAATTGATTTTAGATGGTTTAAGCTGGTCTGCCAGGAAGCTGGTCTTGGCTGGCTTGAATTAATTTTAAATGGTTTAAGATGGTCTGCCAGGAAGCTGGTCTTAGCTGGTTTGAACTGATTTTAGATGGTTTAAGCTGGTCTGCCAGGAAGCTGGTCTTGGCTGGCTTGAATTAATTTTAAATGGTTTAAGCTGGTCTCTCAGGAAGCTGGTCTTGGCTGGTTTGAATTGATTTTAGACGGTTTAAGCTGGTCTGCCAGGAAGCTGGTCTTGGTTTGAATTGATTTTAAATGGTTTAAGCTGATCTGCCAGGATGATGGTCTTGGCTGGTTTGAACTGATTTTAGATGGTTTAAGTTGATCTGTCAGGAAGCTGGTCTTGGCTGGTTTTAATTGATTTTAGGTGGGTTAAGCTGGTCTGCCAGGAAGCTGGTCTTGGTTTGAATTAATTTTAGATGGTTTAAGCTGGTCTGCCAGGATGATGTTCTTGGCTGGTTTGAATTGATTTTAGGTAGTTTAAGCTGGTCTGCCAGGAAACTGGTCTTAGCTGGTTTGATTTGATTTTAAATGGTTTAAGCTGGTCTGCCAGGAAGCTGGTCTTAGCTGGTTTGAATTGATTTTTAGATGGTTTAAGCTGGTCTGCCAGCTTGGCCAAAGTGAAAAGTGCCCAAAACCCTTATAAAATCCACTAAAATTCCAGTCTGACCAGGTTAAGAGACCAGAAAACTACCTTTGGCTGGTTTAAACTTTTTATTATTATTAATAATTTATTATTATTATTATTATTTTTCAGCAGGATAATGAATCATTAACTACTCAGCTAACAAAAATATGTTCTAAAAACATTTTAATGACTCTCATAAATGTTCTCATAATGTTCTCCAAATGTTCAAACTGTTCAAATATTTAAAAAATAAATAAATAAATAAATAAATAAATTCTTGGTGACAATATTCTGAAACAAGTAGTAATTAAAAAAAAAAAAATAATTCAAAACTAAAACATTTTTGACAAAATATTCCCTGAATGATGATTAAATCACATTTTTGTGCTAACGTTTTGAGAACATTATTAAATACCTGATAAGTTACTGGAAAAATTGTTACTGGAAGAACGTTTGCACATAACTTTGAGAGAACCTTGCCAGAGCATTCCCTGTCAGCTGGGTATCAGGAATAATACATATAACATCAATTAACATGGCCACCACCTATTTATTTTGAGAGGCTGAATGTTTAAAAATAAAAGTATGAAGCATTTACACAAACCACTGGGATTAATGAGGGGGATATATAGTCCTGTGTTCTTCTCTCTAGTTAAGAGAACGATCACAGCACTCATACTGCAATCCCCAAGTGCTGCTTTCATTGGAGGCCACAAAAATTGTTATGCAGACAGGCTGTTGTCTGAAACACTTCTTGTTATGTAGTGCCTGAACTGATATGGAGGATAGCTACCTCCCTGTGCATCGCTTTTTAAGCTGCGTTCTGTCTAACTGATGCCTTGAGCTGTCATTGTGGAAACTGAAAGGTGCGCGCGACGACATCCAGCAGTTTCTCGCTCTCTTTCTCTTTGTTTTCAATGCTGGTTTCTGGTTTGTATGCATTTAGATTAATATCATACATATTGCTACAGTGGTCTAATAAATAATAAGTGATGGTAGGATCGTGTAATCAGATTTATAGATTTGCCTTCTAAATGATTCATTAATAATGCATGAGCTATCACAGCATAAGCACATGCACACAAACTCCCTGCGTTTTTCTTTTTTAATGCAATGTGTTGGAACTACATTCACATGGACAGATAACAGATGCAACTAGCGTTTTTGGAAAGCCAGCCATTTTAACACAGTGCTGTGCTACATGTATCAATGGTGCAAGTCTGCCACATGCATTGTAAAATGCTCACTGGATGCATGACCTGTTTGATTGGTCGTGCAATTATTAATTCTGCCTCACATGACCTTCTTCTTTGACCCTTCTCCGTATGCAAATGCACTGCAGATGCCATGGCAACGTGTCTTAGTTATTTGAGCACCATAATTCTGGATATCCAAGCAACAAAATCTTGTTCATATGCCTTTAGTGGATGAATATTTAATCAGTTCATCTCCACTGATTTACATGAGTTATTTTAGGTCATTAACATTTTGGGGAGGAGTTAAATCATCAAAGCAGTACATTTAG
This sequence comes from Spinibarbus caldwelli, assembly GCA_039654775.1. Classification (NCBI taxonomy): domain Eukaryota; kingdom Metazoa; phylum Chordata; class Actinopteri; order Cypriniformes; family Cyprinidae; genus Spinibarbus; species Spinibarbus caldwelli. Next base: position 10,975,368 of record CM077229.1, on the reverse strand, counting down.
AAACATTTTTTGAGCACGAGTCAAGAATTATTGTAGGCTAAATTATACATAGGCTAGAGTAATTTTAAGATTTCTCAAAAGCAGGTGCGGCCATTTATATCTTGAATGTGCGAGACTTCCGGTGTCATTCACTTCCAGTTATTTTAGGTGAACAGAAGCAGTCCATTATGCTGCTGCTTGATATTACAAGCTGTATTTCTTATCATATTACTGTAATTTATTATCGTAATCAGAAGCACACTTGTTTGTAGCGCAAATATTTTTACTGTTTACTGCACTTTGTTATTCTTCTTTAGCAGCTAATGAATCGGAAGTCTAGTGCATCCAAAGGAAATCATTTACTTAAGCGTTGAGAAATAAGGTGGATAATTTCATAAATTTCAGATAAAATTCATTAATATTAGAAAAAAAGGTTTTATGGCTTTTAATGAAATATAAACATTTAAACAACTGCAAGAACTATAAAATTCATGAAAATGTGAAACAGAAATAGCCTACACCTTTAAAGCCAACAAGATGTCTCCCATAGGAAAATTCACGAATGACCAGTTATTTGAGCGTGTAATAGGCTAATGATAACATCTTTAATAAAACTATTATAGTGATATTGTATGCGTGCTGTATGTATCTGCAAACTTCAAATGTTATATGAATTTTTATAGGCTAAATATGTTCATGTGCATGACCAGCAGGTGGCAGGATTTTTGAGCCGCAGGTGTGTGTGTTCAATCTCTCTCTCTCTCTCTCTCTCTCTCTCTCTCTCTCTCTCTCTCTCTCTGTTCGTAAGGGAGGATAGACGCACCTGCATCTCTCCACTGACCGCGCATTCACAAGAGGACACCGCATCTCCTAAAGCTTAATTTTCTTCTCATGGAGTTTTCATTCTTGCTTTATATCTCCGTGTTTATTTGCTAAAGTTTTGGCGAAGTGTAATGAAGCTTTGAGGATGCGTTTATTGGAGATGTATCACTGATGCGCATCTCGCTCAGTATCCAGCAGAACATCAGCATGATGGAATAGGCGTTTCTCTCACCTCCTTCACAATGGGATTATTCAAACTTTATTTTGCGCTTTGTACTCTCAGACTTTTCTGTGGTAAGCTTAGTATTTGTCAGATGTCTTATTGCTGGTGAATTTCGGCAACGGGATTGCTACTTATATGGTTATGGGATGGTTATATTGCTTAGTGGGTGGTCACACTTAATATTTATATTGTTTGAGCAACCGAAATTTTGAGAAATATGTACAATTATTGAAATATTCTATATAAATGTGTTCAAGGTTATTTAAAATGTGTATATTTAACGTATAATAAAAATTAAAAGAATAAAAATGCAACTGTGAATACCTGGTAACTGTAAGTTAGCTTACCATAAATGTTATGCATGTACAATACTGTAAAATACTGTAAAAAATGGTTTATCTAATTAGTATATTATTTATAATTTATTCAAGGCTGCATATTGTAATATATATTAAAATATTTAACATGTATTCAATTTATTTTTTCTGTAAGTTAATAAAATAGTAATAGCTATATTTCAGTTAAAAATATTTGTTTCTTATTTTAAATAATCAGTTATATAAATTGGGGTGTACATTAGGTTTGTGTGATGGTGTTTCGGAGTTTGTGTGAGTAAAACTGAGCATGTGTTTATTAAGCTAAGTGTAGATTAATTTGAATATATATATTTATATGTTATGCGGTCTTCTTGTTTTACCAGATTTATGGTGGTCATTTGTATATGTAAATATACAAAAGCAGATTTTTATATTAAAGTGTTTTTTTTTTTCCCTATAGTAAACGACTGACATATTTTATTGCTTTTATTCAATTCTGATTGTAAATGATTCCTTATGTTTATTGTCTTTAGTTACAGGTTTGGGGGTTGATCCAGCATTACATGTGGATATCTTCCAGGAGTTTGATCTTGTGAGGTCAAGTGCTGGAGTCTCCCAGGTCCAGGGGTTCCACAATGAGAGCAGAGCATATCTGTTTGAAGGTGCGTGTAACTGGAGTTTAACAAGTCAATTGAGCTGGCATGTGATTCTTTGCTTTTGTTTTAGTATCAGAGGGTAACTGACATCACAGCAGCTTTTCAGAAAAAAAAAAAAAATGCATTCACAGTGAGCTTCATCAATTTAGAGAAATTGGAATCCATTGTCAACATCTGGTGAGAGGAAACAGCCAAGCAGACAGCTGGTTTAGAACGGCATAATTCCAGATCCGACTTAATCTCTCATGAAAAATGGATCAACCCAACAGTGAAGCATCAATCCCAGGAGTAAACAGGCTCCTGTGTTGAGCAGCAAGTTCTTGCCCATCAAAGAACTGTCATCCCATTCAGGAGATGTAGTTAATGAGGACGGCAAGTAGAGAAGGGAATAACATCTGGCTCCGTGGCTCACTCTGAATGCCAGGATGATGCTGTTTATGGCTCTAGAGTTACAGTATGATAAATAGAACCAGTTACCAAAGAAGTTGGTTTCTAGGGCTTTTAAAATTAAGTTTTTCATGTCATTGACTGCTGCTCTTTCCAGTCTTGTATACTCTTTTCTTGTCTCTTCTGCTATAGTCTTTCTAAAATTATGATGAATAGAAAAGTTACCAACTAAAGTATTCAGCTAAGCTATGAAATCAGATTTTTTTAAATAATTTTTTGTTATTGACTCCTGGTCACTATTCTATTTTATTCTATTCTATTCTATTCTATTCCTGCTCTAGTGTATTCTGTTCTATTCTTTGTCTTTTCTATATCTGCTCTACTACATTCTATTATATTCTATACTATTATATTCTGTGTAATCTGTTCTATTTTGTTGTATTCTTTGTCTTTTCTATATCTGCTCAACAGTATTCCATTCTATTCTTTTCCATTCTATTCTATTCTATTCTATTCTATTCTATTCTATTCTATTCTATTCCTGCTCTAGTGTATTCTGTTCTACTGTATTCAATTATTTTATTCTCTATTCTTTGTGTAGTCTGTAGCTGCTCTGGTGTATTCTGTTCTATTCTGATCTATTCTACACCTATTCTATTCTATTCTATTCTATTCTTTTCCTGTTATAGTGTATTCTGTTCTGTTTAGTTCTATTCTTTCTCTTTTTTATGTCCACTCTACTGCATTCTGTTCTATTCTTTTCTGTTCTCTTCTATTTTATTCCATTCTGTTCTGTTCAGTGTGTGATCTGCTGTATTATATTATTTTATTCTATATTCTTTGCGTAGTCCATACCTGCTCTAGTGTATTCTGTTCTGATCTATTCTTCACCTTGTCTATTCTATATCTGCTTTATTCTATTCTATTCTATTCTATTCTGTTCTATTTTCTCTAATTTAATTATCTATTTTGTTCTGTTCTATTTGTGTTCTATGCTGTTAAATATTTATTCTATTCTATTTCTGATCTACTGTATTCTGTTTTTATTCTCTATTTCTTGAGTAGTCTGCTGTATTCTGTATTCTCTCCAATTCTTGTCTTCTCTTAAATTTTGTTCTATTTGGTTCTATTCTGGTCTTTGTTTAGTCTATTCTGTTTTATTCTGTTTTATTATATGTCTGGTCTACTGTGTTCTGTTCAATTTTGTCTGTCTTTTTCTGTTCTATTCTACACTATCCTATCTGTTCTTGTATTCTATTCTATTCTATTCTATTTTATTCATTCTACTGTTTCTGTTCTTCGTACTGTTCTATTCCATTCCCTTCTGTGTATTTGGAGGGCTGTTTTAGCAGATCCGTCTATAGCTTCGGTGTCCCTCTGGTGATTTATAGCTGGTTGTTTATCCAGATTGACATCCCGCTTTGAGCAGTTTGGGGTTAAGTGTCTTGCTCAAGGGCACAATGGTGATGGTCATTCTCTGCTTTCTGGCTCAACCGCTCTTCTGCACCTTAGGACAAAACCACCAACCTTTTAGTTACTTAAGGGCTATGCTGTCACCACTCCCATGACCTATGATGATGACAGATTTTTATGCGTGCAGTAACGTTCTAGGTTTGCAGTTAGCCAGCATCTGTGTCATCACTTCTGTTCCGCACTGCAGTATGAATGGTGTATGAGACATTGCTGCTCTGGGGAATATATTCATACTGTATACATTGTGCGTGTGCAACTGTACACCCATAAACACACACACATTGCATTAAACAGACTTAGCATGCATACGTACATATTTAGTAGAAAAAAAACAAAGTCTGACATTCTAGGATAAGCAGAAGCATTTGATAACTGTGGAGGCAATAGTCTTGTTCTAATTTGGGAAGGTGGCACCTCCACACTATTGATTGGCGCTCCAGTAAATGCCAGTGGGATTGCGGAATTGGGATCTAACAGACAGGCTTCGAGACAAGGTCATAAATGTGCAGAATGCAGATGAGAGACCTATCAATGTCCGTCAATGACATCCATGCTGTGCTGTTTATACAGGAGAGGAGAGAAGAAAAGAGAAGAGGGGAGGAGGAGGGGGAGATATTAAATATAATTCAAGGCTAAACATGTTATAGTGCCACTGTAGCCAGACATTGTGCTGTTGAGTAAGTGCGAGTGGGCGGTATGAACAAAATCTTATATCATGGTATGAGTAATTTTCTATCACAGTTACATATTTTTCACAGTACGCTCACAGAAAAAAAGTAGAGACCTGTCACTGAGGCGGTACTCCAAAAGGTATTAATTCATACTTGGAAAGTACTAAAATGGTACTAATATATACCATTTATAGGTAAATAAGGTAGAAAGAGGTACATTTTTAGCTTAGGGGACCACTCCAAAGACAGCTTTGCACCATTTTTTCTGAGAATATAGTTATATCTATTGGAAATTCAACAAAAATAGTTTATGTATTAAGTAAAAAAAATGTTGGAGAATGGAGTAAAAGGTATAGACCAAAAAAAAAAATATATATATAATTGTCAATGTTTATTCATCATTATTTACATTTACATTTACATTTAGTCATTCAGCAGATGCTTTTATCCAAAGCGACTTACAAATGAGGACAACAGAAGCAATCAAAACCAACAAAAGAGCAATAATATGTGTTTATTAACTGACTTTATTAACTGATGTGTTTATTATATGACTTTTTTTGGAATGCAAAACGTTCATTTTGTAAAATCCTGACACTGTTTTCAGTATGATGAAAGTGAATGATGACTGAGGTTGTCAAGCACCAAAATGTCAAATTAAGCACCAAAGAGTGTCATAAAAGTGGTCCATATATCTTGAAGAAGTCATATAGCAAAGACAGTGACCGAGTAGATTCTTTTCAATGAATATGTTAATTCAGTTCACAAATCCTTAATGATTCATTCATAAGTTGAACTATTCAGGTTCTCATGTTCAACTCACTGACTGAATCAGTTACAGCTCAATGGATGGGAAGATTATCAGTGAATAATGAGTTAAATTTTGTTCACATGAGACGTTTGGACCACTATTAATATACTTATATGGTGATTTTGCATTTAAAATGTCTCCATTTTTGTCCCACACAATATTTGGAATCACATTAAAATTTTTGGATAAACTATTCCTTTAAATACTAAGATTACTTTATTTCTATTTGATTATTTCCTCCTTTAATTTAATCTGATGGACACAAACGCAAAACCATTAGCTGAAACCCTGGTGAAACATGATGTTAAACATCAAAATGCCTAATATGCGTCTATAAGTCTGAGTGGGACTGTGTTTCGCTGAATAACTTCTAAGTTCTGACTGAATGAATTAATGAGCAAATGGATGGAGCAGGGCAGGAGCAAACAATAAAAGAAAGAAATTTTGCGCAATTGTACCTCTTCTGCCAGACCTGGTGCTGACTGCATCTTTTAAGTGCCAGGATCAGATTCCTGCTCATTCATCAGCTATTTGAGCATGCAGCAGCCAAGAGGGACATCAGCTAAGTGTTTCTCCTGTGCACTGATGCGATCTGGACCAGACAAATACTTTACGTCACTCGTATCACTCATCCCGCATTCCCCAGCTGAGATTCCATGTCTCGACTTTGTGTCTGCAGTACGATGACTTTTTTTTTGCAGAGACTTAAAGGGGTAGTTCACCCAAAAATGAAAATTCTGACATCATTTACTCACCCTCATGTCATTTCAAATCTAACTTAGTTTCTTATGGAGAATACTAATTGAGATGTTTAGCAAATTGAAACGACACAAGTATGAGTAAATGTTAGAATTTTCATTTTTAGGTGAACTGTCCCTTTAAGTCTGCAAAAAAAGATGTAAAAAAATGCAAACTGTTCCTTTAATACATGCATCTGTGGCATTTCTACTAACCAAACCACTGCTTTGAGGCACAGAATAATGGACCTATGTCTTCTGATTAATGCAATGTTAACTTGAGGAGAGACATTTGTTCGTTTTGTCATTATAATAGGCCTTGAATAATTCATCAGTTGTAAATTAGTTTTTTTTTTACATTGGCTTTAATTTTTCATTAAGGTACGTTAGGACACTTTTAAGCGCTTGCATCCTAAGTAGCCTGACTTGTGATCAATTTAAGTGCTTTTTTACATGTAATTGCTCATATTATTGGTGGCACGATACTCAGCATCATTAGGAAAACTCACCAGCAATCTTCTTA
>CM077229.1:10791269-10963769 GCA_039654775.1 Spinibarbus caldwelli | reverse complement strand
TCCATATTGACTGCAACAGGTGAATGGCTTGAGAACCACCAGAGAGAGATCTAGAATGTCATGTAGTAGTCCGTATCAATGTCCACTCATGTGTTGCTTTTTATTTGTGCTTGCTTTCAGAATTTACGAAAGAATTGTGGAGACGCCATCTATGGACTTTCCCAGAGGAACAAACATCTGGCTTGGTCAAAGAAATGATGCCCATGGGTTCTTCAGGGTACATCATAGTCTTGTACATTGAAAATACTCCATAAAATATGAAAAATTGTACAATTGTCTTGTTTACATCACTCCGACTGTCTTTCTGTCAGGGAGTGATGCAAGATGTTCAGTTGGTTGTCATACCCCATGGATACATCGTCCAATGTCCAGATCTCAACCGTAGTAAGAAAAAAAAATAACTTCACACTCTGTTTACTTACTGGTCTGGAAATGGCGTTAATGTACATCCACCACTTTTGCAGCTTGTCCCACTTGTAATGATTTCCATGGGCTGGTTCAGAAGATCATGGAACTTCAAGATATTTTGGCTAAAACATCAAGCAAGGTAAGTTTTTAAAAATGTTTAGCATTATGGTAGCCTGTGTTTAAAAATCATTTTGCTGCTTGCTCAATTTTGTTATTTTGAGTTAATGCAAAACAGCTGTTGAATTTTGTCACAGTTTCATTAATTTCAATGAATTTAAATGTGTTATATAGAAATTTATTTAATCCATTTGCATTGGGGCTACATGAGTAATAAATAAATCATTTGAGCAGGGAATTTCCAGTTCCCAGCATGTTTTGGTGAAGTTAAGTGTCATTTTATGTTTTGAGCAAAATGACAAAAGAGGGAGACCTGCTATCTTGAAGTTTGATTTTGTTAGATTTTAAATAGTTTTTAAATTTTGGGCAATACCTGTGGTGAAAAAATACTACTTTTAGCATGCTAATGTTGCTATTATTAGCTGGTATTTTATAAAAATTGATGCAGTTTATTTGATGTATCTCATTTTATTGAGACTTACTAAATTCTCTCAACAGTATACAGGTTTGTAGTGTTTGTGTTGGATGTCAATACGTTTTTATGCTATTTTCTGTTTAATGGCCTTAATGGTGAACACCACAAATGCTGCCTTTATCATAAATCTCATATTTCTCTCTCCTTCTAACATTTATTGTTTTTGCTTGCTCTTCATTTTTTTTTATTGCCTCCCTCTATATTGATTCATCATTCAGTCTCACCCTCTCTTCTTCCTCATGTCTTCATTGTGCTGTAGTTGGCACTTGCAGAAGAGAAGATGAAGTACTTGGATGGCTGTTACTGTGAGAGGACATGCACCCTGAATGGAGAGATATACAGGGATGATGATGCTTGGATAGATGGATGCAGAAACTGCACATGCTCAGTAAGTTCATGTATTGCCAGGACGGAATGACTTAGGTTTGTTTGGGTAAGAATTTAAACAAGAGATGGCTTTTCGAACTACAAGCTCAAGGGCCATTCACAATGACAGCAATTTCTGGTGACAAAGCAACTGGAAGTCATTCTTTTCAGTAATAGTTGAGAAGACATGAGTGACAGTACAAATTATGCAAATGAGTAGTGATGTGACTACTACTACTACTACTGCTGTGGGAGCTTGTTGAGAGAGGAAGAATTATATTTCAATGCCTGTGCATTCTTTGACACAAATATTGAATTTCTTTGCGAAACATTTGTTTTCTCTCGCAAAAGTATTAAGTTTCCCTGAGAAACTTTGCATTCTCTTGCAAAAGTATTGTGTTTCCCTGTAAAACATTTGCATTCTCTCGCAAAACATTTGTATTCTCTCGCAAACCTATTATGTTCCTCAGAGACATTTGGTGTTAGCTCGCAAAGCATTTGTGTTTTCTTGCAAAACTATTACGTTCCTCTGAAAAACTGTGTTTGCGTGGAAAAAATTTGCATTCTCTTGCAAAACATTTGCATTCTCTTTGCAAAACTATTGCATTCCCCAGAGAAAATTTGTGTTCGCTTGAAAAACATTTGCGTTTGCTTGCAAAACATTTGCGTTTGCTTGCAAAACATTTGTGTTGTCTTGCGAAAGATTTGCATTCTTTCGCAAAACTATTACGTTCCCCTGAGAAACTTTGCATTTGTTCTCAAAACATTTGCTTTCTCTCACAAAAGTATTGTGTTCCCCTGAGAAACATTGTGTTTGTGAGCAAAACATTTGCATTCTCTCACAAAAGTATTGCGTTTCCCTGTGAAACTTTGCATTCTCTCACAAAACATTTGCAATCTTGCACAAAACTATTACGTTCCCTTGAGAAACATTGCATTCTCTCTCAAAACATTTGCAATCTTGCACAAAACTATTACGTTCCCTCGAGAAACATTGCAATCTCTCGCAAAACATTTGCGTTCTCTCGCAAAAGTATTGCGTTTCCCTGTGAAACTTTGCATTTTCTCGCAAAACTATTGTGTTTCTCCTGAGAAACTGTGCACAGAACATTTGCATTCTCTTGGGAAAACATTTATTTTCCCCAGAATATAGATTAAGAATTCAGGTTATAATTCAGTTTATAATTTAATTTAATATTTTTTAATTTTTTTATAATATGTAAGAATATTAATATCTATATGTATTAATATTTATTTATAGTAGCCCATTGGCATTTTTGTAGATATTTTTACTGGAAAACTAGACAAAATACTAATTTTTATGCAATAAACAGTACAGAAAGTTGGCAACTCAAGCTGTTTTGTCGCTGTCAGTGTGGGAACGCACCCTCAAGATCAGTTGCTTCACACCTGAGTATTTGTTGGGCTTTGTTTTAGTTGTGAAGATTTTGAAGATGTGACGATCTGATTTGCCATCAGCATTCATGACAGGCACTGTCTGATTCTGTTAATTTGTTGCAGAATTGTGTAATTGTGAAGCTCTTTTATTGATAATGATGGTGTGTGTGTGTTTTCCACCTACAGAATGGTACAGTGGAGTGCGAGAGTATTTTCTGCCCACCACCTCAGTGTCCCCCTGATACAGCTCCAATCTACATGCCTGGAGCTTGCTGTAAAGAATGCCAGCGTTAGTATACACACACACACTCACACACAAAAATGAGGCCATATGTCTATAGAGGTGCATATATTTGACAACTTTTCTTCTCTCTCCCTTTGTCTCATGTTTGCTACTTCATATCTCCAGCATCTCTCTTCGCTATCTTCCTTTCCACCAAAATCTTTTATATAATCATGACGCGGTCTTGATGACAAACTGACCACATCCCAGTGTTGCTAGGTTACCGCTGCCACAAATGCAAATGTCAACACACACACAACGCAGTCACACGCTTTCTCTGGTATCATTAATAATTCAAGGCCAGTGTGCAGCATGTTGTGTTTGAGTGAGCAGAGCTAATGTGCAGAAGCTAATAGCAGTTTGACTGATGACCAGAGCTTTATTTAACACTGTGCTCTGGTAGGCTTAATCTAACATGCTTGTCCGATCGATGCTTTACTGGTTCACATTCCAAAGTGCTTTGTTTTGGCTCTATCCTCTTAATTTCTTGTCTGGATCTCATTTTTGCTTCTTTTTCTCTTTATATCTTTTCGGCTTTAGCGGTGTGTCTATTCAGAGGAAGAGTGTACGTGGAAGGTGATCGTAAAAGTGTACACGACTCTGAGGGAAACTGTCTGCTGTTTGAATGCAGGGTAAGTACTAGTGTAACTGCAGGCCAGTGGTCTGAAGATTTTCAACAGACTTTTTCCACTTTTTTTGCACTTATTTTTGGAGAAAATCTTCTGAAGTCTGTTGGGTGGATATGTTAATTGGATTCCCATGAATGATGGAAATCTGAATGTTTTATGACGGAAATTCTGTGGAAATCTGAATTCTGCTGGCGAAGATTGTGCCTAGGCCTGGTTATGACTTGCAGTCCCAAGCAGCATTTGTAACCTGAATCTGAATTCTGTCTGGGCCTAGTTGTGAATTTAATTTCAGGGAGAATATGAATTCTCTCTTGACCTGGTTATGAATTTGAATTCCAAACAGCGGCTGAATTACAAGAAAGTATTTAATTTAAATTCTGTATGGGCCTGGTTATGAATTTAATTTCTAGGCAGAATTTTAATTATTTCTCAGCCTGGTTATGAATCTGAATTACAAGAAGAATTTGAATTCAAATTCTGTGTGTGCCTGGGTATGAATTTGAATTTCAGGCAGCGGTTGAATTCCAAGCAAATTTTGAATTTAAATTCTGTATGGGCCTGGTTATGAATTTAATTTCCAGACAGAATTTTAATTCTCTCTCAGCCTGGTTATGAATATGAATTACAAGCAGAATTAGAATTCAAATTCTGTCTGTGCCTGGTTATAAATTTGAATTTCAGGCAAAATATGAATTCTCGCTCGGCCTGATTATGAATTTAAATTCCAAGCAGCCGTTGAATTCCAAGCAAATTTTGAATTTAAATTCTGAATTTAATTTAAATTTTGAATTTAAATTCTGTGCCTACTTTTGAATTAGATTTCCGGGCAGAATTTGAATTCTGTCTGAGCCTTGTTCTGAATTTGAATTTCAAGCAGCATTGGAATTTAAATTCAGTCTGGGCCTGGTTATGAATTTGAATTCCAGGCAGAATTTGAGTTCTGTCTGTCTGGTTATGAATTTGAATTCCAGGCAGAATTTGAATTAAAATTATACCAGATCCTGGTTATGAATTTGAATTCCAAGCAGCATTTGAATTTAAATTCAAATGCCTGTGTCTGGTTATGAATATGAATTTCAGGCAGAATATGAATTCTGTCTCAACCTGGTTATGAATTCAGGCAGAATTCCGGGCAAAATTTGAATTTAAATTGTGTGTGGGCCTGGTTATATTTCGATTTCAGGAAGAATTTGAATTCTGAATGATCCTGTCTTTAAATTTGAATTCCAAGCAGCATTTGATTTTGAAAATCCATCTTAAGCTCTGTAGCAAATTAGCTCGAAAGGGAAATATTTATAATTAATAATAACAACTGATTATAATTAATTATGAATATTTAGATCAGATCTAGGAAAGACTATTTTCCTGGCCAAGAAAGAATAACTTTCCTACTTCATACAGTACTAGCATTAACTTAGCATGTAGCAAGGATCAACATTCAGTGACTCCGAATTGTGAGCAGCACACAGAGGCAAATAATTGTGAATATAATGAATTTAATAAATGAAACTACAGCTAACATACATCTAGACTAAGCAAAACACATATATACAGAATTAAGGAAAGTAAGGAAAGAGAGAGAGAGAAGAACAAAGAATGGCAGTATTTAGCATCAATTAACCACAACCTAGTGAGAATCATCAGAGAATCAAAAATCACCTTAACAAAGGGGCCCAAACTTAGACATGCATCTAACTAGTTTCAAACGGTTACTTGCATTGGCTTTGTTGCTGAACAAGAGTCCGGATGGGGTAGACCACAGAGGTTCTTGATGAATTCAGTAGGAGTGAGCTGGAGGCTTTCGTCGGGTTCTTCTGAAGATCGGAGAGTCCACAGTGAGTCGACAAAGTTACTTGAGGATAAAAACTGCCAGAAGGTCCGACTCCAGGGTAATGAGTCTTGGAGAGTGTGTCTCAAAGGGATTGAGCAATGATGGGTTTGGGTTAGGGAATTTTAATGGTTCCTGGTCACACCCAACTTTGGCAGATCGACCAATGTAGAGGTGTGAATTCTGAGCGGGAGAGATTCCTTTGTCTCATGCAACACCTTATTTGCATGGTTTATGGTGGTCTGGAGGACTTATATTAATAGTCCAATATTAAGTCAAAGTATGGTAAAAAGAGCATGGTGCAAATCGGAGGACGGTCATTTTGATACCTAACATGCCAGGGTTTGGAAAACATTAAGGCAGTGATACATTCATATGTCTAGATCCAAGTAATTGGAGCTTCACTACAGTACTACAGAGTTATAACTAAGCTACTATAACCTAGGAACATGCATACAACACAGGAATACACTATATACATTTTGGAACAGTTTGATTGTGGATAAATGGAGCCAATGTCCTTTCCTATGTGTATTGTGGCTTTTAAGTGTCTGGGCCAGGGGCAGTGGCTCCTCGTGGAGATGGGGGAATCGTTCCTTCCCCCCCGGAATCTCTTTGAAGCTCAAAGAGAAAGTTAACGACTGTCCCTGCTAGCATTGGAGAAGATAGCGGAGGTGATAACGCCCTTTGAACCAGAGGTGGACGTTAGACATGCATCTGTAATTGCATCTGTAATTTCGTTACAACAAGGGAGGAGGGAAAGTTTACGATGCCTAAAACCTGATCGAACATCTTGATTGCATTCAATCACTACAGCTCCTAACAGTGTTCTGGAACATGATAGCTGGTTTCGAGCTCATCCAAGCTGGTCATTAACTGGTTTGTCCAAATGTTCCAAAAACCATGTAGATCATCATGGAAGATGGTTTGTTGCTTGAACCAACTTAGACCAGGTTAAAAACAGCTACCATGTTTCAAAACCAGCATCTAGCATCTTTAAGTTGGATTTTCCCAGCAGAGTTGGTGTTTTACTTGCAGGATAAATTGAATAAACACTTGTTTGTGTGTTTGCAGGATCGAAGCATGCGTAGGGTTGAGATCACTTCTTGTCCAGAGCTAAACTGCCCAGAGTCAGAGCAGATCACGCTCACAGACCGCTGCTGCAAAGTGTGCAGAGGTGCGATACACTCACACACGCAGAAAAAACACACACCCTCTGCTGATTGGAGTCATATTAAGGGCAGCCACCTTTGACCACTGCACACACAAACTAGATTTGTGCTCAACACCAACCCATGGCTGTGCATGACAGGACTCATCTATTTTTGCAACCTTCACACATGTAACTGCACACACATAACACCCAGTTTAACAGTGATACTTTAAAGGGCAGCATATGCTCAACTTTTCCACACCTCATAGTTCACAGATTGAGCCACAACACAATGTTTTTTTAAATTGTTTTGTTAGGGTTGTTTTACTTTTTTGTGTTTTTTTATTTTGTTTTTCTTTGCTTTGTTTTTATTTTACATTTATGCATTTAGCAGACGCTTTTATCTAAAGCTACTTACAGTGCATTCAGGCTATACATTATTTTATCAGTTCCCTGGGAATTGAACCCACGACCTTTTGCGCTGACTAACGCAATGCTCTACCACTGAGCCACAGGAACACAGGAATTTTCATTGTTTTGTTTAATTATATGAATATATATGTTAACATATATTGGTTCCTTGGGAACATTTTATTAACCTTTTTTGTCTTCACTATTTTTGAAGGGTCCTGTGGTGTGGAACATTTTAAAAACTACAAACAGCCCAATTTTACTTAAAGTATCTAAATCACTGAAACAAGATCAGTTTATTTGGACAGACAACACTGCATAATTAATTATTTTCACTTGTTTTAAGTATAAACAAGTTAAAAAAAAAAACAAGTCCAGTAGGATAAAATGTACTGATAATCAAGATATAACCTATGAAAACAAATCTTAATATCTTATACAAAGTTACTTCTCAAGTAAACTAATATTGTTTAAGGGAGATTTGTTGGAAAAGAAGTAAAAAAAAAGATTCATTAAGAATTTGTTTATTAACAATTATAAAATAATTAGTAAAATGCTATTTAAAATGATTTTAGATGGTGTATAGCCTGTCACACCGCAGGATATGCAATGTCCCACAAGTATTTCACATCGACTAGCCAGGCATAGGTGAACAAGAAATCCTCCCAATTCAAAGTAAAGTGTCTTTCAACTATTAGTACAAGCTAGAAATTTGTCCACATTGGGAAAATTGCATAAATATAATGCATAAATTCTAAATGTCAGATTTATGCACTGCATAGCATTTCTGTTCTCTCTATCTCACTCTCAGGGCATGATTTCTGTGCTGAGGGTCACAGCCGCAATTGTGTGGAGAATTCGGATTGCATTAACCTAGAAGCAGGAGCTTTCTGCAGCTGTAAAGAAGGATACCATGCTCTCAGGGACGACAGCGCCTACTGCCAAGGTATTAAAACTCCCATTGGCAAACATGCCAATCATTGATGTATGTATGTGTCTAAACACTACAAATAAATGAAACTCTAAATCCATCAAACCCTCCATAACACCTGTTATTTGACCCCCCACAGATTTGCTTGCTAGAAATTTCTGTGCTGTATAAGCAAATAACAGGGCTTTCACAAATCACTAAATTGGCCGCAATCACAGATGGAGGAGTTGCCGACGAAAGCTGTTGACTGGTGATTACTTAGTGTCTCGCTGAATGAATATTTCAGCACTGCTATTATCCTTACAGCTGTAATTAATGCATTGTAAACCCTAGAGTTCATGCAGTGCGAATGTGTGTACAGATGTGAAGGAAGGTTCCTGTGGCTCGCTGGCTTTTAATAGGCTGTACCCTTGTCTAAACACACACGGCAGCCCAGTGAGAATGTGACAGATATCTCTTTTCACACATAAA
The DNA here is from genome assembly GCA_039654775.1 of Spinibarbus caldwelli. Lineage (NCBI taxonomy): Eukaryota > Metazoa > Chordata > Actinopteri > Cypriniformes > Cyprinidae > Spinibarbus > Spinibarbus caldwelli. Next base: position 10,955,299 of record CM077229.1, on the reverse strand, counting down.
TCCAATGACTATTTATAGTTTTACCTTAATGTTGCCTGCAAACGTGCTTCTGCAGTTTTTTCTTTAGGTTTCTAAGTCCTGTTAAAGGAATAGTTCACCCGAAAATGAAAAATTGCTGAAAAGGCCATCCAAGATGAAGATGAGTTTGTTTCTTCATCTGAACAGATTTGAAGCAATTTAGCATTACATCACTTGCTCACCAATCGATCCTCTGCAGTGAATGGGTGCCGTTAGAATGAGAGTTCAAACAGCTAATAAAACATTACAATAATCCACAAGTAATCCACACAACTCCAGTCCATCAGTTAATGTCTTGTGAAGCAAAAAGCTGCATGTTTGTAATAAACAAATTCATCAAGATGTTTTTTTTTTTTTTTTAACTTCAAACCATCACTTCTGACTAAAATACGAGGCATCTATCCATAATATTGCTTTCTCCAGTGAAAAAGTTGTCTCGTCTGAATCAGGAGAGAAATATGCACAGATCAAGCTTTGTTTACAACACAGTGAAAACAGTCCAAAACAGTTCTAAACAAACATGTCAGTGGATTTTGATGTGAGAGGACAAGAAGAGGTGGACTAGAGGAAGCATTATTATGGATTATAGACTATTTTGGCCAGAAGTGACGGATTAAAGTTTGAATGCCTTAATGATGGATTTGTTTCTTACAGCATGCAGATTTTCACTTCACAAGATGTTAATTGTTGGACTGGAGTGGTGTGGATTACTTGAGGATTATTGTGATGTTTTTATCAGCTGTTTGGACTCTCATTCTGATGGCACCCATTCACTGCAGAGGATCCATTGCTGAACAAGTGACAATAAATTTCTTAAAATCTGTTCTGACGAGCAAACAAAAAAGATACTTAAAAAATGAAAATTCTGTTGTCATTTACTCACCCTAATGTCATTCCAAAGCTTCCTTGTTCCACGGAACGAACAAGAAGATATTTTGAAAGTTGTTTAAACTGTTTTTGCTCATACAATGTGGGTCAAAAACTAAATTTGCCCTGCAGTAAAATTTATTAACAGTTTTGACTTCCCTCTAACATTTCAAGGCAGTTATCTGAAAGCATCTTAATTGAAAAACCTTAAACTGTGAACAATCCATTGTGATGACTGCGCTTTAAATGTATAGGCAAACAACTTGCTTTGTCTTAATGTGACTCTCACCTTTATCGCTGTGAGTCACAGTAGGACGCCTCCGGCATAGACAATCAATAGACAATTTTGGGGGAAGTGACAGAAGAACTTTTAGTCACCTGAAATGCACAGAAAGCTTCTGTGAATGTCTGAAAGAATTTAGGCAACACAGTTGTTACAGTAATGTGGCTCCAAGACTTGATAAAATCTGAGACACATCTGAGAGGACCTGCTGGGTCATAATAGCACTCTTTATCAAGCACTGTTGGACTCTTTTAGCATTTGGAAATATGTTGATTTTCCCTGTTTTGATACCAGTTAAGAAAGCCACAGAAACAGGGAAAAATCTCTTTGTTTATGTGTTTAAGCTTTTGCTGCAATTAACCAATAAATGTTTGTTCACTTATAGTTGTCTCTGCACATAGAGCTTGTATAATATGAAGTGTTTTAACATCAAAAATACAAACATCAGCTTCAAATAACTGACAATGGCCTCTATATGAAAGATTTTGCCTTGTTAGTTTGTGAAAAATTCTGTGTGTTTGCATGGACTATTGCAGTCGGTAGTTTGTAGCAGCCTCAGGCTTATGAATAATACCAGTGCCAGTGCGGCTCTGAAATAAACTTTAAATTATTAATTCAGGATTCATATCTTCTAGAACAAAAGCGGCTGAAAAAGGCATTATATTTTCAATTACAGAAGTGATGAGTGAGTGTTTTCTCATTTTAAGTGCTGAATCCTCCACAGAAGACACATGGGGACAGATAAGACTTTGGAGACATTCTTTCCACTATTTACTTTTAAATCAAACACACTGCTATGATGGATTTATGTTATGTTTACACCATCTTAAAAAGAAAACTGCTAAAGTAACTTGTGGGCAAAGGCTATTATTATAATTATTACTTCTCAAATATTGGTTGTTATGCCTCTGCATAAGTTAATAAGACTTGTTTTCATAAAATATAAGTTTTGTTTTGTTTTGTTGACCCGAGATAGGAAAAGTTGGTTGGTTGTTTTTTTGTTTTCTTTTGTTTTTTGTTTTTCCTTGCTTTGCTTTGCTTTGCCAACCCTTGATAAGACAAGTTTTGTTTTGTTTTGTTTTGTTTTGTTTTTTGTCGACCCTAGATAGGACAAGTTGGTTGGTTGTTTTTTTTTTTTTTTTTTTTTGTTTTGCTTTGCCAACCCTTGATAAGACAAGTTGTTTTGTTTTGTTTTGTTTTGTTTTGTTTTGTTTTGTTTTGTTTTGTTTTGTTTTGTTTTGTTTTGTCGACCCTAGATAGGACAAGTTGGTTGGTTGTTTTTTTGTTTTGTCTTGTTTTGCTTTGCTTTGCCAACCCTAGATAGGACAAGTTGTTTTGTTTTTTGTTTTGTTTTGTTGTTTTGCCAACCCTAGATAGGACAAGTTGTTTTGTTTAGCTTTGTTTTGCTTTGCTTTGTTTTGCTTTGTTTTGTTTTGTTTTGTTGTTTTGTCGACCCTAGATAAGACAAGTTGTTTTGTTTTGCTTTGCTTTGCTTTGCTTTGCTTTGCTTTGCTTTGCTTTGCTTTGTTGTTTTGTCGACCCTAGATAGGACAAGTTGTTTTGTTTTGTTTTTTGTTTTGTCAACCCAAGATAGGACAAGTTTTTTTTTTTTGTTTTTTTTTTTGGTCAGCTCTAGATAGGATAAGTTGGTTGGTTGGTTGGTTGGATGGATGGATTTTTATTTTAAGCCTAAACCTTAAAAAAATCTGTTTTCTCACAAAAATCTGTTTTATGCTTACATTTGCTATTAGGGTAAAAAAGATGAACTTCGAGATATATTTTCTAAAAACAAGCGCTAATATCTCAAGCAACTTTTGTTTCTTTATCAAATATATCTTCTTTTAAGGATATTACAAGGATATTTTCTACTGGAAAAGAGACAAAATGCTGATTAAGTACATGAACTTGTGCTGTGTGAATTTAAACAGAGAAAAGAAATGTGAGGAAGATTATATAAAGAGAGAGTGGGTGGACCGAAGGACAAGTGTGTATCTATGAAAAGTGTAAGAGAAAAAGATGGAGGCTGAGAAAGTGAAGGGGGTGGAGGAAAGGGACAGAAAGTGAAAGGTCTAGAAGTGCTCTGTGTTTTGTTAATGCAGTTTAAGAGCTGAATTGAGTCACACATACAGTACTGTAGATTATTTTCAAAAGATATTCAAACCTCTTTCTCTTTATTATAGATGCATTTGTATTCTTTCTATTATCAAAGCCGCTAAAGTTTCAGGTAGATGTTCAAAAAACTTTAGCAATAGTTTTTTTCCCCCCATGGAAGACACAGAGTTATATGAGCTTTTAGGTGACAAATGTATGATTAAATAATCATAATTAAATTTTTTGTGGTCCCTCGTAAAAATTCATCGAAACAATAAAACATTGTGTAGTATTTGGACCAATCAGACACACATTTGTTCATTAGATTTAACAAATCAATTATTCATTTAACAAACAGTCACAGACCCCTCACCCAACACCAGACTCGGTGCCTATATGTCTGTGAACGATCTCCTGCCCAGGACACCTCAGACAGATCTTATAAGCTTTACGACCTAAAAGTATGTAGACAGAATCTTCCTCCCTAAGCAATTCTCTCTAAAACCGACATATACTACTATAGGAAATGACTTAGTTCATTAATTCATAGACAAATTTTTCTATGACTTTCCTACCATGCATATCCCCATGTCTTTGTGTATGACTACTACCTCCTTGTATATGGTCTTGTGTATTGTATACTGTTTTATGCATGCTTATGATAGATCACTGGTTAATATCACCTTATTTACATCATGTTTGGTCTCTATGAATTCGTCTTCGGATGACCTGATCGAAAGTGTATATTGTATGTGTACACCTATGCAACATATTAGTATTCTAAGAATCTTTATTAATCTGGGCATCAACATCCAATCCAGTTACAATGCAAAATTACCATGGTCGGAGACAAAGAGTCCTAAACTTTCCCTCCAGAAGTGCAAGTCCCCATTGGCTCTTTGACCCCCGAGGGGTGTGACCTCCATAGGGTTTAAAAGACCCCACTTCAGTGACCCGCCTAGCTTTTAGTCTCTTCACTCGTCTCCCATCCCCTCTCCATCTTCTGGTTGCTAAGTCCCAGGGCTGGTGCTACCGCGTCTGGCAGGCCTCAGCACAACCAGTCTGTGGTTCTTTTAGATCCTAAGAGGATGAGGAGGATGTGAGCTCCTCAGCAACCCTTAAGTTTTGCGCCAGGCCTTGCGGCCTTGACTTTCCATTCAACCAAGGATCCTCGGATCACAGCAGATCTCTTTCTTAGCTCTTTTCCACTTTCTACCTGGGAAGAAACTCCCAATCACCATCGGGTCAGGACATCTTTTTGGAATTCATCATTTTTCAACCCGGAAGAACGTGATCGCGAGTCCAAAACCTTGAAACCATCAAGACTTTCATCCGAGACTGCATTCCGGACACTCGTCAACGACCAAGGCAATGCAAGTATCGTACATTTAACTAAACGAAACAGAGGTTTAGTATAAGTTATAGACCCCGTTATAAACGGCGCTGATGGTTTTACTCAGGTGGTTAACTGACTCTTTCCATAGCTTCATTCTCTGTTTTCTCTAATGGCTTCATTCATCCACTTTAGCTCCCCTTTGTATATATGCGTGAGTGTGTATTTATCCGTTTGTTTGTTTAGATTAGTTATGTGTGTTAGCGTTTAGTTAATAAAAGTTGTGTGCACAAATTACATGAGTTTCTGGTTCTGCCTTGCAAATTAATGTCTCTTTACAAATTTGACCCTCGCTACATGCTCTAATGCATTAATAGGAAAGTATTTTCTGTGGCCACGGGAGTATCCTTTCTTAGATTTGATATGAACTTACACTGAATGTTCGATGGACAAACAGATCAGTTGATGGCAATTTAATTCTGCTACAGTTATTACTGTCAGCCGATATAAATACTTGTAATTTATCATAATTAATTATCATTTTTTATATACATTTCTCTTTTGAGCTGATTTGCTACAATGGTGTTGGTGTTCCTGCTATTTTACAGTCTTAGCAGATTCCTGCAGCAGTGTGAACAGTAATGTTCTTCGTACAACAGAACGCTTATGATGTAATGACTGGATCTTCCAGCACCCTTGACAAATGCTGCTAATTGATCACAGCTGCAGTGTGAATGGTGGTTTTTGGCACTGCTTCTTCCCAAATGTTTTGAAAACCGTGTTGTGTTCAGGTCATAGTACAGAGTGTGTCTTGTGTTCTGCTGTGGTTGCAGATATCGATGAGTGTGCAGAGGGGAAGCACTACTGCAGGGAGAACACGATGTGTATGAACACACCCGGCTCCTTTATGTGTGTCTGCAACACCGGCTATGTCCGGATTGATGATTACTCCTGCACTGGTGAGTACAGAAATCATTAAAATGTGTCTATTTTGCCAGGGAATAATTAGGGTGGGGAGAAGGGGAATGCGACATAATGCAGGCTGGATTTAAACCTGAATCTCTCAAATGAGCACCATGGCTTAATGTGAATGGAGTGTTAATAATTAGGTCATAGCTCCAGGCCATTAAAATATGTTTAAAGACCACATAAATTCATCTAATATGCCACAATTGGCATATTTCCTATTATCAGATTTTTTTTTCCCTCAAAAAAGCAAATTTTCTTGGGGGTTTTTCACTCATTAAAAAAATATGATTCAAATTTGTTAATGAGTAATTCATAAAAATAAGGAAAATCATAAAATAATCATATAAATAAATTAAATTATTTAATAATATTATATGTTAATTAATATTGTATTATATGGATGCAGCTACTATATTTCATATTTTAATATAATACATATTATAATATTTTAATTTGATAAAATTAATTTTTTTTTTTTAACTTTTTGAAAGAAGTCTCTTCAAGGCTGTATTTATTTGATGAAAAATACAGTAAAAACAGTAATACTGTAAAATATTATTACAATTACATTCTAATATACTTTTTTAGTCTTTACTTGAAACGTAAAAGTAAACCTAGGAGACAATTTATTTAGTTTCTATGTAATGTTTAGTGTAATTTTTGCTGTTTTTATCATTTGTTTTATTTTAGTATGAATAAAAATGGAAATTTGTTTTAATTATAATATGTAAATAAATAAAACGATTGATATATAGGCAACATACACACTCAACAAAATATTTTTTATTTATATTGTTTTATTATTTTGTTTGTATTAACAAGGTTTATTTTATGCAACTTATCAAGCATTGTTCAACATTGCTTTAATAGTGCATGCATTAGTGGAATAACAAGAATTAAACAGAGGGAGAGAAAAAAAAAATTCAGCATATGCGAAAGTTTTCACTGATGGAAAGTACAGATGGTACGTGCTCCTGATCTTTAACTTAAAAAAGCAATTAAATCTCTTCAGGAGTGCAGGATAAGGAAGCAAAACACGGCACAAGGGAACAGCTACGCGATAAATGAGCCTTAGTCTTTCTGTGACCTACTTTAAAAGTGAATTAATTACAACGAAGAGGCCAGGAAGGTTTCTGTCTCAATAAATACACAAAAGTACAAAAAACTGCACCTGGGCTGCAAGGTGCAATCATGGGCAACAACAATTCAGCTTTTATTTTGGAAACTATTCAAGGTTTATTTCTGCTGAACATCTCAGAAAGCCATGTGTGTTCAAGGCCAGCTGCATTGTTATTATTTATTGTCATTATTTTCAAGTAGTCTGCAGTGCATGTTATTGTTTTCTAATGGAAAGAGCTGGACTGATGTATGAAAGCAAACTTCTAATGACCTGGTAATATGGTTACGCTCAGTAGTTGATGAAGAAACTTATATAAATTGAACAGCATTGAGCCCCAACCTTATGTAGAGGTATATAGTCAATTATTCTATGGTTAAATTTGCATATCTAGAGAATTATTTTAGAAACTGTTCCATAAATGGCTGAAACTCTATTTTAGAATCCCAGAAATGGCTCAGAATCAGATTTTGTTTGTAAAAATCAGTTCTCTTTTTTTTAAATGTACAGGTGAGAGATGTTTTTCGATTTAAATGCACACCCTGCTGCTTTTATATCCATTTAATGAAACTATTACTTGCAGCAGTTATCAGTTTAACTCTATTTGTGTTTCATCTCTCGTTCTTCCCTCTGGATCTGTTCCCCATTGATGATTGGTTGAAAGGCTTGCGTCTGTTGTTGATTGGCTCAAAGCTGTGTATCTGCTTCTGTAATTACTGAGGCTGGCTTTCTGATGGCAAAACATTATTATTTTCAATTATTCATGTGTACAGTCACAGAGAGAAAAATATTGTGTATTTTGCCTGTGGGATTATTAGGAGATAATCTGCAGGCTGCAGTCACATCATTTGAAACTGGAATTCATTTAATATGAAGCTGCAATAGATGTTACCTGATTTAAAACGAGAGCACTTTTAATCAGCCGATCTTATTTTAATTTAAACCATCAGAAGTTATTGGAATTACTGTAATTATTTTAATTGCGCTCCACTGTTTCCATATCTGTTCATTAAAGCTCTGTCTTGCCTACATGATCGGGTCACTGATATTTACTAATTACATCCCTTATTTGGCAATGAACAAACTTGTAGGCATGATAAGAGGTTTTGTCAGTTACATGAACAGTACCAGTCATTAGTTAGTGTTTGTTGTATAAAATAAAGATGTCATACACATTTTAAAAGACATGAGGATAAGTAAATGGTTGAACTATCCCTTTCATGCACAAACACAAAGAATCATCTATTCCAAATGTGATTTTGTTGCATGCTTGAGAAATAGCATTTCTGCCAGTAAGAACGAATATGATTTTTGGCACCCTGTTCAAGCATTCAGACTGAATATGTGATCTGCATTGCACTGGTGAAGGTTCCTTAATTCAGCTGCAAATGCATCCTGAGGTGTTCATAGATGAGGAACCGCAGCATAAAAACACACAGCCAATCAGTATCATTCATCAGTTAAAGTGCGTTTTAATGAGATGATTTAATGACATTTTAATGAGAGTGATTTAAAGATGTGTGTTGTAAGATTTATGACTAAAGTTGATTAGGCAGTTTCGCTTCACTAGAGGATGGGTTTGAGGAGATGGAAAGTGACGTGCGTTGAAGAAAAAGACACCAGACAGGTGTAAACACTGGGATTTGGAGAGATAAAACAGAAGAGAAGGAAACCCAGAGGAGGATAAATAAATAAATATATATATATATATATATATATATATATACGTATATGTATATATATATGTATGTATATGTGAGTCTGCTGTTGCTTGCATTGTTTATGTGAGTATATGACTGAGAAGTAGAGAGAACATTTTTCACCTGGAAGCTGATAGATCTGCCCATCTGGAAGATAGAAGGTAAATGAATATGTGTGAGGCAAGGAGAGAAAAGCTTTGTTAATATGAGTAATTAGGAAGATAATTGGTGTTGCCTTAGCTGTCATGGGCAGATGAGTCAACACAGATGAGAAATCAGACCGCACAAACATGTCTACTGTGAGGGATTCATCTCAGTCAAATGCCGCTTGGCATGACTGTAATATCACTGATTGAGGTAAACAGAGCTTGTGTCAAGGGAGCCAATGGAGCTGATATTGGACCAAATTGTTTATTGGCTTTGATTTCATTTTTTATATTTTTGGATCTTCACATGAGATAAAAAAAAAAAAAAATACTAAATCAATCAGTTTAAATGCTACAGTTGAATTTAGGCATCACATAATTATAATGTGCAATATGAAAGAGTCTTAGATTTGCTAAAAATTACTTTGCAGATATTAGTGTTTTTAAATATTAAGTAAGTGTTAGATGAAGGTAAAAGCGATCTAAATTTGCACATGCACAATTAAATATCTAATATAGGCCAACATAGACATTGACCAACACCGATAAATTAAAAAATCTCTAATACTGGCCGATATTGTATTGGCATATACAGTATTATGCATCCGTAATCAGATCTCTTGGACCAAATACAAAGTTTGATTTTTGCTTCTCTATTATAAGTTTTGTTTTAGACAGATCCATCTTGATTGGTCAAGTTTCACCAACATTTTCACAGTAACTTCACCATTCTCTGTGAGTGTCTGCCCGATTCTCCTTTACTATTGGCTGCTGTGGAAACATTTTTCCCCAAAGAGAAATATTAATGACAGAGGCTCTGCAATGGAAGACCTTTCATTGGCATTTCAAACAGGCTGAGTGAAGCCTTTCTTTTAGTATGGGGTCATCTGGAGGTCATTGTAAGACTGTAACATTGTGAGATGATTGTTGAACATTTCATGAGCAATTCCGATGCAAAATTGATTATTATTATTATTATTAATAATAATAATTATTATTATTATTAATGTAATACTGTAAACAATATATGGACTGGTTTGCTGTCTTTATTATAAATCATGTTTCAATCCAATAATTCATAGTCATTTAATTTAGTAATTTATGAGAAAATGATAATATGACTATTAAAAATAAAAGCTTGCGTGTTTGTGACAAAAATAAAAATAAACCTTGAATTTTAAGTGAAAGTCAGGGAAAAATAAAAAGGCAAGGATTCAAAAAAAAACAAAAAAAAAAAACAGAAGAATGCATAGTTTATTATGTTCATTTGAATGAATGAATGAATGAATGAATAAATACTCCAGCCATCTGTGCCATATGATCCTTCAGAGATCATTCTAATATGTTGATTTGGTGCTCAAAAACATTTATTATTATCAATGTTGAAAACAGTTGTGCTTATTTTTTTTAATGATAACACTTTAGTATAGGGACCAGTTCTCACTATTAACTAGTTGCTTATTAGCATGCCTATTATTAACATATTGGCTGTTTATTAGTACTTATAAAGCACATATTCTGCATGACCATATTCTACATCACTAATCCTACCCAATACCTAAACTTAACAACTACCTTACTATTAATAAGCAGCAAATTAGGAGTTTATTGAGACAAAAGTCATAGTTAATGGTTTGTTAATAGCGAGAATTGTACCTTAAAATAAAGTGTGACCACAAAAATAAATAAATGAATACCTTTATTCAACAAACATGTATTAAATTGATCAGAAGTGACAGTAAAGACATTTATAATATTACAAAATATTTCTACTTCAAATACATGCTGTTCTTTTGAATTATCTAATCAAAGAATCCTGAATTTATTTATGTATTTATTTATTATTTATTTATCTCATCATACAGCCCTTTTACAGTTTTTTGAGACTTTACTTCCCAGATAGAGAACGTGTAAGTGCAAAAAACTCTTTGACAGCATCTCAAAAGTGCAGACAACCTTCAACAAAGACTGTGGCATATTATTTTTGTACAGTAGTATCAGTTATTCCCTAAGCACCGTGCTCATGCGCATCTGACTCCTACCCCTTTCCCTGTTTTTATTCTTTCTTTCTGTCTCTTTCTCTTTCCTTCTGCCTGTTTTCATCTTTGAGATGGAATTGCATTCCCTCCGAGAGAAACAGCAGCAAGGAAGATGGAAAGTGCCGAACGTGCGAAAATTTTGAGTAAAGTATGCAAACACACACTGATGCACACTCCTCTTGTGTTTTCAGAGCATGATGAGTGTGTGCATGAACTGAATACCTGTGACGAAAACGCTCTTTGCTTCAATACGGTTGGCGGACACAGTTGCTCCTGTAAACCAGGGTACATCGGTAACGGAACCGTCTGCAGAGGTAAGTGCAAACAGTAAAAATTTAACAAATTTAAATTAAAAAATAAAATAAAATAACAATTTTAATTAATGTCAGTGTAAATAAAAATATGGATGTTTTTAAATGGTTAAAAATTAAAATTCGGTCACTTTATTTTAAGGTCCAATTCTCACTATTAATAAACCATTAACTAGGACTTTTGCCTCAATAAACTTCTAATTTGCTGCTTATTAATAATTAGTAAGGTAGTTGTTAAGTTAAGGTATTGGGTAGGATTAGGGAATATGGTCATGCAGAATATGTACTTTATAAGTACTAATAAACAGCCAATATGTTAATAATAGGCATGCTAATAAGCAACTAGTTAATAGTGAGAATTGGTCCCTGTACTAAAGTGTTACCAAAAATTCTTTCATTATTTACTCATCCTTATGTTTTTTTTTTTGTTGTTTGTTTTTTTTTTTTCAAATCTGAATGACTTACTTTCTTCTGTGGAACACAGAATATTAAAGAATATTGTTTTTCCCAAACAGCTTTGGCTTCCATAGTATGGACAAAAAACAGAAGTTTCTCAAAATTATGTTTCACAGAAGAACAAAAGGCATACAGTAAATAACAATAATAATATGAACAAATGTAATTAAAACAAAGTATTTCTCAATTAAAAAAAAATAAATCATTTTACAAACAAATATTCTAAGTAAAGGGTAATAAAAATAAAGAACAAGAATCTACTTCTAAGCCAAAAAATAAATGAATAAATAAAATAAATAATAATAAAATAAAAAATAACAGAACAAAGATATGGCTTTATGAATAATCAATTTGCATAAATATTAAATATTTATATTATTATTAAAAATATTTCTTAATTTGTCAAGTACTTATTCAGGTACAACAGTTCATAATAAAATAAATAAGAAAACTATTAGAAGCAAATAAAAGGAACAGAACAAAGTTACAAATTAAGCAAACAGTATTTTAGGTTTTCTAATTAGTATATTAATAAATAAATTTCTAAATTAATATACATTTTTTGGATGTAATGTCAATAAATAAATTATATTTATGTGAATAAATAAATTAATTGATGTCAATAAATTAAAATTTAAAAGAAATTTAAATGTTATTTCTCAATTAAGTAAACTTTTTTTTTTGCAAATAAAACAATAAGTGTCAGGTTCATTAGATAGCATTTGCACTGCATGACCTAAAGCATGATTCAGAATGTTATATTTTCTTGCCAAGACCAACATTTTGACTGAAAGCTTTTGACTGTGCTTGACTGTTCACTTGCACATATATGCATATTACAAATGGTACCATTACATTAAAAAAAAAAAAAAAAGGCATGTAGCATTTTTATTTAGAAATTGCTCGTAAATTTCATAATTAATTACAAAGAAATGGCAAGTGACATTTAAACTAGAAATGCTGAATAGTATTTGTTTTACAGTGTACATGGCTGTACTGCACGCATACATTGGCTCAGCCTCTGGTTTGCAGAAAGCAGTTTTTATTGGTATGGTGAAATCTTGCTGAAATGTGTGTTGACCCCTGTGTCTTGTGTTTGATGTGCAGCGCTGTGTGAGGGCCAGTGTCTCAACGGAGGGTCCTGCGTCTCTCCAGATACCTGTGTCTGCCAGCAGGGCTTCACTGGAAAGAGATGTGAGACAGGTAAGACGCAATTAGGCCAGTGGAAGGACATTTCCTGTAACCTTTCAGCAGATGCCAGAGCAAGAAATTGGGAGTGGAGAAAAGTGTACAACATATTCTCATACTGTGATGTTGCCCCTCAAGTGTTTTCATATTATAGTGATGGAGTGAGTTGTTAGAAATATAGTGCTGTAGGAGCTGCAGAAGCCTTGGAGGAGAGGTGATTTATTTTTGATATTTTCGAGGCGAGTGAGACACTTATCTCAGATGATTTCCAAGAACGAGAACATGATCAAAGATGTCTCTCTGTAGACTGTGTGATATTTCATGACACTGTGGATATGCATGTTTGCTATAAATTTGATGATTAATGTCAAAGGATAATCTAAAGTGCTGCTAAACTTATTCACTTGAGTGTTGCTAAACTTATTCTCTGTATTTTGCTGTTTGCGTAAGAGAAGAATATAGTTCTGTATTACTATACAGAATTTAAACTAATTAATGTTATTTATTATATTATAATTAGAATACAGATTATTATCAAAATGTTATTTTCAGTAGTTGAAGCCATTACTTGTTATCGATAACAACAAATTTAATAAATAAATGTAACAAAATTGATGATAAAGTATAATCATTTTTATTTATTATTAAAAAATAGAATTTCTTGGTATAACTACTTTTTTATAATTGTTTGAATTGTAGTAAAATCATTCATTTGAATTATAGTGAAATATAGTTAAATAGTATTATATATTAAAATGTTTTAATATATTGTAATATTAATATAATTTAATGTAAGTAAATATTAATATAAAATAAAATAAAAAATAAAAATATAATAATGTAATATAATAGTGCTGGAAATAAAAATTAGAATTATAATAAATATTAAAATATTTTCAGTAGTTGCTATGCTGGTGAAATTCTATAATGTTTCAATAACAATTTTATTTTATTTAATTTAAGTTAAATATTAATATAATTTTTTAATGATAATTTATTTTTATTATTATTAATTATTAATAATTATTGTATGATTATTAATGATATGATACAATGCAATATATAGTTGTAATGTAAAATGAATATGAATAATGTTTGCTTATTATTAATAGTATTTAATATTTAATATTATTATTTTTATTATCTTCTTCAGCCTGGTTGTACTGTTCTTTCATTGTAATGACAATGAGCTTCACGTTTTTGAATGTTTTATTCACTTATTTGTTTGTTGGTTGTTTTATGTTGTTAATGAACTAAATTAACAAAAAAACAGACAAAGACAAAAAACGTGCAGAGAAATAAGACAAAAATCAGAGAAAAAGACAAAAAATTATCTATCTATCTATCTATCTATCTATCTATCTATCTATCTATCTATCTATCTATCTATCTATCTATCTATCTATCTATCTATCAGTCAGCGAAATACAGTGGTCATCTTTCAAGCATGTAATACATTATCCAGTTCAGCTTATCCTCATATATGTACTATATTCTGTGAGCAATGCAGCTTCTATTCATGAACAGTTTAAATAAATGTATGTTTGATTCTGAAGATAGATGTCACCTGTTTCCCCAACACCATGTTTTAACCAAATGCAACATTAAAGTATAAAGATATAGATCACATTTCTTCTATGTAAATTCAGTTTGTGTCCTAATCAATCACGACAAGTGACACACGACATGGCGTTTTGTTTGTGTTTTGTCACACTGTGCTGACAAGCCCTGCCCACACCTCATAGCTTTATATTAAACATTAAATATGTTCTGAACTGAAGGACTGTGATTTTGTGGCTTCACACAGTATTGCACTTTTAGTGTTGACAGGAAAATTACTTGACCATGAAAACTTGTCATGGAGCAAGAAAAAAAAATCTATATCGTCTTAAAACATTTACTTGAGAACCATATCTGTGTAAGATATTAAGATTTTTATTTCAGAGAATATACACTGAATGATTGAATGAATGAATGAATGAATGAATGAATGAATAAAATAAATGCAAAGAAACATAAACTTAATTCAAGATATATTTTCTGAAAATAGCCTAAAATCATGTGCGTTTTGTCTCTAGTAAATGCGTCTTGCTGTTTCTTTGTAATTTTCTGTGAAATGTTCTATCAATTTCTGAGTGAAAATTGTTTCTACACCAACTTTATTTCCACGTAGTTCTAAGGATGTTTCAAAATTTGACTCAAAAACAACCCAAAAATACTGATTAAGAGATTGATTTTTCACAGTGCAGGTACAATTTCAAACAAGCCATTAAACTCTGGAACAGCAGAAAAGAGATGGACATGAAGCTTTTTTATCGCTCTGGGGATTGTTTTGTGTGTGTGTGTGTGTGTGTGTGTGTGTGTGTGAGATAGAGAGACAGAGACCTCAGAACCTTTTGCTCAACATTACACAGCAGGGCATCTGCCGGTAGTTTTTTACAAGCCGGTCCAACACCCACTCACTCCTATGTGTAAGTGACAGAGGGATGATGAAGGGAAAGAGAAAAAGAGGAGTGAGGAAAGACGAAATGAGGAGGCATGGGGACTAAAGGAGACAGCTGGTGGAGAGATAGAGAGAAGATAGAGTGAGGTGTGGTTTGCGAGACACTGTGTGTGTGCTGAACGCCTGACTCACTGTTCTTAGAGGCAGAACTGGCTGACAAACTCACAGATATGTTACGTGGGTCAGCTTTTGCCTACATTGCGGGGACCAAATGTCTCCACAAAAATGAAAAGCTTAAAATATCTAGATAGGGAAACAGCTTAATAAACATGCCAAAATCTTACAGTTATTTCACAAAATTTCAGCTTGTTTTATTTATTTGTTTGTTTGTTTTTGGTTGTTGTGTCTATTTGGTTTGGATGTTTGGTTATTGTGAATTACAGAGCTAAATTGAAAACAAAAAAACAAAAACAAAGATAAATACAAACATTTCACAGAGAAAAAAAGACAAAAATTCAGAGAAACAAGTTAAGACCACAAAAACTACAAAGGAGAAAATCCAATAAAAGAAAAATAAATTAATTAATTAAAAAATCAATCAATCAATCAATCATAAGATAAATAATAATAATAATAATAATAATAATTTTGTCATTATATTTTTGCTTTACATTTTTTGAAATCTTATTTTCTTATTTTCACATTTAAATTAGATTGTGAAACCCAAATTTTTATTTTTATTTTTATATATTTTATAAAAATTATACATATTTTTAAAAAAGATTTAAAAAAAAAAAGAATTTTATTGAAATTTCAGACTATTTATTTATATATTTTTGATAATTTTTTTTAATTTGTTTGTTTGTACAAACGTTAATTTGTTCATTCGTTTATGAAATTGTGAATTACAGAGGGAAATTACCAAATTCAGTTCAATTCAATTCAATTCAAGTTTATTTGTATAGCTCTTTTCACAATACAAATCGTTACAAAGCAGCTTTACAGGAAATTAAGTTTCTACAATATATTTATATATTGTAGAAACTTAATATATTTAACTTATGGCGAAATTTGGTAGTTCTGTATGTTGTCTGAGGGTAGGCATCATCTGAGGTCCTCTGAGGGGTTGGCATCATCTCTTCTCAGGTGTTCTGGATCCAGACTGAAGCTTGTGTAAATCCTAGTTACCCCGTGGCAGAAACAGAGAAACAAATAGAGACATAATTAGCGTAGCTGCTGTTCCAACCAAGCAAAAATGATTTGTTCAATCCAAGATAAAGAACAATAATGTGTGTTTGATCAGATATAACTGCAGTACAAGATTATGAGATGCATTATGTGAATGCTTGGCTAAAGAGATGTGTCTTTATGCATTGCATTTACATTTATGCATTTAGCAGACGCTTTTATCCAAAGCGACTTACATAGCATTCAAGTTACAGTTTTTACATTTGATCAACTCTTGCTTTCCCTGGGAATCGAACCCATGATCTTAGCATTGCTAGCGCCATGCTCTACTATTTGAGCTACAGGAAAGTCTTTAATCTAGATTTAAACAAAGAGAGTGTGTCTGAACCCCGAACGTTATCAGGAAGGCTATTCCAGAGTTTGGGAGCCAAATGTGAAAAGGCTCTACCTCCTTTAGTTGACTTTGTAATCCTAGGTAGTACCAAAAGTCCAGAGTTTTGCGACCTTAGGGAGCGTGATGGATTGTAGCTTGGTAGAAGACTAGTTAGGTACGCAGGAGCTAAACCATTAAGGGCCTTATAGGTAAGTAATAATATTTTGTAACTGATGCGGAACTTAATAGGTAGCCAGTGCAGAGACTGTAAAATTGGAGTAATATGATCATATTTTCTTGACCTGGTAAGGACTCTAGCTGCTGCATTTTGGACTACCTGTAGCTTGTTTATTGAAGATGCAGGACAACCAGCTAGCAGTGCATTACAATAGTCCAGTCTAGAGGTCATGAATGCATGAACTAGCTTTTCTGCATCAGAAACAGGTAACATGTTTCGTAGCTTGGCAATGTTTCTAAGATGGAACAATGCTGTTTTTGTAACATGGGAAATATGATTTTCAAAAGACAAGTTGCTGTCTAATATAACACCCAGATTTTTGACTCTAGAGGAAGTAACAGTACATCCGTCTAGTTGCAAATTATAATCCAAGAGATTCTGTGTACTGTTTTTTTGTCCAATAAGTAATATCTCTGTCTTATCTGAATTTAATAGGAGAAAATTATTGGTCATCCAATCTTTTACATTTTTAACACACTCTGTTAGCTTAGATAATTTAGAAGTTTCATCTGGTCTTGTTGAGATATATAGTTGAGTATCATCAGCATAACAATGGAAACTAATCCCGTATTTTCTAATAATATTACCAAGGGGCAACATGTATATTGAAAATAGCAGAGGACCTAGGACAGATCCTTGTGGTACTCCATACTTTACTGGTGATAATTGAGATGACTCCCTGTTTAAATAAACAAAGTGGTAGCGATCAGACAGGTAGGATCTAAACCATCTTAAAGCCTGCCCTTGAATACCTGTATAGTTTTGTAATTGATCTATGAGTATGTCATGATCTATAGTGTCAAACGCAGCACTAAGATCAAGTCAAACTAGCAATGAGATGCAGCCTTGGTCTGACACCAAAAGATAAAGGAAAGAAAAAATAAATAAAGAAAAAATAAGACAAAATTATTTAAATAATTTTTAATTCTTTTTTTTTTTTTCAGAAAAATCATAAATGTTTCCTATTAATTTTACATCATAACATTTCTTTGTTTAATTTTATTTATTTATTTATTTTCAGGAACACATTTTTATTGAGTACTCTGCCTTTGGACACTTTGTATTTATGTTAAAGAGGTCTTATCATTTTTGGATGTTGCAGTATTTTTCTGTATACATATGAGCGATAGATTATGCACTTTATGCCTGTTTTGTGTGCTCAGCCATCTGTAATCAAAAAAAAAAAAGAAACAACAAATCCCCCCCCCCCATTTCACTTTTTTTAAATTTATATTAATTTGTTTGTTATGTACGTACGTTTATTTGTTCAGTCATTCATGAATTTGTGACTTACAGAGACAAATTGTCAAAAGAAAAAGGACAAAAAAAGTTTTTTACAAAGAAGAAAAAAATAAAAATAAATAATTCAGAGAAAAAAAACACCATTGTTTATTTATTTTAGAAAACTCTAAAATATTTCCTACTAGTTTTATGTCATTTCTTTGTTTTAATTTAGTTTTTTAAAATTTTCATAATCCCACATTTTTATTGAGTCCTCTGCCTTTTGGACACCTTGTATTGTATGTTAAAGAAATCGTCTTGGTTACGTATGTAACCCTCCTTCCCTGAGTAAAGGAACGGAGACGTCACGTCAGTGACCGACAAATGGGATTTCGCTTAGAGAGACCAATCCACTTAGAGTGTAAACTAAACGAGCCAATCCACATTGGCATGCGATGATTGCATCCAGCTGCCGCTGATGACAGCGCGAGCATAAATAGGCAGCAGGTACAACGCATACCAGGTTTTCGCTGAGGAGCCGAGCCGGTAACCCGGCCGCTCAGCGGTGGTACAGCAGCCGTGGCGACGGGACGTGACATCTCCGTTCCCATCCTCAGGGAAGGAGGGTTACATACGTAACGGAGACGTTCCCTTTCAGTCAGTCACTGCGAGTCACGTCGGTGTCCTGTGCGAGCCACCTACATCCCTTTTGGTGTAGGCCGGGCTCGCAACAAGAAGGCCAGTCACTGTTGTTGTAGCACTACCCACTCAGTGAGACTGGATAACACTGGGGAAACATACCCGTTCCACTTGGAACAGGAACGTTGCGGAAGCCCCATCCTTCCCGAAGGAGGTTTTGGAAGCACTTACAAATAAGGATCCATTTAGGTGTATATGGAAGAATTAGAGGTGATTACAATATTATATCTATTTATATTATATATTATATTTATATTTAGTCATTTAGCAGACGCTTTTATCCAAAGTGACTTACAAATGAGGACAACAGAAGCAATCAATTGTAGTATGAAAACAACTAAAACAGATCCAAATCTAAAAGCTAAACCTTTATAAATACTATATATACACATTTTAAAAAATAAAGAAATTAAATAAAAATGACAAATGCATACAACAAAATTTCAAAACAACATTTAAATGAAAACAAAAAATAAAGCTAAAAACATACTAAAGAACAAAAGGTATAAGAGTATAATAATGATTCTAACATAACACTAAGCCAAACACCAAAAAAACAACTACATATAAGCTATGTGTGTGTACAACCATATACATTTATAAATTCAATATTCTTTCATTTCCATGTAGTTTAAGTACTAAAATAACTCAAATTAAATTAAACTAAAACTTAATAAAAAAACCTATACAGACATAATAAAACCCTCTTGAAAAATGGCAGAGAGATCTACCGGGGAAACACGGGCTCTAAGGCTATACCGTGGACTTCACACATATGGGATCCACTCAGGTCTCTACATATGGAACCCAGCCCTCTACCAGTTCTCACGGATTCATCGAGTGAGGGCCTGGCACCGGACGCTCCGCCACATCTGGCTGCCGAGGGGACAGAGGAGCTCGACAGGGTCTACAGTACAGACACTCTGGAGCAGTCTTAGCAGTTTTAGCAAGCCGACACTACACCGGGGCCTCTCAGTGCCTCTACCCGTTTGAGGTGCTCTACAGATATCTGTCAGCGAGGTGCCACGAGCCAGCACTCAGGAGGATGCAACACTCCTAGTAGAGTGGACTCGCAACCTGAGCGGGCAGGGCTCACCCTGTGCCTGATAAGGCAGGGTGATGGCATTCACTATCCAGTGGGCCATCCTCTGCTTGGAGATGGCCTTCCCCTTCTGCCGGCCTCCATAACAGACAAAGAGCTGGTCTGAGGTCCTGAAGCTTTGTGTCCGGACCACGTACCATCTCAAGGCGCGGACAGGACAAAGCAAAGCTAGGGCTGGATCTGCCTCCTCCGGGGGCAGCACTTGCAGGTTCACTACCTGATCACTGAAGGGGGTAGTAGGAACCTTGGGCACATAGCCGGGCTGGGACCTCAGGATTGCCTGGGCTGGCCCCAACCCTACCCTCTCGGCGGCCCGGGAAAGCATAGCCGCCATTTCCGGATTAGATTCAGGCATTGCCACCGTCCCAGAGGGCAGCAACGCAGCCGAATCCTCCTCTCCAGAAAGCTCCCCCTCTGATGCAGTGATCGACATCCGGTCATCTGGAGTAGTGCCGAAGGATACCACTGGTATGCTCTTGCACGTTCCTTCGGCAGCTCGACTGGCTGCGGAGCGCAGGAGGAGCGATGGTCCCCCGAGGGTTGGTTCCCTGGAGGGATTGTCACCACTGTAACCCTCAGACTGCCCGCGCTACTGCCTGAAGTAGTCCTCGCCTGGCTGCCACCAGGACGAACACTAGATCGCGGCAGAGACAACAGAGCTCCGTCCCTCTCAAGGTAACTTAGCCTGGTCCGCAGCTCCGAGATGGTCATCTTCCCGCAATGAGAACATGACTCATCCACGAACGCCGCATCAGCGTGCTTTATGCCCAGACACGTGAGGCAGCGATCGTAACCATCACCCGGCGCCAGGTAATGACCGCATCCAGAAACGCACAGGTGAAACGGCATCTTTAAAAAGACGATCCGTCATTTTTACAAAGACGCACCCGTGTATGCTCTTTTAGAGAAATTGCTCTTTCAGGGAAATGCTCTTTTAGTGCTGAGACGCACAGGGGAGATGGCCGCTTGCAACATAACAGGGAGTAGTGCAGCCTGAAGTGTGCAACCCACTTGATACGGAACGACCACCGCTGAAGCGCCGTCCGCGAACACAAAAGCTCCCTTAGAGCGCGCTGAACTCGTCGTCACTCGAACAGATTTGGTAGAAGCAGAACGATATAACCGCTCGGCTCCGAAGCGAAAAGCTGGTATGCATTGCAACTGCTGCCTATTTATGCTCGCACTGTCATCAGCGGCAGCTGGATGCAATCATAGCATGCAAATGTGCATTGGCTCGTTTAGTTTACACTCGAAGTGGATTGGTCTCTCTAAGCGAGATCCCATTTGTCGGTCACCAACGTAACTCGCAGTGACCGACTGAAAGGGAACTCTATCATTTTTGGGTGTTGTGGTATTTTTCTGTATATATGAGCGATAGATTATGCACTTTATGCCTGTTTTGTGCGCTCAGCCGCCTGTAATCCTTCACGGTTTCTCCCTCATGTTTTCTCTCGTCCTCTGAGGGGAAATATAATGTTATGACAAAAGCACAAAGAGGATAAATATTGCACAAACAAACATGAGAGGCAAAGAAACGTCTGTTCTCCGTCCCTTTGAAACCTCCTATCCCTCCACTAAAAGTACTGCATTATTAAACTCTCCATCTTTGTCAGTAAGCCTCTCTCTCTCTTTCTCTCTTTTTTTTTTTAATCTATGCCAGTTTGACGTTGGCACATATGGCCAACTTCGGTAACTCTCCCCACCGGTTCTGTAAATACAAAGCAATCCATTAGTTCAGGGAACATTGTTCTCTTAGTAAAATAGAGAAATGATTTGATAAGAGCATTGTGTTTTTATTGTTATTCTGTTCTTTAATGAGAGTAATCGACTGAAGCACAAAGACTCCGAATTATCTTCTCCATCAAATATCCTGTCGCAGAGATGCTTTTTGAATAAAAATGCTGTGAGGGAAGCTCTCTCTCGCTCTCTTTTTATCTTCCTCTTAAAAGGAAGCTGTAGGGAGTCACATTTCCTTTCATATTTCAGCTCTTACCTCTTAGAAGATTGGCAGCATGTATTATCCATCGGATGTTTCACACATGCTCTGTTCATAAAGGAAACCCAATTATAGCAGGTCCTCAGGGGTTAAACGCCCTGGGCTCGGGGGTCCTTCCTCTTAAACAAGACGTTTCTGCAGGCTACTTGTTAATTCTTTATGTGATGTGTGTATAAGGGGACGCAAGCACCTTCAACTTACAGTCTTGAGAAAAAATGGCTGCGGTCTGTCGCTGAACACCTTAACTGTGTCTTTGCACCAAGGTGGGAGTCTCAAAGTCTTTACTCATAAAGCTAGAATGGAGCCCTGCCCCTATCAAATTTTAATGAGAATATCTTCAGAAGCTCTAGTGAGACAGTCCCACAGGGAGGAGCGTAACATTGTTTGTACAAAGAGATTCAAAACAACTGCTTCCGATAATACTCCTCCATGTTTATTTAAGTGCTCTTATTATGTCTGCTTCATTGGGTTCATGTATTCTAAGGCGTTACTCATCATGTCTAATGAGGTGGAGCTAATTAGTGTTTAGCTGTTGACCGTCTTCCCTTACTGTGCAGCATAGACCTCAGTTTTATCATAATCAGAGTAATTCTGAAAAACTAATATGCAATGTCGTACATAATATAATTATGTTTAATTATGTTTAATGTTTTAATTAGTGTTTAGTTGTTGAGTGTCTTTCTTTTACTATATATCCTACTTAACACTGAAAAATAATGTATAATATTATGTAGAATGTATTTTTTTTTTACTTTTTATATATTTTATATGCATGATTATATTTATTTTGTATTATTTTATTATGCATTTTAATTTATTATACAGTATACATATTTCAATTATAATTATTACAATTGTTAAATATATTATTTTGAATTGTTAAATGTATTAATTTTGTAATATTTTATTATACATTTTAATTCATTTTATAGTGAATTCATTTAATTTATATATTTGTATATGTGTGTGTGTGTTTGTGTATAGATAGATAGATAGATAGATAGATAGATAGATAGATACTTTTCCTAATTATTATAAATGAAATTTTTATTTTATTTATTATTATTAATTTTATTATAAATTACATTTTATGTAATTGTAATGTAATTGTTATTTTATGTAATGTGTGTATATAAGCATTTATTCTTGAGAAGACCTATATTTTTATAAATATATTCTGATTGTTAAAATTGTTAAATATTATATATAGAGATTTTTTATATCTATGTCTATATTAATTTATATTATATTTTTTATTGATATACATCTATGTATATATATATAGGCAGGAAAAAAAAATCATTGTATTAAGTTAAAGTCAACAGTATTTACTTTCTAAATGCTCATGTTATTCTAAAGAAAGTTTTTTTTTTCTCACTGAATATCTTTGAAATGCATCACCATCTCCAATAAAATGGGTTGTGAACAGCAATTCACTTTGACTTAAAAGATAATACTTTCCTCTGAATTGCCACTTTTATTGGGGAAACTCTGCGAATCTGCTATCTGCCTTTTCAGTAAGAAAAGGTGCGCGTTTGAACTTCCTGTTCAAAAAAAGTTCCAGACTTTGTTTGAGAATGGGACCAGGCTTTCATGCATGCACCCTCATTTGCATCGAGGCCCTTCTACAGTGCCGAGCTCCCCAGTGAGAAGCTGCAGTGGGTATGAATCTGTTCATTAGCGTGAAGATGGAGGGGGAGGATGAAGGGAAGGGGGAAAAAACGAGAGCAGGGCAGATGAAGGAGATAGCTGGGGCGGGAACAGCCGGGACGTTAAGGGACTGAGTGGATTGATGACTTACCGTTTGAAGAATCGTCCCTGATGAAATTGACTTGAGGATTCCACTGTGGACCCATAACTATTCCCGTATATGGGATTGGATAATCTGTTTTACTTGGCACTTTGACTCGGGAAGTTGTCGGCCTGTTCTAGTAGTAAATTATACACCCTGATCCTCTTGATTATCTCAAAAGAAACTGTTCCCTTAAAGGAATAGTTCACCCTAAAATGAAAATATGAAATGTACATTTGCAGTGAATGGGGTGCCGTCAATTTAGCATTACATCACTTGCTCACTAATGGATCCTTTGCAGTGAACAAAAATATGAAATTACATCTGCAGGGAATGGGTGCCGTCAATTTAGCGTTACATCACTTGCTCACTAATGGATCCTCTGCATGAATGGGTGCCGTCAGAGTCCAAACTGCTGATAAAAACATCACAATAAGTAATCCACACAATTAGTCTATCAATTAATGTCATGTAAAGTGAAAAGATGTGTGTTTGAAAGAAACAAATCCATCATTAAGATGTTTTTAACTTCAAATCATTGTTTCAGGCACAAATATGACTCCTCTATCCATAATATTACTTTTATCTGAATCAGGAGAGAAATATGCACAGATCAAGCACTGTTTATAACCGTCTAAAACAATTCAAAAGTCAAATGTTGGTGGATTTTGGCATGAGAGAGCAATGGGGAATGAACTTTGTCACTGGAGGAAGCATTATTATGGATTATGAACTTGATGGTTTAATGTTAAAAAGACTTGATGATGGATTTGTTTCTTATAAACACAGCTTTTCATGTCATGAGACATTGATTTATGAACTGGAGTTTTCTTGTGGATTATTGTGATGTTTTTATCAGCTGTTTGGACTCTCATTCTGACGGCACCCATTCACTGCAGAGGATCCATTGGTGAACAAGTGATGTAATGCTAAATTTCTCCAAATCTGTTCCGATGAAGAAACAAACTCATTTACATCTTGGACTCATTTTTGAGTGAACTATTCCTTTAAACTGACCTTGGTTTTTGCTAGAGCAAAACTCACTTCTGCAAACAAATGGAAATATATGAGGATCCCAAATGTTGAAGATGGAACAAATGAGATGGAGACTGTGTGTTGTGCCGTCGACTTGTGACATTCCATGACAAATTAGTAGCAGTGCTGCAGGACAGCAGGAACCCTGGGGGTTTGTCCGTGAATACAGAGTCAATCAATACTCGCTACTGCTTACTGACAGCACAAATGCCAGCCGTTCCTCTGAGGGAGATGAGTGCAGTGTGTGTTTGTGTTCAAGGAAGAAAATGAATAAATGTCATCAGCACTGCCTACATCTATGTATTATTCAGCACTGTTTGTGTTATTTTCGCTGCTCTTTGTTTTTGAGGGATGGGAGATTTAGTGTTAGGCAAGTGAAATCTTTAGAAAAAGTGTGGAAATCTTAGTCAGAGGAGTGAAAAATATTCAGAACCCTTGCATGAAAAATTCTCACATCAGACATTCTGCTTCTGATCAAATGTTCAGCAGAAGGTTCTCTTAAAGGGACAGTTCATGCAAAAAAGAATGTTCTGTTATCATTTATAAACCCAAATTAACAGTAACTCTACGATAATGACCCCAAATTTAATGAATATGTGCAAATATCCAGTGTTAAGCATTTTAATGTGCAATATTTGAATAGAAACAAATGTGAACTACATTTAAAAGTTGTGACAGAGTAAAGGTTAAACATTTCAATTTCTGTATTTTTTGAAAGAATTTAATACTTTTATTAAGCATGGATGCATTAAAAGGATAGCTAATCCAAAAATGAAAATTCTGTCATTAATTACTCACCCTCATGTCGTTCCAAACCCATAAGACCTTCAGAACACAAATTAAGATATTTTTTATGAAATCAGGGAGCTTTCTGACCCTCCATAGACAGCAATGCAACTACCACATTCAAGGCCCAGAAAGGTGGTAAGGACATTATTAAAATAGTCCATGTGACATCAGTTGTTCAACTGTAATGTTATGAAGCTACAAGAAGCTCTTAGATTTCATCAAAATATCTTAATTTGTGTTCCAAAGATGAACGAAGATCTGGAACAACGTGAGGGTGAGTAATTAATGACACAATTTTCATTTTTGGGTGAACTACCCCTTTAAATTGATCAAACATTAGAGTAAAGACATATATAATGCTGTAAAATATTTCTAATACATGCTGTTCTTTTGAAAGAACAAAATTCTGAAAGCAAATATATCATGGTTTCCACAAAAATATTATGTTTTCAGCATTGATTATAATAAGAAATGTTTCTGGAGCGCAGCATATTAGAATAATTTCTGAAGGATCTTGTAACACTGAAGACTGAAAATTCAGCTTTGCCATTACAGGAATAAATGACATTTAAAAATATATCAAAATTTATCCTCAATATTTTACAATATTATTGTTTACACTGTATTTTTGATAAAATTTATGATTTTTGGACTATTTTATGTCGTGTTTTGTTCATTTAGAACAACATGAAGGTAAGTGATGTCGAAATTTTGATTTTTGAGTGAACTATCCCTTTAAAGAATTCTCAGCCCGTGCAATACTAACATGCAACACTTGCAAACCTAATTCACAAGCTCCTTTAGGCGGTTTCTCATATTCTCTGCTCTTACACAAAGACTCTCAAGGCTACATACATTTTTTCTCTCTCTCTTGCACACCCACAAACACACAGCATTCGTCAGTTTTTGTTTTACTCTCTCTACTCAGCCTTGCCTTCACTTCAGACATTGGAATTGCCATTGAAATACAATATAATACACCTCCCTCTTAACAATCTAATGAGATGGGTGAGGTGAAACACATTCAGTAACCTAAGGTTAAAGTCACAAAATCATTTCTCTCCCAGTATCCCTTTTTGGTTGAAGTTGTCATTGAACTGACTGGGTCTGAGGGACGCTCAGCGTAGCTTTCTGTGAGAGTGTAATCCAAGGACAAGCACTGAAAGTTGAATAGATTCTGAAGAGCATCATTATCAACAGCTGTTGGATACGCTCCTTTCAAGACGCCCATGGCAAAAACTCTGTTTGTCTCCCTTTCTTTGTGTCTGGTGTGAGGACAGACATCAAATATACTTATGTAGATCTGCATCCATTTAGGAATTTGAAAAGGTTGTGGAAACAGGATAGTACACTCTGGCATAACTCAACATTAGAATATGCACTTTATGGCAGTTTTTTTTTATTGTTTGTTTAAAAGAAATTATGGTGATATATTAACACATGGTATTGTATCTAACTGAACATTTTCTGCTTTGTTATTCTTGTTTGTGAGCATACACACACACACTCACAAAGACGCCCCTTATGGTCACCATAGCTGCATTTGTTTGATCAAAAATACAGTAAAAACTGTAATATTGTGAAATATTATTACAAATTAAAATAATTGTTTTCTGTTTTAATGTATTTTAAAATGTAATTTATTCTTGTGATGGCAGTTGAATTTTCAGACAGTCTTCAGTGTCACATGATCCTTCAGAAATCATTCTAATATGTTAATTTGGTGCTCAAGAAACATTTATTATTATGTTGAAAACAGTTTTGAAGTCCAAAATAATAGCATTTATTTGAAATAGAAATCTCTTAATGATGTAAAAGTAAATAAATAAATTAATGAATAAAATAAAATAAAATAAAAAGTACACACACTTAATATAGATATAGATATACTCTAATGAAAAATAAATATACTAAAATGTGTTTGAAATACATTTATTTCATGCTAAGTATGCTAAAAAAATCCATTTATATATTTATGTACTTAATAAAAATGTTCTGCAATTGTACTTTTAGAATGCTAAACTGGTATAATTAAAGTCGACTAAATTGGAACAACTAATTTTGTACTTAATGCACTTAAATTGTGTGTAAGTAGTGCTGAAGTCCAACTAAAGATATACTGAAGTATATTTAATTGTGCTAAAGTTGAACTATTGCAAGTATACTTCAGGTACACTTTAAATATTTTCCATTTAAAGACCGATATTATTCAAAGATCATACAATCCTCATCAATAGTGACATTAAAACACATTTTAGGCTTAATATTAAGAAATGTGCATTGCTCACAAGTAGTACTAAAATACAGTTTAATTATAATTTTTATATCAGCAAGTCAATAAGCGATATGTCAGTAAATATGTTATTAGATTTGAACTATACTTAGTATGAAATAAATGTATTTTAAATATATTACGGTCACACACACACACTCTTTAAATGTCTGTCTAGCTTCAAATGCCATAACGGATCATATTAAATAATATTTGATACTATTTTCACATTTTTTTTCATGAGATGTGATGACTTTTGACGTCATTCAGGTACAGCTGTGCTCTTCTTGAGTTTTCTCATGCGTGTCTCCACCTTGTATCCTTAGACATCGACGAGTGCTCCGATGGATTTGTGGAGTGTGACAGTCGAGCCACTTGCGTCAACCTACCTGGCTGGTATCACTGCGAGTGTCGCGATGGCTACCATGACAACGGAATGTTCTCAGCCAATGGAGAGTCATGTGAAGGTAAACTATTTTGAATGAAACAGTGCTTATTTTGAATGGAAGTCAATGGAGAAGGATGTATTTTGCACTAACTAGATCATGCTAAACAGCTAAAACTTGACCCCTTGGATTTAACAAGTGACTTAATTGGTGTTTGGTGTCCTCTTTGTTTTCTGGTTGGTAGACATTGATGAATGTGAGACGGGGCGGCACAGCTGTGCTAATGATACCGTGTGCTTTAACGTGGACGGAGGTTATGACTGCCGCTGTCCGCACGGTAGGAACTGCACGGGCGACTGCGCCCATGACGGGAAGGTGAAACACAACGGCCAGATTTGGGTGCTGGATGACGACAGGTGCTCCGTCTGCTCTTGTCAGGTGAGCCGCAGGGGCTGATGGGAATTGTAGTCAAAGGAAAACTAAGAAATGGATTTTTACTCAAACTCTTGTCTTTCTGTCCTGTTTTAGTCGGGGTTGGTGATGTGTAGACGGATGGTGTGTGATTGTGAGAATCCAACGGTGGATGTGTTGTGCTGTCCTGAATGCGACCCTCGTCTGAGTTCTCAGTGTTTGCATCAGAACGGTCTGCTGGCGTACAGTAACGGAGAGACCTGGGTGGAGAACTGCCAGCAGTGCCAGTGCATGGTGAGTGGCAGCATGTTATGCCAACTCGATGTGGTAATGCATTATGATTGCCAGTATATATTTATAAACTAGTATGTAGTATATGGTCGACGTTAGAAAGAACTGTTGCTAGAGAACATTAGAATATATCTAGAATATGAAATATCTCAGCTTTTAGAGAAAAAAGATGGGCCCAAATGTCTGATACCACTAGTAAAAATGTGAAAAATTCCATATTTGGAAAATGTTCCAAATAGCATTTTGTGTATTTCAGTGGAAGCGATGAAATTTGTTAAATGTGATATTTTATATTTTATATTTTTATATATATTTTAAATGTCAAAAAAATCTTTTTATAAGTATTTACTATTAAGCATATGTACATAATAAAAATACTATACATATTATATTTTGAAATTAATAAAAGAATATATTTAAAATTCATGCTAAATATATTTAAAATCATACTTTTGCTTTGTTTTTCAAAATCTAAATTTAAATGTAAAAATATGTAATTAAAAGTATCTGTTCTCAGACTTTTGGATATGATTATTATTTGTGCATTAATTATAATGTAATTTTTTAATATGAGGTAAATGTAGTACTTTATATTATTTTATAATTATATTTTAAATTTCAAAAATTGTATTTATTAATATTTATTATTTAGGTATATGCATATTTTTAATATTATATATTTAAAATAATAAAATAATATATTTAAACATTTTTTAACATATTTAAAACATATTTTAAAATAAACATATTTTAGACATACACTACCAGTGAAAAGGTTTTGAACAGTAAGATTTTTAATGTTTTTTAAAGAAGTCTCTTCTGCTCACCAAGCCTGCATTTATTTGATCCAAAGTACAGCAAAACAGTAAAATTTAGAAATAATTTTACTATTTAAAATAACTGTTTTCTATTTGAATATATTTTAAAATGTGATTTATTCCTGTGACCAAATCTAAATTTTCAGCATCATTACTCCAGTCTTCAGTGTCACATGATCCTTCAGAAATCATTCTAATATGCTGATTTGCTGTTCAAGAAATAATAATAATAATATTATTATTATTATTATTATTATTATTATTATTATTATTATTATTATTATTATTATCAATATTTAAAACAGTTGAGTACATCGGTTGAGTACATTTTTTTTTCAGGATTCTGTGATGAATAGAAAGATCCAAAGATCAGCATTTATCTGAAATAAAAAGCTTTTGTAACACTATACAATATACCATTCAAAAGCTTAGAGTCAGTGTAATTTTTTTTTTTAGAAAGTAATACTTTTATTTAGCAAGGATGCTTTAAATTGATCAAAAATGATGATAAAGGCATTTATAATGTTACAAAAGATTTCTATTTCAGATAAATGTTGTTCTTCTGAACTTTCTATTCATCAAAGAAAGCTGAAAAAAATCTACTCAGCTGTTTTCAACATAATAATAATGATAATAATAATAATAATAATAATAATAATAATAATAATAATAATAAATGTTTTTTGAGCAGCAAATCAAAATATTAGAATGATTTCTGAAGGATCATGTGACTGGAGTAAAGATGCTAAAAATTCAGCTTTGAAATCACAGGAATAAATTATATTTTAAAATAAATTCAAATAGAAAATTGTTATTTTAAACAGTAAAAATATTTCTAAAATTTACTGTTTTTGCTGTACTTTGGATCAAATAAATGCAGGCTTGGTCAGCAGAAGAGATTTCTTTTAAAAACATTAAAAATCTTACTATTCAAAAATGTTGACTGGTAGTGTATGAGGAGATCAGCTAGTCATAGCATAACTTGTCATAGTTTTACAAGTACATTGGCAAAAACAGCCTGAGATTCAGAGTGAAAATGGTCATATAAAACTGAACTGCAACTTTTTTGGTTCAAGAAACCATGACTACCATTATAACTGGACTCGAGGGAAAGAATATGATGCAAAAGTGCGAAATATGTCCCCTTAAGCAAACGGTATGCATTCACACATGCACAATGCTCAGAATAAACTCCACTGTCATTCTGTTCCCTGTCTATTAGATTCAGATTCAGAGAAACTGCTGGTCACAGTGGAACTTTCTGCAATATCTCAGTCAGGAAGTCTTGCACCAAAACCTTGAACAATGCAGTTTTCAGCCCCTCTGGTGTTTTTCTCTCCTGTGTGCTGTGGTTCAGAGCTGAACTTTCATCCAATAGCCATTTTTTCTTTCTTTATGCAGAACTTTTTTCACTCTGTGAAGAATTGAATTATAAAGTCCAGCTAACTCTATCTTTCTCTATAGTGAAAATCCCTACTACAGTATTTGCTGAGCTTACAATGGGTTCAAACAGGGCTCCTAAACTTGTCAGAGGTTCTTCACATGACATGCAAGGCTCCCAGCTCACATTTTCTCAGTCTGAGAGGGTTTTTTTAGTTCACAAAGAATGAAACCTTTTCCTCAGGGTTTAGGACTGCTAAATTTGTAGGTCTGTAATGAATTCTGTTAAAGACTACTGGACAATCAGTGTAATAAACGAAAGGCTAATGCTAAAGCCAGGCTCTGGATTAATTGCTCAATAACTGACTTTCAATTGAAAGTCCTTTTTAATCCTAGACAAGCGTAATCTGTGTCCGAGAAAGGAACATGATCAAACAGAGCCAGTTTTGCGCAGCCATATTGAAATTTCATTAGGTTTCAGTACAACTGCTTTTTGTTTGTCTCTTTTATGTTTTTCTTATACTGTTATCACATTCTCTTTCAGTCAGCGCTTTCTTTTAGTCGTTTTCAACCCCCTTTACTCTTCGAATCCCTCTTCTCATCAGTTCTTTTTCCTTGTTCGCTGTGAATTAGGAACACAGAATTTGCAAGAGAGGAAGAGACACCGAAAAAGAGAGAATGGGGCAGGAAGAATGCTTTGTATTTTAAGAATACAAAAGTGTGAGGAGTGAAAGAACAAAGGATGTTTCCGGAACGGAAAACTCCAGGAGGGGAGAGAGAGACATTCAGAGAAATATCTGCATTCCCCTTGTAATCAAGGTCTACGTAACCCGCTCGGTCTGATTCAGGATGTAATCTGACAAATATGTTGTCTTGCAGCGAAATACAGCAATCGGTTCACCCAAAAAATGAATCATTTATTCACCCTCGTGGTTTCAAACCAGTATCTTCCCTGAAACACAAAAGGAAAAGATTTTAATAATGCACAGATCAACTGTAAAATAATATAGAAGACGTTTACGATTCAAAACTTAAGTCAAAATTTGAGTAATTATTTACTTACCAAAACATTGAGTCAGTAAACTGAACTCAAGAATTGGGATAGTCCAATCTGTAACCAAATCATTTAGACCAGAACAACAGATTCATTAGAGTAAATCAACAGATTCATTAAAATTATTCAACTCAGTAGAATTATTCATCCACAAACTTGGTTCACAACTTGATTCACTACAGATCAGTGAGTTGAACTCAATAATTAGGTTAGTCAAATCTGTAATCAAATCATTTAGACCAGAACAACCAGATTCATTAGAGTAAATCAACAGATTCTTTAAAATGATTCAACTCAGTAGAATTATTCATCCACAAACTTGATTCACAAGAGTTCAATACTTGATTCATGAACTCTAATAAAATTGCAGGCCATCTTGGAAGTATGTGTTTTGTTATTGTTTTGGTTGGTAGTTTTCTGAAAGAAATTAATACTTTTATTGAACAAGGACACAATAAATTGATCATAGGTAATAGTAAAGACTTAAAAGAGTTTCATTTCAAACTAAATCCTGTACTTTTAAACCTTCTATTCATCAAAGAATCATGAAAAATCATGGTTTCCACAAAAATATTAAGCAGCAAAACTGTATACAACATTGATAATAATATAAAACGATAAATATTAACAATTTCTCAAGCAGCAAATCAGCATATTAGATTTCTGCAGGATCATGTGACACTGAAGACTGGAGTAAAGGCTGCTGAAAATTCTGCTTTATATCACAGGAATAAATTGCATTTTAAAATGTATTCAAATAGAAAATAGTAATTTTGAACTGTTCTTGTTGTGCGTTTGATCAAATAAATGCAGCCATTACAGAGAAAGAAAACATGTGATGCCTCATATCCCTGCCACCATATTAAGCAAATGATCTCCTTATTCTCTCCCTGGATACACTAGAGTTTCTTCTCCATCTGTCGTACTCACACTTACCATGCAGTGTTTGTTCAGACTGACCTTCACACACTTTTATGTTAGTCATTCCAAGTACACCATCACTTTATCCTTGCACCTGTGGAAAGCATCCAAAAAGGATCAAAGCTTTGATATATTTTGACACATCACCTGCAGTCTAGCAGATGTTACTCAAAGTTTTAAAGAATACTGGAGGAAACAGAGCCCTATGTGTGACTATATTAAACCAGCTCTTACCTAGGAGTGTCGTATTGATCCTTCATTACACGCTTCTCTCTGGATCAGTGAGCGCAACACACTATTTGTGATTTGCAGCATGTTAAAGCGGAAGTGTGTAATTTATGTGCTACTAGCCTCACCGAACGGAATTGCGAAAATATTGATTGTATTCTGAATAAGATTGAAATGTGTCTCCGTCTGTGTGTTTCTCAGAGGGGTGAAGTGGACTGCTGGCCGATATCGTGTGCGCCTGTGGCTGACTGTGAGTTTACAGTGGTTCCGGAGGGCGAGTGCTGTCCACGCTGCGTCACGGACCCCTGTCTGGCCGATACTGTGCGGAATGACATCACTAAGACCTGTGTGGATGAATACGGGATCTCTCGCTTCAGCGGCTCCGCTTGGACCAAACACGGCACGGAGTGTTCCCTCTGCCAGTGCAAGGTACTTGACACTTACTTAACCACCCACAGACACACACGTTGCAAATCACCAAGATCAAGCATTTTATTTATTATTGAGTATTTAGATGTAAACCCCTGTGGTTGTCATTATTTTTAAGCTGGATCCTTTCACATAAAACAAATGCAGCTTCCACAGGCCCACTAAGGTTTTCACGGACATCTGGCTAATTTATTTTTAAACATTTTAATACCAATTCAGTCAAAGGCAAATGCTTTTGGTGGTGCGCCCAGTCACAGCTTTGATTTTATTGTTTTGGTGCATATTAATATTATTCATAAAACACTTACAGTGAGATCCAAAAATCTGAGACCCCATTGAGTTGAGACCTTTAGAACCTAATTTAAACCTTGGAAAAAAAACAAAGGTTTAGAATTTTGAAAAATGTAAAGGAATCGAAGAACTGTGATGACACGTTTCCATGGTTATTAACATTGTAAGTTTTTTAATATTTTTATTTAACATTTTTTATATACATTTATAGCAATATACTTTGTGTTTTCTCGCCTTGGCATTAAATGACATAAAACTAAACTAAATCATTATGGAAGCTTATTTCCACCATGGGACTAATTTATATCTCACAATTTATATCTCACAATTCTGAGTTTATTTCTTGCAGTTCTGACCTTTTTTTTTTAGAATTGCAAAAGTCAGAATTGCAATTTGTTAACTCGCGATTGTAAGTTTATAACTCACAGTTCTGAGAAGAAAAGTCAGAACTGTGAGATGGAAAACACATTTGTGAGAAGAAAAAAGTCTGAATTGTGAGATAAAAACTCACAGTTGTGCAGAGTTATGAAATGCATCTTATTAATTTCTAAATTAAAGAATTCAATTATTAATATGTTTTTCATTACAATTTATATTTTCTACGAAGCCCCACTCATGACATGCAAAAAAAAAAAAAATTATGTATAGAAGCCCATTTCTGATATGGAATAAAAAATTCCATAATTGTGACTTTATCTCATAATTCAGACTTTTTTTAACCTCACAGTTCTGGGTTTATATTAAAAGTCAGAATTTTAACATATAAACTCAGAATTGCGAGATATAAACTCTGATTTCTGACTTTCTTGCGATTCCAAATTCACATCTTGCAACTTTTTTTTTCAGAACTCTGAGTTTAGATTTTCTCCCATGGAATAAAAAAATTATTATTAATTATAAGAATAAATAATTATTATTATATTATTATTTTTTTTATATTTTTTGCGACTTTTTATCTCACAATTTGGGCTTCTTTTCCTCACAGCTATGAGTTTTTTTTTTTTTTTTGTATCTCACAATTCTGAGTTTATATCTTAAAATCATGACTTTTAATATAAACTCAGAACTACAAGAAAAAAAGCTTCAAGTATGAGATAAAAAATCACAATTAACGTTTTTTTTCATTCCATTAGAGAAATGGGCTTCTATAAGTTGTTAGAATATATAAATTGCAATGAAAAAAAATATTAATCATTGAATTTTATAAATAAATAAGATGTATTTTCACTAGTGGTCTCTGACATTTAGACCCCTCTCTAAATGAGGTGCATTTATAGATAAATCGCTAAGAAACATGGCTAATCCAGCTGAGCACGCAGAAAACGGTCCCGGATGCTGTGAGATTTGTCTTTGTGAGATGAATGAGATGAATGCTAGAATAAAGAACAGAGCTCAGGGACAGGCGAAAATGCATCTACTTATTAAAGCACCTTATGTGACTGGCCAAGGTCATCAGCATCATTTGAGCTGAAAGATGAATCATGAGAGGCTGTACTGATGCTTATTCAATGTGTTGCACACATACAGTATGGAAATGGTTGAGTGAGTGTCAAATTGGCTACTTTCCTTTTTTGACTAATGTCTCCTTCCTTTTCCTTCCCTCCCTCCCTCTCTCTTCTCTTTCTCTACAGAATGGTCACATCTGTTGCTCTGTGGACCCTTTGTGCCTCTAGTCCTATTCAAAGGCAAAATGTCTGACTACTTTTCCTTTTCTCGCTCTCCTTTCGTCTGTTTTACTTTCCCTCTCTTTGTCTCGGCTCTCTGTACAGTTTCATCCCCTTCAGAAGATCATTTTATACCAAATCCTCACGTGTATTAT
Organism: Spinibarbus caldwelli; assembly: GCA_039654775.1. NCBI lineage: Eukaryota > Metazoa > Chordata > Actinopteri > Cypriniformes > Cyprinidae > Spinibarbus > Spinibarbus caldwelli. The sequence goes on along the minus strand of CM077229.1, from coordinate 10,919,605 downwards.
AACATAAACAATATACAGATAGCTCAGTCACAAAAGATAAAGCAACCAATCGTTTTAGCTTTGAACAGCATTTCAGATTTGCTCGATGCATTTGATAAGATGTTTAGTTGTCGTTTAGCAATTATCATCAGAAACCATGATGCAATATTCAGATAAAGAGGTCAAGTTTTGCGAATTCCAGGTTTCAGTATCAAAACTATGTTGAAAAATAAAGGTTAACTTGCCATTGATCACAGTGTTTTGTGCTTGGTGGGTTCACCAGACTGCAGACATGGTAAAATCCTTTGTAAATGACCTTACAGTGTTTACTTCTTTCAGTATTAATGGGTGTTCCTTTCCCTTCCAGGGAAAATATGATCTTGATGTTGTGAATAGTTTATTTAATGTGTTTGTTTCTCATGTCGTTTGAATTCTGTCTTTACTTTGATGTTTTATGTTGCACCTTTTGTCAAATTGATGTTTGGTTTCCTTCAATGGCTCGGTGCACTTGTGTCATGGTGAAATAAAAGGTTTCCATTGAAAAATATGCAGATGCTTTGTTATTTTTTATTTATTTATTTATTTTACCACAAAACGCAATATAACAAATCTAATTAAACAGTTGGCAGTTGTGTATCAGAAAATCTCACATGCTGACATAATTTGTTGCCATTTACTAATTATTTTATAACATTTTTATTTAGCTGTGTATCAGAAAATGTTAGCGTGTCTTAAACGTATTCGTGTTTTACACATTATAGACTTTGAATAGAAATCGTACATTTTTTGGATGTTTGATGCATATCAAGTTGAAATTTTGTAAAAGTCAAAAAGTATGAATTACATGAATTGCCGTTTGCAACCTGTTTTATTTCCAAGATGTGAAGTATTTCAGAGTGTTACTATATTTTGATTTTGATTTTGATTAGATTTTGATTAAAGATTACAGATTACAAAGATGCACAGATGAATCTTTCACAATAAGACTTTGATTTCATCTTGGCTTTAAGTATATTTTTGAAAGGCTTTGGGATTGCTGAGGCCACTGAGGGTTCAAAATAGACAATGAAACATCAGAATAATGCTATTTTCTTTTCAACATCATTATTTCGTCCACTTGTTTCCATCCTTGCTGATTCATTGTCATCTTCCATGTATCTTTTCCCTTTCAAGTCTCTATTTAATAGAGCTTTCTGTCTCTCTTCATCAATCTGGTGTCTGGATTCTTCTCATGCAGGCTGAACTTGGGTTTATTTCAGTGCCAGTAATCCTGTGCAATTACACTTGGTTTGAAAAGTTGGTTGATAGTGGCTGGTTCTCTCATCCTCTCTCATCTCACATGGTCTTTCTCTCTTTCACACGCACACACAGTTTTCCCGATGCAGGAGATTACTGCAGTGTGATGCCTCTCATTTCCGTGATTTTACTGATCCCACAGATTAGGGACCATACTGCAGATCTGATGTCACTGTGCCAGCCCTCGCCTGATGAGAGCCTCGCCATGTGCCAACCTTTATCTGACCTATAGTGTATGCTTTTATGTGTGGACATATGGGTGTGGGTTTGTCTCTGTGTTTTCTCTTGATGAAACACGTGTCTAATGTAAGTAGCTATTTATAGAATCAGCATTTGGGTACTTGGCATGAAATACATTTGGAATATTAATATATATTTCAAGCATTTACTATTTATTGTATTTATTTCTCTATTTGTTTATAGTGTTGTTTATTTATTTATTTGAATTTAAATTATATTATTTGTATGACCACATTAATAATAATAATAATAATAATAATAATTATTATTATTATTATTATTATTATTATTAGCACTTAAGTTTAATTCATGAAGGCAAATAAGGTTAAAACTTGTGGAATAGAATAGTGGAAACATACTAAACTCCATCTAAAACTATTTTTAAACACCACTTTTTTTTTTCTTTTTTTTTTAATTTTCATTTACACTTAAGTAGTTCTGCTGTCAGCCTTTAAAACCAAATGTTAATAATATGAATGTTTCTAATTATTATTATTATTTGTCTAACAGCAGGAGCACTTAAAATGAAATAGTGAAGGTAAATATGATAGAAAACTCAATTTAAAACTAGTTTAAATCCTGTTTATTACTTGTTTGTTTTTTTATTTGTTAATTTAATTTTTTTTATTTTTATTTTATACTTGTTACTCTTTTTTATATAATAAAGAAACATTCAGATGATTTTCAAAGAAGTGCTTTATTTATTTATTTATAAATAATCAATTAATCATATTGAACACATCATGGTGTTCAATTCTTAGTGGTGGGGATGCAATATAAAGTCACCAGTGTTATTAAAATACTATTCTTTGCTATAATCAGCCATGATCAGTTTATTCCATGTGCAAAATTGTCAGATAACAAAGATAAAATTCATTTTTTATGCCATAACATCTTGTTATTATGACATAATTGAGTGGAAAAAAAAATATGTATGTGGCAGCAATGTTTCACCGTACATGTGAGCAAAAGTACTATTAAATTATTCATTTTTTTAAGTAGGAAAAATTACTGATTGCACCTTTGACCTATAATCACCATGCTGATTACAATTTTTGTAGCCATGCTTATTATTCTTATCTTCTGTCTCTCTCTTTCTCACCAAGTGCTTGTTTTTTTAATCTCTTGCCCTTTTCAGCACAGTGTGTAATCTTGCTGAAGTGGTGAATCGGGTCTCTGCCAAAATTAACTGGCAATGTCTCTTTCCCCGTTCTGTTGGACACTTTGGCTCTATATTTGTCTGCCGGCCTGAGTCTGACTAGTGTTTCCTCATGCCTGTGAAGAGCAGAGAGGAAGAGAGGAGGGGGGGAGACCAAGTGACCTGGCATGTTGTCTGGTTATCCAGCTGGCTCTGAAAAGCCTGTAGCAGAGAAGAGCCCCACGCTTGAGCGGAAATATCAGCACCACGGAGAGCTCCTCTGAGATCTTCTCTTACGTCAGCGCCGGTGGGACAGACTGCCAGGAAATCTGATTCTCTTTATGACTATTTGACTAAGTTTTACAGGCTTGAAGGGATACTTCACCCAAAAATGAACATTCAGGCGCCATTTACTCACCTTTGTGTTGTTCCAAACCTCTGCTGTATCACTTTCTTTCTGACGTGGAAACAAAAAGAAATTCTCCTAGTCAATCTTTTTTATGCATTGATACAATGAGTGGAGACTGAAGCTTACAAGCTTTGTGAAGGATGTAGAAGCACCATAAAAGTGCCTCATATGAAGCCATGTGATCATTTCATTATTCATTGATGATGGGACATTTCTGAAATTTCTAAAAGTGTGAGAGACATATGAACAGACATGTTTTGATAAGATTGACTTTATTATTTTTGGGGTTCCAAAGACCCTAGTGTTGGATGTGTAAAAAAATAGTAGTAATTATTTTTAAACGTACCAATTTAGTCGAGTCACCTTTATTTCTATACCGCTTTACGCTACAGATTGTGTCAAAGCAGCTTCACAGAAATAAACAGAAAAATAACTACACTCTAAACAAAAATGGTGCTAAATAGCACTAAAAGTGGTTCATTGGCTTGTAATCACAGGGGAACCACTTTAAGTGCACCTGTCTTTAAAGGTGTTAACAGCACCTATGTCAAATGGTGCTATGTACAATCATAAGAGGAACCCCATTCTCCTCCTTAGATTTGATGTCACTCCACTCTCATGTGTTTGCTATGAATGGGAATTTATTACAGTGTGGAGGTGCTGGAATAAAAAAGAACCACGTTATCTTGAGGAAATACACTATATTTTAATGATGCTTTTATTCCTTTCCCTGTCACACCCATGGACTTTTTGTTGTGTTTTCCTTCCCCATGTGCTCTATGTGACCTAGTTTTCCCTCATGTTTGATTGTGTCATTATGTTCAGGTGTGTCTCGTCAATTATCCTCATTTACGTTCCCCATATTAGTTGCATTCAATTCAGTGTTTCTTCGTCCGGTCTCGGCTACATCTGTATTACCCTGGTATGTGTGCATGCTGCCTCTCCGATATGGATTACCCTCATGTGGATTATGAAAGACTGTTAATCGTTATCTTCTTCGTATTCGTGCGTTTCTCCTGCACCACACCGTGATATTCCTGAAATAAACTGAGACTAAGAGAGAGTTAGAGAACCGTCAAAGAACTATACAGGGGCTAAAAAGTGGTGCAATATATCTCAACCACATCAAACAACCGCTAAAGAACCACATTTTTTTGTGTGTAGCTGCTGTAAAGCAGCTCTAAAAGACAATATAGACAACAGTATTTTCCCTTTAGGTTCTTTTGATATGTTCCTCTGACCCAGAAATCTCCAAACTTTTGTTTTTGACAACTAAACTTTAACCAAAAATATTTACTACTTCATTATTGTACTATTATTGAATATTTACAGTATACCTGAGATTTTAAGGTATTATATTTCAGTAATTAAAATTGTCATTCTTCATCTTTATATAAATATTTCATTTTAGTATATGTGGTTTTATTTATTTATTTAGTTAGTTTGTTGCCATTTGTATTAACCCTTGATTAATCCTTGATCCTCCATTATCCAGTTTATTTACTAAGATTTTTTTTTTTTTTACTCACAATTTCTACACAATAAAATATTTTAGAGCTTGGCAAACTAGAAACATTTATTGTAATTATAAAAAAATGCAACTGGAATTTCACCATTTAATTAATTTACATGTCTTATGACTGTGAGAATTCTGGTTCAACAAACAATTGCTGAGGGGGTGAAAAGGAGTAACTTGAATTTTAGTTGTTTTAACTTACTTTAAATGATTTCAATTCAATTAATTTTGAGGCTCCTTTGTAATTCTGCTAAGCCCTGATTGAGAAACACTGCTGTACAGAAATACAACAAAAGATATCAAAGCAAATAACTGTCAACTGTCTGAATTCTTCAGTATGTACACCTAGAATAAATTTCAAAAGTGATTCTTTTTCATGTTACACAGTTTAAATTTAGTTTATTCATTTTAATTATTATAAAAGAAATTATCATAAAGTATCAACCTAAATCTTCATTGCAAAGTATGCTTTTTGAGCTATTAAAACAATGTTGCGGTTTCCTCAAACCCTGAGAGTTATGCTAATTTTCCATAATATGTGATGTTGTACATTTCCTAATATATGAACTTTTTCTGACAGGAGGAAATGTTCACTGAGGTTAGCGAAGGGTGTGATATTCTGGCCAGTCGTATCCAGTTCAGCAAGACAGCACTTTAGAGAGGAGCAGACACATTAAAAACCTCTGATCCGCCAGAAGAAAAGAAATCATGTTACCTTTGATCTTCACTGAATGAAGGAAGTCACGGTGTGAAATCTCCGTCTCGCTCTCTTTCACTCTCCCTTGCTTTCCCCCTCCCTCTTTCCTTCAATCGCACCTTTTCAGCTCACTTCAGTCAATTGAAATTAAGAAGATCTGTAGCGAGATCCATTTTCTCGGCCATATTACTTTTATAGAGCTATAGAAGCGGCTTGAATGATCTAATTTCACTGCATGGAAAGTGAAGTTTCCTTTTTTACATCATATTTACTGGCGCTTTAATAGTTACACTGTTACCAGCAGCACTACGCCTGCAGTTTAAAGTCATTTTGAGCCAATCTGAAGTCAGATGAATCATTTCGATGGTGGAGAACCTCTACTTTGATATGATTTTACTCTGACATAAAACCACCTAAGCACTCGATGTGTGAAAAGCATGAATACTGAAGTATGGCAGAAGAGGGATTGGTTATGCTGTGTTGAAGGTTCAGCGGATCTACGGCCAGGGCTTTTCCTTTGATGTCTGTGCCATCGAGCGTGTTCATGCAGTAATGAACACTTTTGAATAGCATGAATATTTTGAGCCGCCACTTTTTATTTTATTATTTTTCTCTAATAAAGCTCGGCGATACACTCAAGGGACTTAATGCAGAGTTTAAATGCAGTCCTTGTCGCTAAGAAATAAATCCTTTTTTATTCCTGTTACGAGTCTCTTTTCATATGCTTGGCAAAAGATATTTATTTTCAATTTATGGCTTTAATAATTTAGGCCTAATAGACTTCATCATTCATAGTTTTGTATTCCGTAGAAAATGATAGTTTCTAATTACAGGACCATAATGGGAGATGATGTAGGGGGTGAGATTTTAACACACCCCTAACAGATGTAAACCTGAATATTTTCACTCCCAATTATGATTATTAATAAGGCTTTATAATCATTATCACCTCTCACCCTGGGTGTCATCATTTAGAGAATGTGATAGGGGAGAGGAGGGGGTCCCATGATACTCTCCGAGACACAGATGTACTGTACAATCATCTTAGACACATATAGAAACAGAGCTTATGTTAAATAGGCTGAATCGGTAGCTATTATGCTGGCATTGTTCTATATTGTTCTGGGATTGAGAGATAAAGAGTTCAGAAGAGTGAACATGAACAAAGATGATGAAAAAACTGATTCTTTACAGCAGTGGAATATGAAATCAGCGAGGTTGGTGGCAAACTGTGATGTTTAAACTGTGCAATAATTGAATTGCATATATATCATTACAAAAAAAAAACATCACAGTGTCCACAAAATAATATTAAGCAGCAAAACCGTTTTCATTGATGATGATGATAATAATAATAATAATAATAATAAGTTCTGAAGGATCATGTAACACTGAAGACTGGAGTAATGATGCTGAAAATTCAGCTTTGCCATCACAGGAATAAATGATAAAATATAAAATAATAGTAATAATATTTTACCATTAAGATTGTATTTTTGATCAAATAAATGCTGCCTTGGTGAACATTAGAGACTTTTTTCAAAAATATTAAATGTTGGATTATTCTGCTGTTTAGAGACAGAATCTGTGTTTTATTAGCTGAAAACAAACCTCTTTTGAAATGTAGACTTATTCCAGTATCTTGTTGGCAGTGAGCTGCACATTGATTTATTGAATGCAGTATCTGTCATGTTTAAAAAAGTAGGATATTAACTATTACTGACAGTTCGTAGAAAGACACTGTCATATTACAGATATTAATGACTACCTGACAGGTTGTGTCATATGAATAATATGTCAGTGAGGACTCCAGGGACAAGACACTAATCAAGAAAAGGAGGTTTCAGAGTAATAATATTTTAAAACCTTATCACAATCACATGAGATTATATTTGATCATACATACACAAATGTATGATTTCCACACTTTAAACTCAACCTTAGACAGAAATTTAATGTAAAAGTGATCTAGTCATTCGGTTTTAGCGTAGTGCTAATGCTAATCTACAAGCGGAGTAAGAAAAATACACTTGTGTGAAATATTTACTCTTCATATCTTGTGCAGTGTTTCTTCTTCAGTCTTTAAACTCAAGCTTAGACAGACATTTAATGTAAAAGTGACCAAGTCATTAAGCTTTAGCATTAGGATGCTAACGCCTACTAGAATCAAGCATTTTTTTTTAGCCAGTGTGAGGGTCACCGTAACCTATATTAACATAAATAACCTGCTTTATCTACTACTAATAAATAAACCGTTCAGCAAAAACCTGCTTGAACAGCAAGGAAACGGTGAGCCATTAACGCAGGCCTGAATTTTTCATCTGATTGAAATGTCAATAAACTCCGAGAACAAAGACTCAAAGATTCTGCGCCAAATGTTTATTTTCCCCCCAAGGACAAAGTGGAGCCTGAGTGCGTGTGCGTGAGGAAAGTGAATTTCCTCGCAAAAAGGCTACTTTTGAATAATTTGTGCTTAAAAAGCCTTCTTGTAAAATCAGCAGGATTCAGCACTCTGTCCTGCCCTTACATGCATTCTCTCTCCGCCCGCTGAATGCTAATGCAGGTGTTTCACTGAGCTGTCAGGCCACTCTCTCCTGCCGGCTATCAGATAGCTGCAAGACTGCAGTGTAAGGTCTTGACAGATGGCTGCTCGCTCGCTCTCTCTTTCTCTCTTTTTCTGTTGAAGGAAGCAGAAAGGGTGTTTTAAAGGACACTGTCAGAGCACTTTCAAACTGAGTCTCATCATTATCCTCCCAGCCCATCTCTCCATTCTCCTTCCTTTATCACAAACTCGTTTTTTTCCCTCCTCCCCTTCAAGTTCCATCCAACTACTTCTCTCTGACCTTAAAGTATCTTATGCACTCATGCCATTCTTTTCTCCATATTCTTCTTTATCTCTTGACTTTGAATGGTTTGTTGCTTTCTATTGTGTGACTGAACACTCTGAGCACTTCTGATGGAGCTTTTTCTTAGACACATTGTACACATTAAGATTGTAGGTGTAAACGGGGTCTGAAATGCTTTGTGTGCATTGTTCTTGCAGTGTCAATCAAGTACTACTTTAAACTGCATGTTATACAACATGTGACTTTAATAAAATAGTTCACCCGAAAATTAAAATTAGCTGAAAATTTACTCTCCCTCTGGCTGTCTGAGATGTGGATGAGTTTGGTTCTTCATCAGAACAGATTTGGAGGAATTTAGCATTACATCACTTGCTCATCACTGGATCCTCTGCAGTGAATGGGTGCCGTCAGAATGAGAGTCCAAACAGCTGATTAAAAACACAATAATCCTGATTCAAACAAGACAACTTTTTCACTAGAGAAAGAAATATTATTTTAGCCAGAAACACACACATTATTACAAACATGTGGCTTTTCGCTTCACGGGATGTTAATTTATGGACTGGGGTCTTGTGGATTTCTTGTGGATTATTGTGATGTTTTTATCAGCTGTTTGGACTCTCACTCTGACAGCATCCATTCACTGTAGAGGATTCATTGATGAGCAAGTGATGTAAAGCAAAATGTCTCCAAATATGTTCTGATGAAGAAACAAATACTTCATTTTGGATGACCTGAGAGTGAGTAAATTGGCAACCGATTTAAATTTTTTGGGTGAATTGTTCCTTTAAATTAAACTTAAAAAAATAAAAATAAATCTAACTCCAGAGCTCATTCCAAAATAAATTTGTCATAGCAAAGATGTTGAAGACTAGTATTAGAAGGCACTTTATTTTTTACTAGCTTCACACAAAAGAAGTTTGTTCACTGTGGGGAAAAAGTATTTCTATCTTATTGTCCAGTTATAATATTGAAAACTCCTTCAAACTAAATACATTTTCCAAACATTGTATAAAATATTTCTCTGAAAACAGGCCTTAGAATTTATACAGTGCTTAAATGCATTTTTTCAAGGATTTTTAATTATTTTATTTGAAACCAATTCAAAAAAAAGAATAATTAAAAACTTAAAAAGTAATTTCTTCCACACTGACCTCCATTCAGACTGAACAGCACTTGCTCTCCCTGTTCAGCAATTTTAAGATAACTAAGATAACTTTTGGGAGATGGTTCATGCTGGACTGCTCAAATAGAGCAATGAATATATTTATTTATTTTCAATGTTAAAATACATTTCCTAGCCCTACTTGGAAATACACTTTCTTGGAAATTCACTTTCTTGTGTGTGTCTGTGTCTGTATTAATCAATCTATCTATCTATCTATCTATCTATCTATCTATCTATCTATCTATCTATCTATCTATCTATCTATCTATCTATCTATCTATCTATCTATCTATCTATCTAATCTTTAAATCAGTGTAGAGGAATAAGTCCTAGTAACCATTAGGATGTTACCGATTGTAGATATGTAACATTAATTACCTTATGTCTGGGTGCTATCTTAGAATCAGATCCAGGAGGGAAAAAAAGAAAATGAGTGGGAGAAAGTGCCACAGAGTGGACGTGTGAATGAGTGAATGAGTGCCAATCAGCATGGCTAAGTGTGACTGCCGTCAGAGTCTCTCACTGTGTGTGTGTGTGTGTGTGTGTGTGTGTGTGTTTGAAACAGAATGAGGGATTCAGTCCCACTCACACAGTCTGTTTGAACATCATCCATGTGCGTTATGTAATATCGGGTTGTCCAAACAAAACTGATCCATCATCATTGCTGTAGTCTTTTTAGGAAATTAAAATTTATGAGATTTATTTCAAAAACTTTCCAGAATGTAAGTTTGTTTGTTTATTTATATTGTTTCTATAATGTATGTATTTTATTTATAATCAGTGTTGGAAACAGTTGTGCTGCTTAATATATTTTTTTAAGAAATTAGTACTTTTATCGAGCAAGGATGTGTTAAATGGATAAAAAGTGATAGTAAAGGCTAGTAAAGGCTTACATTGTTAGAAAACATTACATTGTTATTTCTATTTTGAATAAATGCTGTTCTTTTTAACTTTTTATTCATCAAAGAATCAAAGAAAAAAGTATCAGGTTCTGAAAAAGTATTAAGCAGCACAACAGTTTCAACAATGATAAAAGCATCATATCAGCATATCAGAATGATCAGCATATTAGAATGATTTCTGAAGGATCATGTGACACTGAAGACTGGAGGAATGGCTGAGGAAAATTCAGAGCTGAGTCACAGAAATAAATTATATTTTAAAGTATATTAAAATAGGAAACTAGTATTAGAAATGGCAATAATATTTCACAATATTACGTTTTTTTTTTTCATCAAATAAATACAGCCTTGATGCGCATAAGAGACTCAATTAAAAACATTAAAAATCTTTTTTAAAAGCAGTTAATAGATTAAAATATGCCTATTTTTATTTAATTTTTGGGTGAACTATTTCTTTATTTACTTCTTTAAGAAAAATACCTTGTATATTTAAAGTAATTCAGATTCCTCAGTCTACTGTGGAATACTTATACAAAAGTTTTTAATTATATAATTTTTGAATAAAGACCACACAATTTTAATTATTGGTTATGCTTTAGAATAGGAACACATTTCCCTGCTTATTAACAGTAAGGTAGTTGTTAAGTTTAGGTATGGGATTGGATTAAGGGATCTAAAATATGGTCATGCAGAATAAGGCATTAATATGTGCTTTTGTACTAATGAAGTACTAAGTACTTATAAATGGCCAGTATGCTGGTAATATGCATGCTAATAAGCAACTATTAATAGTGAGAATTGGCCCTGAAAATAAAGTGTTACCTAATTATTTTGTTTGCTAAAAGAAATAGTAGGAGTCTCTGGTTAATGAAAATTACTTTATCCTTCTGGTGATTGTTTGCAGTCCTTTTGTTTACAGTGTGTGTACAAGTCGTTTGTGTGTTGGAAATAAATGCTGCTATTTACCCTCAATAACTGACTATTAACTGCTTTATATCAAGAAAAGACTAATTAGTAAAATCTACACATCCAGTCCTTTATTCAAGCCTGTATTTCAGTCAGCATGTATCATTGATTAGTAGGTGGGCTTGTGTTGCCTGTATATGGGCCACACTGAGAGAGTCTGTGCTCTGTAGTCTCAGTGATATGACCAGTGAATCTGGGTCAGTTGTTTTCCCTTGAGTGAATCTCGACTAGACCATCTTCTCGATGGATAGAGTCAAAGCTCTAGAGATTGTAACACAGTTGATAAGTGCATGTGCATTTGTGTATGTGTAGTAGACTTTGGGTCTGGCTTCAGTGTTAAAGGTCTGAGGGGTGATTCAGAGTTTGCATCTGGTGCTGCTCTGGAGTTATTTAAAGAGTAACAAGAAGTAACAATTTGTCTGGTTTAATATGTATTTGCAACTCGGCATTTAGTTTTATGATCATGTGACTTATAGAATCATGTGACCACATCATTTCACATAGCTTCTTGATTTGGTATTGTAATCAGACATTGAGGAATATTTGCCGTTTTCAGTTAAATATTACTTTTTATCTCACATCTAGTGGTGTTTTTAATTTAAATCTCATCTGCTCATCTGGATTTTTGTGACCTATGCACCTATTAACCTTGTTTTAACATCTTTTAATATGCGGTGAGTTTCAAATAAAAACACAAAGCAGAATGAAACACGACTTCAAAGTTTAATAGCAATTTATTCTAACTGCTTTTACAGTACATTGACTCATCTCTCCCTGTCACTCTCATGCCCACATATTGCCTCTGTACATATATACAACATAAATTTACCACTCAGGTTAAGCTGAGCTCACGGTTCAGCGAGATGATTTACATCTTGTTCAGTGGACCTGTGTAGGTGTAGGTAATGTACAAACCACCGCTGAATACTGTGCAAATTGTCGCCACATCATTCCCCTCAAACACAACAGTCATACTGTTCACTCAGTATCAGCCGTAACGAGAACTAAATGATCGACTCCAGATACAAATTCACTCCTGCCTGATTCTCATCGCCTTGTTATTTTATTCCATATCAAAAATGTCAAAACATTGTGAGCTAACTTCAGCCCACACATATATCACATGCCTCTCACCAGGCCTGTGCTGCTTGTTCCTCACGGATTGAAACAATTTTTCTCTCCCGTTCTCTATATCTCCTCTCCTCACTGGCGATCACAAATTGAGGCAGGAAATTGAGAGAGGAAGGCAGAAAGAGAGAGGGGAGAAAATGAAAAGCCCCTCACTGCTGGACCTCCTGCATATTTCCTTTTGTTAAATCGTTTTCGGCTGACTCGCTGCAGGAAATATTCTCCTCTCCACTTGCTTCCTACACAGCTCATTAGACCTGAAGACCCCCGTCGTCCGTCAAACCCACAGTAGCCCGGGAACCTCTCGTGTCCTGAACCTGTGCCTCATCCACCTCCAGAGAGAAGAGGCCACCTTTGTGTTATCTCTCCAGTGCAGGACTGCAGTTCGCTATTAGGTTTTATATCCAAAAATCCATTTAAATCACGTTAATGCACTTTTTAGAGCTGCTCCAAATGGATTTCTGTCACATAAAAACTATGGAGGATGTGTTTGTTTAGTCATACTCCTACAATTTAAATGACCCTGGGCTGTGGGAACGGTGTTATGGGAAATTTAATTGTGTTAGTCAGACTCAGGGCTCACCTTGTCTCACATAACCAGATTTTAGACATAGTCTCGTGTTATTCTGGACAAAAATTGCTCAGTTGTCTGAAATGTGAAGTGACCAAAGAATGTTTGGCATTTACGGTGAGTAGATAATGTAAATGATTTATTTATTTATTTATTTATTTTTAATACAATTAAATGCTTGCTTTATTTTGTGCATAAAATAGGGTTAGGGTTGAAGGGTTATATATACTAACAAAATATATAAATAACATCAAATAATAAAATAAATGTATGTTTATACATATTTAAAATAAAAGTGAATATTTAGAGGGCTTAAATAAAATAAAGTAAAAAAAATAATAAAATAAAATAAATTATGGTTATATGTAATGGCTCTTAAATGGTGTTTAAGAATATGAAAATTATGCATATGCCCCACTGCATGCTAATGCATGCTATAACTCATGTATGCTGAAGCTTAAGACAGAAAAGACTGATTTTTATTTTATTTTATTTTATTTTATTTTATTTTATTTTATTTTATTTTATTTTATTTTATTTTATTTTATTATTTTTTTAAATAATAAAATTAAACATTTGCTTTATTATGTGTTTAAAATAAAATAGGGTTAGGATTGGGGTTGTATAAATATATATAACATCAAATAATAAAATAAATCTTTGTTTATACACTTTTAAAATAAAAGTGAATATTTTATATTTAAAATAATTTACAATTATAAAATAAAATAAAATAATGGCTATATGTAATGGCTGTAACAAAATGAATAAAGTGTTTAAAAATATGAAAATTATGCATTTGTTGCATGCTATAATTCATGCATGCTGAAACTTGAAACAGAAAAGACAATTTTTTATTTTATTTTATTTTTAAATAATAAAATATTTGCTTTATTATGTCTATAAAATCAAAGAAACATGCAGTAATAAAATGTATAAATAACATAAAATAATAATAAAATAAATATGTATTTTATACATAAAATATAATAAAACAAAACAAAACTACCTGTATGTTGTACCAAAACTAGTAAAATGTAAAAACTAGTACAATATGCATATGCACTGCTGAAGCTGTGACAGGGCTCACATTTGCTCTCACATGGTGATTTAAAAAATTGAAAATCATTAGGTCCATCATGTTTCATTTGTTCCTCTTGCATGCTTTATTCATGTATGCTAAAATTTGAAACAGGCAAAATGTAGGACACCTGTCAGAGCCAGCGTGGCCATCAAATGCGGGTCTTCTCCTGCTACTGTGGGTTAATCTTTGAACTCTCTCTGAGACTCATTAGCCATTTTAGTTCGCGATTGCTAACTACGAGTTTGTGAGGGTGGCGGCATTTGTGAAATACAAATTGGACGCCCCTGCTGGGCTCTTGCCTTTCCATCAGAGCGACCCACATTCATACAGTCGCATCGGCACACTCATGAATATATACAAAAAACCTCTGAAACGCATTCAGCCCACCTGTGGTGCGCATCTGTTCAGCTGCACACACCTGGAGAGAGACCCCCGCAGTTGTCTGGTGCAGAGGAAAAGATGTAAGATTACGGAGTCTTACTTTTCAAACAGACTTTAGAAAGCCTTTGCTCAAGACTCATACAAAATAAGCAGAGGAAATGTTAAAGTCTGAAGTTCCTCAGTGAATTTTTTCACTGTGGTTTGAGATTTATATTTGATCTTACAAATGCTTTCTGCGCTCGAGTTTGCCTTCAGCAATGAATATTAATTCGGGATCTGCAATTCCTTTGTGTTCCAATAATTGTTGCTGTGGCTCACTTTTAAGTGACCGAATGGACTCAGGTGTTCTGGATTCACCAGCTGCACCTCTGGACCCCCATAAGGCATCATTATCATACTAAAGCAATGAGAGACTAGCAGATTCAGCCGTTCGGTCTCCACTGAGAGGCCATGAACAGCATGGTGGCTCCTACAACCATTCGTCATTAAATTACTGTCTGCTCCAGCGTTCTCCAATCACCAAACCCCCTCAGGTCTAAAAAGTACCTTGTCCAAAAGGACAAATCACAAATAAGGTCATATTTCCTCTTGAGAGCCTTGCATGTTCTGTTACTGATATTGATTTTGTGACAAAGCCAAAGGTTATTTGCGAAATATGCAAATATACCATCTTATATGCATTTGTTAAACATTATCCTACTTTCTCACACTACAAACAAGTATTTTTTTATATTGTTTTTAAGGTAAAGATGTCAAAACTAAATAATCTATGTCTACTTGTTTTCAGATAATATAATTTAGGTTTATTTTTCTTAGTGTATTGGTAAATATTTTCATCCTACATTCAGGTTTCTTATTATATTAAAAATATATAAATATTATATTTAATATTTAATATTTAAAGCCATGTCCTAAAATATTGTGCAGTTTTGCTTCTCAAGTATATTATATATTAAAATATTCAAGTATTTTTATTGGAAAAAATGACAAAAAAAAATGCTGGTTAAGAAACTGTTTGTAGTGCAAGGCAAAAATATTTTATTTATTAATTTGTTTGTTTGTTTAGAAAAAAAAACAAAGAATTACTGGTGAAGTAACTATTTGTAGTGCAAGGCAAAAATATTTATTTTATTTTATTTTATTTTCCTGTTATTTATTTTAAACATATTCAGATATTTATATCGAAGAAAAAGCCACAAAAAAAAAAAAAAAAACTGGTAAAGAAACTGTTTATACTGCACGGCAAGAAAAAAATATATTTTATTTATTTTTTTATTTTATTTTATTTTATTTTATTTTATTTTATTTTATTTTATTTTATTTTATTTTATTTTTTTTTTAATTTTATTTTATTTTATTTTATTTTATTTTATTTTATTTTATTTATTTTATTTTATTTTATTTTATTTTATTTTATTTTATTTTTATTTAATTTTTTTATTATTTTAGCCCTAAAAATACTGACCACTGAAGTCTGTCTGTTTCTGTTCTTACTATACATAGGCAGCACATTACATTCATTTATTTACCAAATCCCTACTCAGTATGTCCCAGCAGCTCTGACTGAAGAGCATCAAGCGGTCATGAACAGCAATCATCTTCATCCATTAAACAGCTCCTCTTTGCATCAGGCAAAATCTTAATATTCCCCTCAGCACAGCTCTGGACTAGCTTGTAGAAATGTCATTATCAAGCTGTGGGGGTCACGTTCCCAGCCCTCTAATCGTTTTTCAGTGGGCTGCTTTCCTACCCACTGCAGCAGCATGAGAAGGTGTCCATTCACATGATGCCATGCATCACTGTGATAGCCAGACCCCCTGGGCTCTTCATTAGACCTCCGTTTCCGGACAGATTGTGTGTGAGGGCCAGGGTTTGAATACGCAATGGGCCTTCTGAGCAGATCAGGAATGAGCCGAGCTGATTGGACGGTGTGGACGGAAGTGTAGGATCCTTTGCATTGGCTGAAATGCAAGAATTGTGGCCATATGTTTAATATGCTGCTATGTGTGTCTGATACATGCCTTTGAAAGATACCAAAAATAGTAAACTAAAAAGAGAGACCACTTAATTTAATTCAGAATTTCAAGAAGCAATCTTGTAAATATGAATGTAAAAGATTTTCACTTATTTTATTTAATTTTATTGTAAAACAGTAACTTTTCAGAAAGTGTTTACTCAAATATTTAATTTAGAAATTATATTACATTTTGTTGGTTTATGCTTAAAACAAGAAAAAAATCTAAAAATAAATCTCATTCAAGATATGCTAAAACCATATTCTAAAAAGTCAATTTTTGCTTCTCAGGCAAATAATTTGTTTTAAACATTCAGATATTTTTATTGTAGTGCATGGCAAAAAAATTTCATTTTATTTTATTTTATTTGATTGTGCAAAGCAAATGTGCAAAACAGTAACTTTTCAGAAAGTGCTTACTCAAAATATTTGGAACAATTTTATAATTTGACTGCTTTTCCATAAACCGCTGAAGTCTGTTTCGGGTCCCATTGACTTCCATAGTATTTTTGTGAAATTATATGAAAGTCAGTGTAATCCGAAACTATTTGGTTACCAACTTTCTTTAAAATATCTTCTTTGTGTTTCACAGAAGAAAGAAAGTCATACAGGTTTGAAATGACATGAGGGAATTTTCATTTTGGGGTGAACTACGCCTTTAAGAAAATACACTCATATAAATTCATTGTGGTATTTTTTTAAACATTTTTATAATAATATTACATGCATCAGAGGGCTAGATAGCATAACTCATCCCACACAGTTTAATACCTCAAATGCCATCAGATTTTGTCTGGTGAACAATAAAATGGTACAAAAAGTCCATTAGACTCAAGCCATATATAGAGCATTTGTGAATTTCTGCTTAATTATATTACCATTATATACCAATTCAGGTTTTCTAACCCATCATTAGACTTAACATTAGCCTAAATAGCAGCAAGGTTGATTACCATTCACAGTGAATTTGTAGAAACAGTGAATGGGGTCAACTGGAGGAAGGATGGAGAATGGAAGACAATGAAACGGAGGAGAGGAATGGAAAAGTGAAGTAGCTGCATGCTGTAATCCGGCTAAGCAGGCGTTTCTAATGGCCCTCTCAGTGTAAGACATTTACCGCCTCAAAATCCCACTCACAATAGATCATTCTAAATAAATCCCTCTGCAGCACTCCCCAACACACACACACTGAGCTCTAGCAGTGCTTGATAAATGGCAGTGTGTAAACTGAGGTGATGTTAATTGAATCTGCGAGAGTTATTCATGCTGAGAGAAGCATTTTCAGCGGTTTGACTGGAATTTTCACGGTCAAATACATTTCTGTACAATTAAGCCAGTTCATTATTATTAACAGCACAGCCATCTGCTACTCACAACAGAGGAAACCCCTCTATAAGACTTTAGAAGAGGAAATCAGCTATAAGGAGAAAATATGTCATGATAATGAGATCCTAATATAGGTTCGGTCTAATTAGGTACAAGGATAATGCCTTGCCCATTTCTGGCCTTTTATTGTAATGTCGAGCAATGCAATGTCACTCATATTTTAATGCAAACACTTATGTTTCATTTAAACCTCACTTAGAGCGTTAGGAGTAATTTGGATCAGGCACAGACAGATGTTTTCCCTCTTTGCCTTTCCACAGGTTCCACTAGGTCAATAAGACACAGAAAATGCAAGCTCACAATGTGTTGTGGTTCTCTGCCTTTACTTCAGGAACCAGATTTTACGTTGGACATGGCAATGCAGCACAGTTAAAAAATCAAATAAAAAAAATAAAAATCAAATAAAAAATAAATAAATAAAAATGGTATATTTTTATGGTAGAAAAATTAAAAAGAAAAGTTTAAAAAGAATTTTTTTTTAAGAATTTAAAAAGAAAAATATTTTTTTCTTTTTTTCCACAATTTAAAAGGAAAAAGAATTGTAAAATATTTCTACAAATGTAATTATTATTTAATTATTTAAAATTATTATTATTATTATTATTATATGCATTTATATACAATATGTGATTATAAATAATAATAAAATAACAATAAAAATAATATATTAAAAAATAAATCATAATATTTGACACGGACACACACATTACAGAATATAATATTTTATAATATTTATGTTGTCACGACTGAAAGTATGTCACTCAACCTGTCATAATTTACTAGTTTCTTTGCAATATTTTGCCATAATAATCCTTGAGAACACATGCTTTTGACAACAACCCAAAATAAATGTTTTCATTTCAGACTTTGTTTTAAAAGTTAATGTGTATTAATACTACTACTACAATACTAATAATTATAATATTTATAATATTGTTTATAATAATATAATAAAATATAATATATTATATAAAATTATATTTTATATATATATATATATATATATATATATAATATATAATTTTATATAATATATTATATTTTATTATATTATTATAAACAATATTATAAATATTATAATTATTAGTATTGTAGTAGTAGTATTAATTTTTATATATATATATATATATATATATAATATAACATATATATATATATATATATATATATATATATATATAGAGAGAGAGAGAGAGAGAGAGAGAGAGAGAGAGAGAGAGAGAGAGAGAGAGAGAGAGAGAGAGATAGATATAGATATATAGATAAATATTCAGACTCGAAAATTTTTTTTTTTTTTTTTTTTTTGTGATGATGTGCTAAAAAGTCATAAGACACTTCATTGCCCATTAAGGAAACATTTAAAAAGAGGGTTCTGATAACATTAACTGTTTGTGGGTGAATTTTGTGTTGAAAACCATTGGATTATTATGGTATGTGACAACTGATCTTCACTAGGTTACGATTGCTTTCAAAGCATCATACATACACAGAATTACAGAGAGAAAATGCCGTTTATTCAGCTGAAAGAAAGAAAGCTGAAAAGAAAATAGCAGGTGAGATGTGTCTTAATAGAAGGTGCTGTCAAAGCTGGACTGTACCATCTAATTTCCGGGGCTTCAAACCACACCCAACTCTGCAGCCAGAGAACAATGAACAAAAGCATTTGGATGGTCTCCAAAAACACAAACAAAGATGTTTATCTTCATTTTTTTTCTCTCCCTTTCTTAATTTTTTCATTCAGTCCAAAAGATTAATTTTCTATTGCTACTATAAGTGAAATTAAATTACAAGATAATTGCAATGTGTCAAAAAGATCTTTCTCTTCCTGGTCCAGAGGATGTCCCTCCCCCATCCCATGACTGATGTCTCCGCCACCTTTCATGACCTGAGTAATGGATGGGGTGATTACAAAAGCATGTACCCTGCCCCCCAAAAAACAGGAAGAGAAATATTCTGCTGTCCTCCAGAGTCGCTCCTAATGTACGCACATCATGAGTTGTTGGCTAGCATTGGTACAACTATAAAATATGAGTTTAATAAAATAGACAGTGTAGCACTGGGGCACCGTTGTGTCACCCATCATATCTTGATTCATTGATAAGTCAGTGCTGTGAAATGGTGGAAGCCAGTTGCACATCCCAAGGGCAGCCTCGTGTTTCGTGTAGAGCAAATGTGGAGTGTTATTAGGTTAGCTTGAAATGGTCTTGGAGAGAATGCCACAAAATATCATTTGGAGCAAAACTGTGCCTCTTGGTTACTTGTTTGTAGCTTGTTTCCCAATATTTTCCAATAACGCAAGGAGTGCAGCAAGGGAAAGGAAGGGAATTAGGGGTCATGCCATGTATTTTCATGTTTATAGCAAATTGGACCCAGTATAATGCACAAATTTGTGTTTGATTTTGAGTTTCAGAGAGTAATAATCTCTTAGAAAGTTCTGTAAAAGTAAAGAAGTAACATTTTTATTTATTTATTTATTTTAACATTAACAGGCTTGATAAAACAGTATCATGAAAGCATTATTAATTTTTTGTTAGTGTAACATTATTAAAGGCAGTTTGACTATTGTTTTACATTATCTACATCTATAATGATTCATTTAAAAATGATTAGAAATGTTTTACAATATGCTTAAAAGTCACAGTATTGTCCATTAAAGAAAGGACACTTTTTTTTCTGATTAAGGAGGTGTTAAAAGAACATTTTAATAACGTTAGCAGACTTTGGCTAAATTAACACTGTTATATTCCTGTTTATTACCATGAAGCGGTTTTGAAACAATCTGTATTGTTATTAATTCATTCTTTGAATATTATTAATTTTTAAAGCATTAAAGTAAATCATATGGGCCTATTTTATTATACTATATATGAAATTATAAAGTGAAATAATGACATGAACAAAACAAAACATTTGTTTGACTTTATATTATATTATATTATATTATAATTGGTAGAAATTCCTCAGGAGACATTGCGTTAGGGGCCCCCCTCCCTTGTCGGGCCCTTGGAATCATCCTAACCTCCCCCTCCTTAATGTCATTTCTTGTATGGACACTTTTCCCAGAAGAGCGTGCACACACATCAACCAGAACAAGAACGAGAGCACCATCAACGTGCTTAATTCGTTAACCATTGGTAATTTAAGTCAATAAAGTTTTTGTCCCTGTTTATATCGGTCACAGCTTGCATACGATTGCTACGCAAAAGCTGTGCGTGCTTGTGACTCTTTAGCTCCGCCCACATCACACCTCCAAGAGCTCAACTGTTTTCGGAGAGAAGCGTAAAGCTGTATCTGTGGTATCTGTGTTTTATAAATCTGATCAAACTAAAGACTCTTCGGAGATATGAACGACTCTACTACTCTACTCTGCTACTAGTACCACTCTAGAGGTTCTTAAGATTAACATGAGACTGGCTGAAACTGTGTGTTATGTACCCTTTAAGAAAATTATCTTAGAACATAAACTTGTTAACTAAGAATATTCTTGTTAGCTAAGAATGTTCTAAGAATACATTTTCCAGAATGTTTGAATAGCCAAGGAAAAACATTCTTAAAAATGTTAGAATGTTCACAAAAGTTTCATTCACATAATGGAAATGTTAGGAACACATTTTTAGAACTTGTTATATCTGTTGGTGTGTCTGATTTCCCATAATGCATCAAGAGAAGTATAGCGGCTAGGCTTGCTGTTTGATAGTTTAACTCATTCAGAAGAACTACTTTGGTGCTAGGATGTGTGAAATCCCATGGCTTTTGGGCAGTGGTGGAGGTAACGAATTACAACTACTTACATTACTGTAATTGAGTAGTTTTTTCAGGTACTTGTACTTTTTTGAGTATATTTTTAAAGCTGTACTTTTACTTGTACTTAAGTACAAATTAAACAAAATAATCTACTTCGTTACTTTTAAATCATAGTTCGTTACTGAGTACGCCCACAATTTGAATTGATATTCAAACCTTTGACGGCACTTATAGCCAATAAAGAGATCCGATCATAAACGGACCAATAAAAGCCCTGATATCTGAACCGCAGGAAAAGCCACCACTGCAGCAGGTGAAGAGCTGATCGGAGCTCAGCGTGATTTATGAACTCAAAGTTTGGAGAAACAAACTACATGGTAGTGTTATCATACACATCTATATTTTTATACCAATACTGAAATATCTGGCAAGGTTCCATTACTCATTTTCCACAGTATCTACCGTATATATATATACACCGATCTCGCTCTCTCCTCTCCGAGAGTGAGTTTGACACGCATCAGTCTCCTGTCAGTTACAGAGTCTGAATATCCGCGCAGGATTGCAGGTATTCTGCATAGTTTTAATCATTCTTGCGCAAATGTGGCGAGTGCTTTATTGTAACATGAGAACACAGTCATGTAATCGCAGAAAACTGGATGCGAGCTTTCAAATAGGCCTAACTTATACAAATGAACTGCTTGTCCTCTCACTCCGATATTGCTTGTGAGCACTCAGACTGTGTGCAATCGCGATCTCTCCGTGCTAGAAATTATTCCTCTTTGCTCCTGGATTAAACTTTGTCAAAAGTTATCAACCATTCAGAATAGATCCACGCCTGACCGATGAAAATGCCACTGGAAATTTTATTGGCTGTAAATGAAATGCACCAGAAAGTCTTTCAAGAATCAAAGATAGAACTTTAATTTCTTTGCAATGTCAGTTTATGCATAAATGTTTCAGAATGGGATATTAGTATGATTTCTACATATAAATATCCTAGTCTCTCTAACTGCATCACTTCATTGTACAGACATTATAGGTCAGAGCCATCTGATGTTACATTTATCTAAATAAATAACATTAACATATATCAAAGACTATAGAATACCCAAGACGTGTCACTAGTATAGTTTTGAATGGGGAAAAATGCAACGCTCAATATGGCCGCTCAACCGCAGGAAGCCCCGCCTTCTGAATGAATGAGCCAATCCCTAATCGGTAAAGTCAGTGCGTCACTGCAGCTACCGTTAGAAGTCCCGGTTGCTATAGAAACAGTTAGTTCTGAGACGTGCACTCAGGACTGTGCATGCACACTGGCTGATCTAGCCTGAAAAACAAGCTTTTTATAAAGCTATTTGAGCAAAAGAAAAAACATTTATGACACAGTTGTCAGATTTCATTGTTGATTTCAAATATGAAATTTAATCGTAAGCTTAGTGAGCAGTTTGGGAGAAATTGATGTTTCCCCATTCAAAGAGATAGGAGCTGCACTTGGATGCCCGAGAGGCGTTTCAAAGATGGCCGCCAAGTGACATGACTTGTCTTAAAGAGACTTTGCATATATGGCTTTTAAAACTTCAGTGTTGTCATATTTCGAATACCTCAACTGAATTGAGGTCATTTGTTTTATAGTTTTATTACTGACTGTATAATTCAGTCTGAAATCAAATTTAAAATCAAGCTTCCTTGTGCTGTAAGCTTTTGCAACAAAGTTACCCTGTTTTAAAGACACAAATACACAGAATGAGCAAATGTTTAAGATTGAGATTTTTGTAATGGTAATTGATCAATGTTTATATGTATGTAAATAAAAGCCTATATTAAAATCTGTTCATCATATAAAGCAAACGTATCTTTTTAGAAGACTTGGATTAAACCACTCAAAGCTTGAAATAATGATTGCCTTGAAAAAAATTGATGGACAAAAAAAAAATTGAGATATTGAAATATCTATATGGCAGTATACAGTATGTGGTAGTTTTTCCAATGGTATTGAAAATGATTGAAGTCATCATGAAATCAAAAATTACCCTACTTACATTTTAGTGCACATTACTAGTCTTGTGGTGAACAATTAAACCGTGGAAACAATTAAAAGTCAATACACTGAAAAAAAAAAAAAAAATTGTCTGCCGTTGTAATCTTTAATCAAAAACTGAAAAATTGCTTCCACTCTGGAATGACGTTCTTGCTCTGATGACGTCAGTTTGATGGCTTGGGGAGAATCCTCTTAAGTCATGACGTAAGGAATGCTGTTTCTGATTCCAAGCTACTCATTTCACTTGAGAATACTATCTCAACAGCCATTTATGAGCACTATTTAATTAAAGGGGTCATATGAAGCGATTTCAAGTTTTCCTTTCTCTTTGGAGTGTTACAATCTTTTTGAACAGTTCAACCCAAATATTCGAGTGTGTGCAGCGGATTTTAACGGAGGACTATTTCCTGAACCTGGGAGTAGCCTGCCAGTTGTGCTCAAAGGCTGTTTCTATATAGTGGAGCAATTCCAACTTTGCAAGGACAGTCTGGCGCTTCTGACTCACAGCCTGTAAGTATGTTTTCATATTTAAAGAATTTGCCACTGATGATTCAAACGCGAGTTTTGAGCTGTGTAGAGTAGTGCTTGTTGTTTGTCATTTCTCCGATCACAAATGCTGACATGGTAATGTTTACGCGGCGCGATGCAATGTGACGCTTAAAAAGACAGTATAAGTCATTATAATCAGTTATTATGTCCCCACTGGATGCAACAAATGCCTCGTTTGTAATGGGTTTTATTGTTTTTGTATCGTCGCGCCAGGACACAGCATCACAATACGGTGAGGGGCGTAACATTTCCGTCTCACACTTGAGGTATTCGGCCAATCACAACGCACTGGATAGCTGGCCAATCAGAGCACACCTCACTTCTCAGAACGATGAGCTTTGTAAAAATCGGCACGTTTCAGAAAGGCGGGGCTTAGAGGAACAACAATAATGTACAGTATGTGGAAAATAATGTGTTTTTTGAACCTTAAACGCATAAACACATTGCATTACACCAAATACACAAAATAATGTTCTTTTTAGCAACATCATATGACCCCTTTAATATTACATATTTAAGCTAAGTATTTAAAATATTGCTGTGCACACTACAGTCTCCGTTCTCACAGTGTCGTAGATACTAATATTTTAGCTGAAACACTGTCTGGACATCTGGGATTTCAGTATGGAGATAAAGGTTAGGGTTATTATTTTTCAGTATTACATGATATCGTGGGTGTATATTAGCACACTTTGTTGTTTTCTTGGGGCGTCTGGTAGAGCGTTAGGACCCAGAAGTGGTGAAGCGTGATGTCAGATGTAACAAGCAGATATTCTTAACCACTCCTACCATGAATCTGCTCTGAGCAAGAGGTGGAGTGGTGGTGCACGACAATAAAACCCCGCCCTTTATTCAGTATTCCATTTCACTTGGAAATGCATCACAACACTGAAGTCAGTTGCAACTTCTGGATAACGGGTACTTTAATATTGATATTTTTCAAGGTATTGAGGTTAGAAATTCCTGTATCATTGGTAATTCATAAAATATCGCCGGCTAAAAAGTAACTAGTACTCTGAGTAGTTTTTGAGAAGAGTACTTTGTACTTTTACTTAAGTACTGTTTTGACACCAGCACTTCAGCAATGTAACAGTACTTGTAATTAAGTACAAATTTTCAGTACTCTTTCTACCACTGCTTTTGGGGAAAGCTTATAAATTATCAAAAATTGTGTTCCTTGCATGATTCATGGTCGAAAGAAATTTCATAATCGAGAAGCACTCATCACAATGCACAGTCATTACACCTCATGTAAACACACAGTTTGGCAGATCAACATGTCTTAGAAAGACAATAATTGCCTTGGTAGGTCCCTCTACAAAATGTATTCAGTCATATTGTGAAGTGAAACACATTCACGCTGATTATAAATTCAAGTGGCTTTCCATGAACCTCCTTTATAAATGTAGCTGGATGTCGTGCAGCGATCATAAATCTCCTACTCTGCCGCTGAAGGTCATGAAATTTTAAGCACCAAAAGTTGGTGATGTCCATCTGGATATGAGCTATAAAGCAGTCTGGCTGTGCCAAAGCCACTAAACCCGGAGCCCGCTGACGGATGAAGGCAAAAGCGCTTTGAGCAGCGATAAAATGAGAAAGCATTCATCCATTTTATGACTAATGCATGTGCATTTTCCTGCAGATCTTTCAAACACAGGTATAACATCTTCTTTGGGGTGTAATTTGGTTTTTATTTGGTTAAGAGGATGAATGGTGGGATTTTCCTACCGTGATGTTTTCCAGTAATGACATTTGAAAAGGAGCTAACAGTTGGATCCATTATAGCTCATATTAAGCTAAGAGTGGGCATACAATATGCATCATTACAGTAGGTGATTTTATAAGCATATGCATAATTGTGTACACTAATATCATGAGCAGAAATATCTTTTCAGGCTCTATCTATTCTGTTCTCTACCTTTCTCTATCTCCCTCCTACGCACACCAACAGAACACATAAGCCTACACATTTTCATTCTCTTTCTCAGTCTGTGCCGTCGCCACACACACGTACACACACTCAAATGAGACAGCTTGAGTTATGGCCTCTATATGTATCTTGATATGGCCTTTCAGTTCTGGACAAACACCTGATGGCAGCTTTGGATAGGTCTATTTATTTTCCCATATTGGGCCTATTGTGTGAACTGGAGATTTTTATTTTATATTTGTACTTGCATGAGAACCTTTCTGACTGAGTATGTGTCCCATGACAGGTTGTTAACTTTGTCCTGTGCATTTAAATTAATTTTTTGGTTTGTTTTGTGTCACTGCTGTGTTTCAGAGATGGATTTAAAGTATAATGAAGATTCACTCCCTTTATAAAATGACAGCATCTGGAGAAAGCGAATACTAATCTGCAACTGCTTTCCTGGATTTATATGTCATATTTAGACTAAACTTGTTTAAGAAATAAAAAATAAAAGTGAGGAGTCAAGAGGAGTCCCTAACATAGATAGGATAATAGCGCCACCTAGTGGTTAAACCAGTATTTACGATAAAGACCTGGGGTGTCAAACTCAGTTCTTGGAGGGCCGCAGCCCTGCAGAGCTTTGTTCCAACCCTGGTCCAACACACAAACCATGCAGTTTTCAAATAAGCCTGGATCAGGTGTGTTTAATTAGGGTTGCATCTAAACTCTGCAGGGCTCCGGCCCTCCAGGAACTGAGTTTGACATCCCTGGTATAGACCTTAGTCAGGGTAGCGAGAAGGTACGAGGTAAATAATGAGTCTGATGTTACTTGTTTATTAATCACAATGGCACTGGAACATTAAGGAGTAGAATTTTTTTTTGCAGTGTGTTCTTTTGTAGGCCTATTATACTCCACTTTTTGGCAAACATAGTAGGTCTTTATTGCATGCACTGAAAGAAAATGACATACTGTATTCTGCATATTCCAGAAATAGCTTGTGATTCATGTGCATTTGAATGCTTGAGCTTCTAACTTCATTAGTTATATTGTAGTGTCCTAGAATGTGAGTAGTCGTGAAAATCCAGGTACTCTGCATTTCACAGCTGTGAGCTGTTGTCCTTTGTGTGCTTCACATAACCAGATAAAAGGAGCTGCTCAAATCACAATGAGTGTTGCATGAATCAGGTATTCTTACAATATTACAATTCAAATAGTTTTACCATATTGTAATTCTTCTACTTATATAGCGCCTAATGAATCGTACATTCAGGTTTTGCAGATTCAAAGAAAATATATTATTTTTGCATTGCAAAATAAGGTGGATATGGTAAGATAGTAAGGAGCAGTTCTTTTTTAGTAATTAACTAGCAGCTGAATTTAAGTAACAATACAAATGTCTTCTTTAAATAGAATATGTTATTACACATAGAACTATTGCAGAGGATCTTGATTAAGGCCTTTGGCAGTGGAGTGTGTGGCCCAGTAACCTCTAATTCACAAGGAAGATTTAGTCTGCTTTTACCATGCCATTGCCATTGTGCCATACCCTGCCATTGCTCTCGTGCCACTCCTCCCTGCTGAGTCTGTGGTTCATTTAACACACACACAGACGCAGCAACTGAATCAACACTATAGTCTGGCAGTATATTTATATAGTATGTCTGTGGGATGTTTGCAACCCCACCCTGCATTTGAGAAATTCCACCGCTTCCAAGATCTGTCCCAAGTGCACACAGCCAAATGCCAAGTGCCCTGCTTCTCCCAGCATGAACTCCAACGTGCAAGGGTTTTCAATCATTTAGATGCCAGGGACCTCCAAATGTGATCATAAATGTGAAATTTAGCATTGCATGTGGATGTATAAATACCCTATTTATGTCTAAAATATTATTTGAAAAATTATATTAAGCTACATTATTATATTGTTTTCATACTAATTATAGTATTGTACTGTAAGATTATTTATTTATTTATTTATTGACTAGTTTATTTATTTTAATCAATTTTTTATTTTCATATTTTTTATTTTAATCTATTGTTTATTATTAAATAAATTATTATTTATTCATTTAACTCATAGTATTGTACTGTAAAATGTATTATTAACTAATTTTATTTTCTTATTTTAACCTAGATTTTATTTATATTTAATATCATTTGTATTTGTTTATATATTAATGTATTTTTCTTATTTATTTATCAATCTTTTATTAATATTATTAATTTGTTATTATTATTATTATTTACAATTTTTACACAGTTTTTCTGGCGGTTGTAATTAGTTTCAATCAAGGTAATTTCAGTATTTGATAAAAAAAAATGTGACCATTATATAGCATAAAAACGTAATTAAAAAACTGGGGGTCTATTAACCCAAACCCTCGCTGTAAAATACCACAAAATGAATAAAGAAAATATTACATTAGTCTCTTTTCTTTTTCAATACGTCCTTGTGTTTTTCAAATTTAGTTAACTTCTGTAATCATTTTTATTTAATACATTCGTAGTTTTTGTCTCTAAAAAATACACATGCACACGCACACCACGCCGCAGTGGGCGGGGCCACGTAATTGCGTCAGGCATCTCAAATTACTGTAGTTCACTCTCGGACTTCCGTGTTCTGTCACTACTACCATCTACCAACCGGCCGACGCGAGAGAGCCAGAATGTCTCATCAAACCGGCATCCAAGGTAAAATCCTTTACGAGATTTTACTGTCGATTCAAATAACCCGGACGGAGTTTATAATACACGTTTCTTGATTTGGTGCTTGTTTGTAAACAGAAGAACCTGTTGTGTTCGTCGCTGAGACTGAATTAACCTTAAAGAGTTGTATTGCGAACTTGCAGTAAACAAACCAGAGCCAGACAGGGAATCTGTGTCAAGTGTACTCTGCCTTTTGTTGCACTAATATGGTCATGCAAATAAACTCCGATTGCTCTTTCACTATCAGTGTGTTTTCAGACTGGAGTTGAGGATTAGGCAAGAAGGCAGCAGGTCTCAAAGGTCCATCTGTAATAACCCTATCACCTTTATTCAAAGGTGTTGCTAGGCATTATGCAATATACATCTGTTTACATTGAGCTTTTACTGCAGTGGCGTTGTGTTACCATGACAACAAGTGTATGAATCAATGCAGTCATGCTGAAGTTTTAATTTAAGATCACCTTGCATGGTCATATTGTGGATTCTGCAAAGAATTTCAAAGCACATCCTCCAGGAATGGACTGTAGTCTCCAAACTGTCCCTAACAATGCCTCTTTAGATTTCTCACTTTGGTTCATCAGCCAAATTTCAATTCCGTTGTCCAGAGATGGTCAGCTTTGTTTCGCATCAGAATAAAT
This sequence comes from Spinibarbus caldwelli, assembly GCA_039654775.1. Taxonomy (NCBI): domain Eukaryota; kingdom Metazoa; phylum Chordata; class Actinopteri; order Cypriniformes; family Cyprinidae; genus Spinibarbus; species Spinibarbus caldwelli. The sequence continues at coordinate 10,890,293 of CM077229.1, read as the reverse complement.
GGTCTCATTGTGTCCTGTGTTTTCTCTTCTCAGCTACCGAGGAAGTGAAAGAAATCTTTGCGAAGGCCCGGAATGGAGAATATCGGCTCATCAAAGTAGTGATTGAAAATGGTGAGATGACTGTTTTACACATCAGAGTACAAACATTCATTAAACAGCTTTTAAAAATAAACGTACTGTAAATAAGTAATATTCAGAAGAAAAAAACAGCACAATTATCTGTGACTTTAAAATGGGCATGTCAGAAAAATGGAAAAGCTTTAAATTTAGAAGCTTATGATGTTTTGCTTTATTTACAAAACATCAGCTTCCCTTAAAACAGAATTGCTTAATTTAATTATTTTAGCAAAATGTTACATTCACAAGTCAGGAATAGCAATTAAAAACCCCCATATATTGCTTTCTGTAACACTGATAATAAGGTAACTTCAAAACCCTTTCAAACATGAGAACACAAAACAAGAAACAAGTCAATTTACAAAAAAAAAAAAGTGTTTTTTTATATATATATATATCTTCATTCTGTGTTATAGTTGTTGCTTTCTTGTTTGTTTATCTCACATCAAACTAAATCCATAAAACAATTTTTGTTACTTGAATAAAAACTGAAAATTGTATATATATTTTCCCAAGGCAACACTTCACATTTTCATTTAGTCAATCTTGAAAAAACTAAAATTGAAATAAAAATGAATGAAAACACATAAGACAAACATATAGACATGTATAAAAAAATCATATAATGACAAACACAAATCAAAATGACTAAAACTTTAATATTCAAAACTAAAATTAAAAAATGAATTCAAAATATTAATAAAGTAATAGTATCTCAGTTACAAAAAGATTCCTCATTTTCTGAATTGCTAAATAATTCTCTGTAATTTTTTTGTTTTGTGTTTGATTGAACTAAATACAATAAAACACAAAAATTATTGTCCATGTATGACCAAAGAATCATATCACCCTTTCCTTTCTATTATTGTGTTCCTGTAGAGAAGTTAGTTCTTGGCGGAAGTAAACGGGCTGCCAAGAAATGGGACCAGGAATGGGACAGCTGTGTTCTCCCTCTCGTGGAGGACGACATGCCCTCGTACCTTCTCTACAGGTTGGATACCACCAACAACCAGGGTTATGAGTGGATCTTTCTGGCCTGGTCTCCGGATCACTCTCCAGTGAGTTTGTTTGCATGCTGTCACATCTTCTTTCAGCTTGTACGAGGCCAAAGGACATCATGAGATGACATTACTCAGTGTATTTTAATCCATCCACTCCATATATAGTATCCCTGTTTTAAAGCTCTTTAAAATATCTGGTTGCCAGTTAAGCCTGTCCATATTAAAACAGAGGTTTTTGTGGTACTATATGGATATGATCATCAAAAATATAGTACCATTGTAATAAAAAATGAGTGTATCTTAAGTAAGTGGATCTTAACACTGGAGATCCCCTGTAATGTGATCTTTTACCAAAAGATAAAGTATCAGGTAAGCTCATATAATGGAGACTTTGTGCATTCAAGCAAAAGAGTTTGACATTAATCTACTTTCACAGTACTTTTTTTTTTTTTTTTTTTTTTTTATGAAAAGCACGAGTGACCTGATACAGAAAACGGACAGTTGTGGTTCTGTGCTACAAATTTGCAATTCTAATTTTCTCCCTCAATGTTCAACAACCAGAGGGAGACTAAAATGGCTAGAGTCCCAATCACACCCAAATCAGTCGTTCTTTCACGCCGATCTAAAGCCAGCTCAAATCGTTCAAACCAAGAGCTTTCCTATAACAAAACAACTTTAATATTGAAATCCAGAAATTCCTCCTGGTTGGATTCAAGTATTAAAGGAATAGTTCACCCAAAAATTAACATTTGCTGAAAATTTTATTTACCCTCAAACCATCCAGGCTGTATATGAGTTTGTTTCTTCATTGGAATAGAATTTGTCATTACATCACTTGCTCGCCAATGGATCCTCTGCTGTGAATGGGTGCCGTCAGAATGAGAGTCCAAACAACTGATAAAAACATCACAAGTAATTCACACTACTCCAATCCATCAATTAATGTCTTGTGAAGTGAAAAGCTGCATGATTGTAAGAAACAAATCCATCATTAAGGCATTTGGAGTCATGTGCATTACTTGTGGATTATTGTGATGTTTTTATCAGCTGTTTTGACTCTCATTCTGATGGCACCCATTCACTGCCATAGGCAAGCAAATAATGTAATGCTAAAACTGTTCCAATTAAGAAATAAACTAATTTTGGATGGCCTGAGGGAGAGTAAATTTTCTGCTATCTATCTGTCTATCTATCTATCTATCTATCTATCTACTTATTTAGTTGAACTATTAATTTATTAGTAGTAGTAGTATTACCATAATTAAATGACAATGTGTAATAATATATATTATTTTTAAATATCACTTTTATAAGTTGTTTATGCTTTTTTTTTTTTTGTTAATGTCTGCTAATAGTTTTTGATTATAGAAGTATGTTGGCCTAAAACAAATTCATCTGATGTATGTTCAAGCCGATGTATGATCTTATTCCTAAAAAGAAAATATATATATATATATATATATATATATTTTTTTTTTTTTTTTTTTTTTTTTTTAAAAACCTCCATATCCAAAAACTTATTTTGAAACTACTTTTCCTTTCAGGTTCGGCAAAAGATGTTGTATGCTGCTACGAGGGCCACGCTGAAGAAAGAATTTGGTGGTGGCCACATTAAAGAGGAGATTTTTGGCACAGTGAAGGTATGACATATATATCATCTGCCATTCTTTAAATCAAACCTTCTCATGCATGGATGGCAGCCATAGGTTTCCCCACTAATGCATCTCTTTGTGCTCAGGACGATGTCTCTCTAAATGGCTATAAAAAGTACCTCAGCTCCCAGGCGGCGCCTCTGCCTTTGACTGCAGCAGAGGAGGAACTGAGGCAAATCAAACTCAATGAGGTAATGCTGACATCAACATAAACACAGCATGGGTGTACACCTTAGTCAGGCTCTGCTGAGGTTTTATTAAAATAGGGTGAAAACCGCGTCAGTCCAACAGCTCATATCAGGCCTTTTGTGTTCAGTAACTTCATGAGCTGAACCAAAAGGCTGCTTCATAATGCACATTATCTAAAAACATTATGATGGATCCTTGCTCTTTAAAATCCATATTTGTATTGTGAACTAAAGCCTACTGTGTTGCTGATTGGCTGTTTGCTGAGCAGTATGCATATAAAAACTATAAAGGATGTCCCAAATCACCATGCATCTCTGCTAAAACATAAATGTAATATTTAGCATCAAACATACGCTGACTAAAAATAGAGAAGCTCAGTCCCATGCACTCTCTCATTTAAACCAGCTTCTGGAACCAATTGCAAAGGATGCTGCTGGCAACGCATACAAACCTCCCCTTATACCATAAAAGGATATGCTCTGACTCTTAAACACGTTGTTGGTTGTTTCAAAATGACAGGCAGCGTAAATGAACCAATGAAAAGGCTCTCTGAACTCCCCCCAGAGCAGCAGCAGCTGTGGGAGGAAGATAATGCTACACTAATCTACATGTATGAGAGCAAAGGAAAGCAGCTTTGTGGTGTTTTATTTTTATTAATTTGTTGAAAGAGAGATTTTATTGAGTAGATGGGTGGATGAAATGCTCCCAATCCTGGATGAAAGGAGGCAGAGAGGCAAAGCAGGAGGTTCATTCAGTGGGTGCAGCACAGAATGTCATTTTTATTGTATTATAAGTGTACCATTCAAACGTTTGAGGTTGGGAAGTTTTTTTTTTGTTTTTTTTTTTTGCTTTGAAATAAGTCTCTTCTTCTCACCAAGGCTGCATTTATTTGATCAAAAATACATGAAAAAGAGAGTAATATTGTTACATATTATTACCATTTAAAAGAATTGTTTTCTATTTCCATATATATTTTAAAATGTAATTTATTCCTTTGATGGTAAAGCTGAATTTTCAGCAGCTATTCTGTGTATGCATTATTACATGATCCTTCAGAAATCAGTCTAATATGCTAATTTGATGCTCAAGATACATTATCAGTTTTTTTTCCAAGTAAATTCTGTTTTTTTTTTTTTTACTTTAAAATCAAACGCATATTAACAAGTTTTTAATTTTTTTTTTAAATGTAAAAGTCTTTACTATCACTTTTGACCCTTGTTGAATTAAAGTATTAATTTCTTTAAAAAAAAAAAAAACTGACCCCAAACTAAACGGTAGTGTATATAATAATTTGAGTCATTTATAATACAGTGTTAATATATATGTGTGTATATATTATACTCATATTAATATAAATGAAACCATAAATGCATAATAATTCTTATATAATTGTGTTGACACAGCCCTATAATTTATCCTTGGTTGTTTTGACATTTTATGCTGCATTAAATCATATCGAAGCAGAAAAGAAGCTTTATTTTAGTGAGTCAGGTTGCTTATTTTTTGGGTGAGATCTGGCAACACTGGTGACATGCTAATTAATCAAGGGTCATAGACTGAGTTAAACATAAAACATTCTCAAATCTCAACATACAGTGTAAAGGTCATCCACTTCGTCTCACAGCACAAAGCAGTGTAAAGGTCCTTGCACACAGAGTTCACAGAAATTGGTGGTCTTCTTTTTAATATGTGTCTCCAGTAACGCTAGCAAAGCGTCAAATTTTACTGACATCCTGAAGTAAACTTTGAATCACCCGGGATAATCCCGCAGCTCCTTAATAAAGAGGTGGAACTCTCCTTCCTCTCTACGCTATCTCAGAATTGAATGGACCCAATATTTTCTTTCTTTTTCTCTTTATAAGAAGAGAGGGGACAACAAAATCATCCTCACTGCTTGAAGACTCCATTATGTATTGTTTCGCAATGGATGAATTAATACGCATCGGTCTCAGTGTGTAAGGTTTCTGTGTGTGAGGAATTTTTAGAATGACGAATACAAAAAAATGCATACGAAAATTTCGGACTCCGTGTGCAAGGACCTTAACAACCACTGCTTTATAAACTACAACATGAACTGCAGAAAAATCATTTAACAAGTGTTGTGATTGCTTTAGTGATTACAGGCCAGTGCATACACATTGTTAATGGCTTATATGTGTGTTTTCAGTTGCAGACAGACATCCATGTTGACACAAAGCAGCAGACTCTTCAGGGAGTGGCGTTCCCTATGCAGAGAGAAGCTATTCAGGCTCTGGAGCAGTTCAGGGAGAAAAGGATTAACTACGTTCAATTGGTACTTCAGGCCTTTTTCCCCTCCACCACTCCCAGCAGCTCTGTACAATAGCATCTTATCCCTCCTTTTCATCCTGTATATTGCATTCAAAGAAAACACCTGAAATGCATAATGGCCAGAACTGTAACATTTACTGTTAGAAGACAGACTGGTTGGGTTGACCCCCTACCCACAGAACCAGAACCTGAGTAATTATTCAAATACACTAATTATGTCCATATCATTAACAGGAAATAGATTTTCCTAAAGAATCCATCATGTTGTCCAGCACGGCTCCCACAGAGATGAAAGATTTGCCTAAAAGGATCCCAAATGATGCAGCTAGGTATCACTTTTTCCTCTACAAACACTCTCATGAAGGAGACTACCTTGAGTCCACAGGTAAGAGTGGCATATCAAATGTTCATTAAATTTATATATACATTATAAATATAGAATATGTAATGTGTGTGTATGTATATATAATTTATGTAATAATTAAATTAATAAATTAGTGATTATTAAAATAAATTTTGATCTGTTTGTTGTATATTATTTTTTTTCTTTATATATTAATTTAGTTTGTTGTGTGTGTATATATATTTATATCTGTTGCTGCTACGAGCTGCTTTTATTTTTATTTTTTTATCTCTCAATTCTGACTTTTTTCTCACAATTGCGAGTTTACTGACTTTTTTTCTCAGAATTGCCTTATACAAACTCACAGTTCTGACTTTTTTCTCAGAATTGTGAGATATAAACTCGCAATTGTGAGAAATGAAGTCAGAATTGTGTTATAAACTCGCAATTGCGAGTTAAGTCAGAATTGCGAGATACAGTATAAACTTGCAATTCTGAGAACATATCAGTCTTTTTTTTCTCCTCAGAACTGGACTTTATAACTCGCAATTGCGAGTTTATATCTCTCAATTCTGAGAAAAAAGTCAGAATTGCGAAATACAAACTCTCAATTACGAGAAAACGTCAGAATTGTGAGAGAAAAAGTCGCAATTACCTTTTTTATTTTTTATTCAGTGGTGGAAACAGGCTTCCATATATTCCTAAAAATATAATAATAAAAAATGTTTTTGAAAATTAGGACTTTTGAACTGTTTGCACAAAAATGATATTTATTCTAAAATTTTGAATAAAATTATATTTTTCAAAATGACCTTTACCAGTTATATATTTCTATTTTTCTTAAATGTAAAGGTGTACTAAATAAAATTATGAATTATGTATCAAGAACTTCTCGTCATCATCTGATTACTTTCAAGGTGGAAATGTTAACATTTTAAAAACTAATGGCAGGTAATATTGTTGGGCATGTTTTGTCCTCTATGTCAATAGTTTCAAAAGTGCTTATGAGAAACAAATATGCATAATACATTTACAAACCGATTTATTGCTTTTTTTGTGTGTGTTTGTGTTTGCAGTGTTCATCTACTCTATGCCTGGTTATAAATGCAGCATCAAAGAGAGAATGCTGTATTCAAGCTGCAAGAACTCTCTCATAGACACGGTGGAGAAAAACTTGGGCATTGAAATTGCAAAAAAGGTATTACATGTTATATTTGCTTACCTATTAAGTACAGCATGCACCATTCTGTTCAATTTCTGGAAGCAAGTGTCATTTTAAGGTTATCAGACCATTTACAATAATGTTAACGTTAGAGTTTTCAACCTTTGATTCTTCCTTTTAGCTGGAAATTGACAATGGTGATGAACTAACTAGTGACTTCCTGTACGAAGAGGTCCATCCAAAGCAACATGCGCACAAGCAAGCTTTTGCCAAACCCAAGGGGCCAACCGGGAAGAGGGGGGGCCGTAGAATTACACGGGCGCCAGGGGATGGCGACGATGATGATTAAACCTCTTCCTGTTCTGAAATCGACAGTGGTACATTCCACTTAGTCTAATGAATCCCGTCCTCAAAGCGAAGTCCCATTTTTACCTTGACTCATGTAGACCACAGCCCTATAGACTGATCTATGCACAAAGTAAAACACTAAGCCTGTGAAATGACATTTTGTAGTTTGCAATATGATACGCTATGTTGAAGAACACAGATTGAGGTACACGAGAATGGATTTTACTAAGCTTCACTTTCATTCAAGGATGCCGTCTGTGATGTTCCTGGTAATAGTTTTAACACTATTACACTGTTTACTTGCATATTAGCCAAGATTATGATATAGAGTGCAATACTGTTGAAATAGACACTCCATTTAGTGCTTGTTGTTCAGAAATAGATATTGATTTTCAAACCTTTTTAAAGATCATTTTTGAGAAAAAGAGATGGCTTCTCTTAAACCGATTTCTAGTCAAGGTATAAATTGCACTTTCAGTGGTAGCTTTCCAGCTTTCCATTTTAGTTTAGGAGTAACTTTAATATTTGTCCAGGAAAATGGCCGTGGAGATTAGGCATGATTTATGTTTGGAAAACAAGCCCGGAAAGTCGAACAGTCCACAGGAAGGTCAGAAGTTCAGATCTGTTTTATGAGGCCATACGCATTATTAATTAACTTTCTGATCGATTAGGTTGAAAATTTTCTTAAAGAGTGACTACATAAATTATCAGTATTCTCACAGCCACTGAACCTTGCAGCGATAGAGTAGGGATGATTTCAATGAAGGATTTGCCAAGAATAATGTGCTGAAAATGTTCCAGTACCTTTTTTTTAATATGTATTAATTCTTAAAAATTGGTCTTGTCATTTTTTTAAATGTAGGATTGTTTAATTATAGAGATATGATGGTAGATAAGATAATAGAATCCGTCATAACACAAATCTGAAAAAAAAAGTGATGCTTCACTGCATCTTAGATATTTTTCACGTTCTTCTAGTGAAGACTAAACCTGCAGAGATACTATTTTTCTAAGCCTGTACAGCTGTTTGTCCAGATGATATTGTTGTCTAACATCTTGAAGTGAGTGTTTCAGGGGTTTAGGTCCATCCTGTCTGTCTGAACGAATGTTTTACATGTCATCTAATGGCCAGCCTCCATTTCATGCCATTTGCAACCACACTAATGCATAAGTGCTTGGAGTTAAGCTCACTCAGCATCTCGCTTGGGATGCTTTTGAAAGCACTCATAAGGGAAGGGACTGTAAGTTCCAGAACCTCGGGGACGATCCATCTACTGATTCACAACAGGCGAACCACTATTAACATGTCTCGTATGTAAGGGTATTATGAAGTCTGGAAAGGAATCATTAAGTCTTAAATGTCTTTTTCTATGCATTGTATAAGATAGAGGAATAGAGGAGAGAGAAAAATAAAAAGATTTGAAAATATCTTCAAATATTGTTATTTTTAGTCTTTGGGTTCTGTATTTCTCACAATTAAAACTTTTTTTATTTTTTTTTTAACAAGAAAAAACCTATATATTATAAATAACAATATCAGACTACTTTTTGATTACTTTTTGATTACGTCTGACCTAACTTGTTTATCATATTGATTTAAATAGAATGATCTTCTACCGTATTGATGTAAAAAGTAAGAAAATGCATTCCATTTGTTGTAATTAACAACATGAAGTGCATTAAACATTACATCAAATAAGAAATGTGAATTTTTACATTTTATTGTGTTTGAAAGAAAAAAGCCTTCCAAAGAAATAGTAATAAATGGTTAAATAACCTACTGTGTGATAATTCAAATAAAAATTAATGTGTTGATGCAATGTTGAAACACTTGAAATGACAACCTGAAATGATTTTTGTAAATTCAGTGGTCAAATGCTGTGACTAATAACTAGTATTTGTGTGAATGTCCACAAAACCGGAAGAATTTCTGAGTTTATATAAGCGGTAGGCTATTTTAGAAAGGAACATTAAAAGATGAAAAAGAGGAATTAGGGAGAATCAGTAAATTATGAATAATAATTATGCCATTGTGTAAAAAATATGTAATCATGTAATCCATAAAAAAGTAACTGTAGTCTGATTATGAGTATTTTAAAATGGAATTTAATGTAATTACAAGTACAAGTTTAAAAGACAAAAGCCTTCCAAAAACAGAGCAGGCCTAATAAATGGTTAAATAACCTACTGAGTGACAATTCAAAGAAAAATGAATGTGTTCACCAGTAGTTGATGCAATGTTGAAACACTTGCAATGACATCCAAAACTGGAAGACTTTCTGAGTGTATATAAGCATAGGCTATTTTAGAAAGGAATATTTAAAAGATGAAACAGGGGAGAATCAATAAATTATGAGTAATGCATTGCTATTGTGTAAACAATTTGTAATCAATAAAAAAGTAACTGTAGTCTGAATAAGAGTATGTTAAAATGTAATTTAATCTAATTTCAAGTACTTAATTTTTGGAATCTGATTACATGTAATCAGCTACTAGCTCTATACACACAACCCCCTTACATACCATTTAATGTCTGGTTCTCATTACGACTTAATATAACGACATGCCTTACACATTTTGTATAAAATCAGCACTTTAGGTTGAAAAAGTACTATATCTATTTTTTTAATCCACGCTGAACAAGAATACACTATTGCTCTGTTTTGCGCTTCTGTGCCTTTAAGAGCGGTACCACGTGCTGCGGAAGAAGTGAACAGACAACAATAGCACGCGGGTGAGTGAACGCACTATTTTAGAATATTTATATTTTGCTTGCTTTGTATTATTATGAAACAGTGTTAAACGGATGAGCTTTGTAATAGTGATTCAGTTGTTTTTTTAAAGTTAACGCGATAAATTCCTCATTACAGTTCATTATATTTTTACATTACATGCCTGTACAAGTTAATAAATCACTAAAATAATAATAAAATGATTGAGTGACTTAAGTGTACTTTTGTTTAGGACTTAAGAATGGAGAGGGACACTCTCTCCTGCTTTATATCAGAACATGAAGGTTTCCATGGGACCATAAAAAAATCACCCCAAGACTTTGTGGTTATTGAGATAGGCATCAATGGACAACTTGTTAACAGTCCTAATGTTCAAGAAGAACATACAAAAACACCTTCTCGATCAAGTCAAGCTACTAAAAGGGATGATAAATTTAAAAAAGATGACAAACAATCTACACCAGATGACACTGACATTTTAAATCAGGATTGCTTTGATCTGAATGTAATCCTGGGTCCAGCTGTGAACACAGAGTTGGAGAGTTTCACTAACAAAATGAGAGTAAGAGCTGGTGAGCAAGAAAAGGTGGAACTGTCACTGGGTACTTATCCTGATAAACACCTGAGAGCTGTTGTCCACAGAGCAGTGCGATACAACTTCCCCTTCCTCCAGACGGTGACCAACCAATCAGAGATTCGGGTCAGAGAGGACCCAGACTTCAAGGAGCTCGCTAGTTTAGCCTCTGAAGGAGAAGCTGAGGAGTTCTTCAGGTTCATCGATGTCAAAGTACCTGGTTCTGCATTCACCTTCCTGCCCGATGATAGCAAGGAGCACCGGACTTCAGTTCATCATTTTGTTAGCAGGCGGTTTGGGAAGCTTGTGGAAACCAAGAGCTTCACCGACCAGCAGAAGACTTCCATTAAAGTGAGACTAAGAGAGAGAAGCAAACAGCCCAAGAAGAGAACGATAGCAGATTGTCAAGAGGAGGTGACATTATACACAGGTGAGCAGAGAAAACATTTCATATCATCATGTAAAGCTGATAATCTATGGAAACCTGCCTAAAATGCAAGTCTTCTTTTCCTCTCAGCTTTCACACTGAGGAAGGAGAACTTAGAGACTTTGGAGGCCATCAGCTATATGGCTGCAGTACTTGGAGTGCTTCCGTCTGATTTTACCTACGCAGGAATTAAAGACAAGCGAGCCATCACCTACCAGGCCATGGTGGTGAAAAAGATCTCTCCAGAGCGGTAAACAGACCATTAGTCAATCAGCACATTATCTGATGTTATGTCTTTTCTCAATATTTAATTTTCACCTTTTTTGAACTGAATTAAATTAGTAGTAAGTGGAAATATCCATTTTTGTAGGCCATGTTTTATTCTTCAAGGGTGTGAATCTGGGGTCTGGAGATACCCAGGGGGCCAACATGAGGGTGCTAGGGTTTCAGAAAAAAAACTGAACAAAAAACATCATTTTAGGGCTGTCAAAGTTCATATGTTAACTTCAGATAATGAAACATTCACATTCAGCAAACTGGATAGCATTACTTTTTCATTCTTCTTTGTAGAACTTACCATAAATCAAAAAATTAATTGGAAATATTTTATTCTCTCTCTTTATTCTCTACCTCAAAAGTGCTGTGTAATTTTTTGACTGTACTAAAGCATAAGAACACCATAATACAATTACAGATATTCAGGAAACATGCTAAATTCACATACCTGTTTCTTCAAAAAAACAAAGCTACAGCCAACCAAGAAATTGACAATGTGCATTCCATGTCGGAATGTCTGTTTTTGTTTTGGTCTGTGTGATTCTGCCCACCTGTGATTCCCCCAATAATATTTCAATAGCCTGGGTTGCCAGTTTGCAGAAAACACAGTATACTGCAGCCATGGAAGAGAGCAAACAAACTGCATTCTGCACCTTTAATTAAAAGAAAAAAATCAGCAAAAAAGTAAATAAAAGTAAATATTTTAAAATTAAATGCACTGTATATGAAGGTAGAGAGTGAAAAATAAAAAGAACCAAAGCTACCTTTAACTTTGGAGTCACCTGCTGTCTTTCGCATTAAGGAATTTGGGTCCTGTAATTAGTGCAATTAATGAACTAAGATTTTTTTTAAATTGCAAATATTTTGTTCTATTTCTTACCTTATCTGCTAGCTAAATAAATAAATATTTTAATATTAAATATTATTAATAAAATATATTTTTCATTTTCTATTTTATTACATTGAAAGTATAAAAGCTGTTTAGTATCTACAAAATTATGTAATTTTATTGTCTTTATAATATCGCACTTTAAAAAAACAAAACAAAAAAAAAAATCAATATGGAATGGGGTTGTTGGCATCAAAAGCTTTAAAAAGCCCTGTTTTACTTCATTCAATTTGTAGATACATGTAACAATTCTATTGCCAGGTTGCTGGACAAAGTCTCAGAGTTTGAGAGGAGGGGAATGCAGATCTCTCATGTCTGTCCTGTTTCTGAGCCCCTTAAGCTCGGCAGACTCCAGGGAAATCACTTTGATCTTGTCATCAGAGACCTGAAGCCTCATGGGAAAAGTCAACTTACAGAGCTGCAGCAGCTTGTAAAAGAGGCAATGGAAAATGTGAAGGTAAATAATGTTCACCAGCATATAATTAATAAATGGCGTAAACACGCATAGCTACAAAAATGATTTTGTTTTTATAGAACAGAGGCTTTGTAAATTATTACGGTCCCCAGCGGTTTGGAAGTGGATCATGTGTCCAAGCAGACCAAGTAGGGCTTGCACTCCTAAAGGAGAAAATGGTACCAGTTCATGTCATTTATTTCCATTTAATGTCTATATCGGCTTTTGTTAGAAAGTCCTAAAGCCTTTGTGTTCTGAGCAGGAGGCTTCTGTTAAGCTGTTCTTCACTCCAGAGGATGGTGATGATCTCCAGAACAAGGCAAAACGTCATTTTCTTCTCACTGGTGTGTGCTGGGAGTTTCTCTGACAGTGGAATTTGTGATAGTACTCCAAAAAATGAAAATTATGTCATCGTTTGCTGATCCTTCATGTCGTTCCAAACCCATTTAAATTTCTTTGCATACAGTTCCTGTGCATCCAAGAACAACAAATTTTTCCATACATCTCTTTCTTCAGGGAATGCCAAGGAGAGCTTGGCCCTCATGCCAGCTTACAAAGCCAGAGAGCGCCTTATGCTCCGTGCACTTCACCGGTACGGCAGCGGACAGGAGGGTTGCATACGTGGCTGGCTCAGTTTACCCCACAGTATGAGGGTCTTCTATCTCCACTCTTACTGTAGCAGAGTGTGGAACGAAGCAGCCAAATATCGGCTCCAGAAATTGGGCTTTAAGCCTGTCCAGGGAGATCTGGTTTGGGCTGGATCTGAAAAGGGACTCAAAGACACCACAGAGGAACAGAACACTCCACAGGTTAGGAACTTGGTTTAGTTAGTGCAGTGGAGAAAGAAAAGTTATGGACTGTATGTAGGTAACTATTTATTTATATATATATCTATCTATATATTTATCCATGTATGAAAATCTCAGTTTCATATTTATATTTAATGCATAAAATATACATTTACAATTAAAAACAACTCTCTATCTATCTATCTATCTATCTATCTATAGCCTATATGTAATATTTTATTTACAGACATTTGTAGTAATTGCAATAGTAATTGCTTTATTTCTGTGCTGTAGGTCCATGTTGTGACCTCTGAGGAGGAGAAGGATGAAGTATTTTCATTAGATCAGGTACTATGCTCAAATGTCTCCTGTCTTCTGTGTCTCCTCTGCTAACCCTGACCCTTCAGTCCCTTATAATTTTTCTGCTGAATTTCTTCTAGGTAATTCTTCCGATGCCAGGAAATAGTGTCAAGTACCCAGAAAACATACTGGGCCAGTGGTATCAAGACCGATTGGCTCAGGATGGCTTGGGGTCATGCCGTTTCAGAGTGACTTCCCTTAAACTCAATGTCCCGGGATGTTATCGCCCCCTGCTTGCAAAGCCACAGAACATCACGTACAGCCTGAGGACCGCAGAGGAGCAGCAGGGTCAGTCAGATGAGACTTGTGCACCCAATCTATCAGTAACCTTTGACCTGGATGCATCCTGCTATGCTACTGTGTGTCTCGGCGAGATTATGAAGTGTAATCTCTCATAGTTCATTTAATTACAATGATTAAAAATGCTTACAGACTAAATGCGAATCTTTCATAACATGCCAAATATGAGGGGCTGTTTTGTGCGATGTTATGTAAGTGATTACCAGGAGTTCCTGTCATAAAGCATTTGCGCATTCACTTCTGGATATTCTGTGCCAGTGTCATCAATGAGGAATTTCTGATGGATCTTGAAGCTGTACATGCAAAGATTTAATAAAAATCTTTTTGTTTTCAGTGTGTGAATATTTCAACTTCATCCATTTAAACACATGACTGACATGTGACATACTTTGTGGCTTGTTAATAAATGGATCAGGATATTTTATTTTATTTGGGACAATACAGTGGTGTGAAAAATTGTTGGCCCCCTTCCTGATTTTTTTTTTTTTTTTTTTGCATGTTTGTCACACTAATGTTTCAGATCATCAAACAAATTTAAATATTATTCAAATATAACACAAGTAAACACAACATGCAATTTTTAAATGAAGGTTTTTCTTCCAAACCCACATGGCCCTGTGTGAAAAAGTGTTTGCAAAAAAATAAAAAATCAGGAAGGGGGCCAACAATTTTTCACACCACTGTTTGTCACTCATTACTCATTTTTGAAAGATCAGGTGATTTCAGTATCTCACCTGTGAAATCTCATGGCAAACTCAAAGTTCTGGGTGTCTCTCTGTAGTCCTGATGTGAGGCTATAGCTCAGAATGAGCTGAGATGGGCATTGATGAAGCCTGTGGCTAATGACTGACATGCTTGTCAAGAGGGGATACTGTAGATCTCTGCACTAGTTTCCTGTACATGAGAAAAGAAGACAGAAAAAAGAGGCTGTGAATTCTTTCTAACTTTATTAGGCCATTAATGTTACCACAAATGAGCTCCCCATTATCTGTGGCTCATGATATTAAGCACTGAATCCCACTATCACTTAATTAGAATTTTTGTCGTGTCTAGCAAAACACCATAAAACAACAACAAAAACCCTAAAAGCAAGTAACTGCAAACTCAGGATAACTGTTTGACTTTCATACATGAAAGTCCTGGTTTAAATGCTATAAAATGTATTTTATTTTCATCTATAACACTACAGCAACTGTCCAGGCTCAGCAGCTAAATTGTTGTGTTGGGCTTGTGGTGACATGAGTTCAAATCCCACTGTTGCTTATATGTATCTTATATGTAGCTCATGTATTGCATTATATTATACCTAAAAATTTTTAATCCTGCTAAATTGTCAGGCTCAGGTGATAAAACGTTGAGTTTCAATCTTGGAGTCGTGAGTTCAAATGTCACTCTTGCTTTTTAAATCAATTTAATGTTTTAAATGAGCTAAAATAGTAAATAACCCTTAAAACTAAAATTTACATCACAAATTGGCTGATTGCATACCTATTGTATGTAAACTCGTGTTTCAAATCCAATAATTGTTAATGTTTGTCATCATATAAAACAGCTGTTTTAACAAAATCTGTCCAAACCACTCTAACAACTTGTCTGACTCAGTGACTCAGGTGATAAAGCGTTGTGTTTTCATTTTGGAGCCCTGAATTCAAATCCCACTCTCACTTTTGCATTTAATTTAATGCTTTAACTAAGCTAAAACAGTAAATAACCCTTAAAAATTAAAGCTTACATCACAAATTGGCTGATTGCATCCTATTGTATGTAAAATCTTGTTTCAAATCCTATAATTGCTAATGATTGTCATCATATAAAACACCTCTGTTAAAAAAATCTGTTCAAAACACTTAAGCTGCTTGTCAGACTCAGTAGCTCAGGTGATGAACTTGTTGATTTTCATCTTGAAGACCTGAGTTCAAGTCCCACTGTTGCTTATTTTAAATTGTTCTCATTAAATCGAATGAAGCTCTCTAAATGGACAAATCAACGGCAAAAGCAGCAGCTACACCTAAACCTACCCCTTACAGGAAACTTTCTGCATTTTTAGATTTTCAAAAAACTTCATTCTGTGTGATTTATTAGCTTGTTTACCAGTGGGGACCTCAATTTAGGTCCCCACCGTGACACGAGTCCCCATGAGTCTGTGTATTCAGGTTTAAGTCCCCACCGGGATATAAAAACAGGTACACACACACACACACACACATCACACGCACAAAATTTGTCAATCACAGGAAAAACAAATGGAATAACAAAAATGTTCACTTTGATTAGTTTGCTAAAGCTGTTTCCATATAATGTGTACCTCCAACACACTTTATCTATGCCAAAAAGTGCACAAAGATTTGTTTTTTGAAGATTTGTTGGACTTTCAAAATTTGCCTTAATTTGCAAATACACATTTACAACTATTTCATCTGATTTAGTAAAGCTAGTTTTGCATCAAATAAACTGTGATTTTCAATAAACAAGATCTGACAGCAACACATAAGCCTTATGTTTTACCTTAAATAAAACAAAAATGTTAATATTTACCCAGACCCTGAACTCATTCTCTCAAATGCAGTTTATATAGACTGCATGACCCTGGAATATAAACACAGACATAAGCATTACCTGTGCATGAGCAGATGTCCATCATCACAATGAATGTCTGTCCACATGTTTCTGTTGTGGTAACATCCCTTATTCTATAGAGATTAGACAGATTTTCAATTGTACAACAGAGCTAAAAATCTTCATTTACACATTTTAAGCACAAAAACACTTTTTTTCATTAATATAATTCAAATAGCTGATGTAGAACTCATATGCAGAAAATGAAAGATGAAATCATGGATAATAAAATAGATTACACTGACAGTAACATTAAATGTGCCATAAAGCAGAAGAAACATCAGAGCTACACACAACACCAACTAACAAACATGAAACCTGTAGACTATTACTACAATGACACTATAGCATTAGCAGATAAAAGCACTATTCCTTATTATTCTACTTCATACGGTTTATATGAACCACCTCCTTAGATTCACATTAGAAAAGTGAAGCAAATATCAGACAATGAAGTTCTGCACAAGCGCAGAATGTAAGCAAAGTCTGTGATAAACCGTCATAAAAGATATGACTGCCTTCATACATGTTTGGTATAAAATAACTAATACTTTTAGGGTTCGAGTTTTTCAAAGTTTAAAGGTTTTAGGAACAGAGAATGACAGTGTCTGCCAAAGAAAGAGCAGCATCGCCCAAATACTCCAGCAAACACATATCAGCAGAATAATACATCAATACAAACTTAATTAATGCCTTAAAAACAAACGATAACGGCAATATAATGTGTGATAATGAGTTTACAAGTGAAAAACACCTTATCCGTAAAGCTACTTACAGGTGAGTCGCGTGACAGTCGATTCCTTCACTTTATCACAGCGTGTCGGTTGTTTTTGCTGTTGGGATGAAATGTGTGCTGTTAATTGACATTATGTCTGCTTAGTTACCAAAGTAAGTGCAGTTATCAGAGACACTGTAATAATGCGCTCTAAAAGTACATTGAAATGTTCTATGAGTTTCTTTGGTTTTTATTACTAACTTTTGTCTTGACCTTTTTAAAGCAATGTTTACTTAATTGAACAAAATGAAGGCTACATGCTATTTTAATGTTTTGTTTACTTAATTGTTCGAATTAATAATTAACTTTAATTTAAGATATATTTATATTTTTCAATTAAAATATTTTCAGTAGCCTAGTTTTTTCCTTTTTTTTCTTTTTTTGCTGTAGTGCTACTGTGTGCTAATTCAGTGACTACTGAAATTTTGTTACTGTGACAACACTAGTTTGTAGTATTGTGAGAGAATCAAATTGTGGAAATTTAAACATGGAATAAGTGTGGTATTTTGAAATGGAAAATGTGTATGTGTAAATGTGGGCTTTTCTGATTATTATAACAGACACTGGCATATTTGGCAGCTCTCCCTTGCGGACATGAGTACCTATATCTGCATGAGAACGACGGCACAATTTTAAGGTTCAGTTTAAAAAGGGGGAGTGATAGTTAACTATTTTTAACTGTCCTAGTTTTAACTGTAGATTACATTTAATAGATTACATTTTAATGAAAACATGCAATTGGTTTGTGAAAAGTGTCATTATACATTTTTTTTGGCTGTGTTCTTGTATTTACAGCATCTTGACCTGCAGATGTCATCAGCATTTTTAGTACTTTCGAAACAGTGATCCATTTTGCAAAGCAATTGGTTCAAGTGAATCAGTTTTAAAAGCTTAGTTACTCTGTGGCTTCGTATTAAACCGATCACAATATTTCTCAGTAATTATTAATCAGTACAAAACTGCCATTAGACCAAATCTAAATGGTTAGTAGGATAGTTGTATAACTCCATAAATATGGATGTCACCTGTCATTTGGTACAAACTTTTTAATAATCCAAATAATCATTCAAGTTTACTATATGTATAATCAGTGATCAGTCTCTTACACCAACCCATTCTACTAAAAATGTGATGTTTGTGTTTGTAGGTGTGTAAAAGCCAGAGCCTCACTCCTCCATCTATAACCTCATAATCATCTAGAGCTCCAGATAGAGACTCACATCCTCCTCATCAGTGACACAGAGGAAGATCCAGTCAAGCTTTACTGTAAATTCTACTTGATTCCACAAACACAACAATACAAACTCGCTGTCTAATTGTGAACGAACATGATAAATAAAATCAAATAAACATCTACTTCAGCCATAGACTATATAAAACATATTTTGTCCAGTATTTTATCTGTTTGTTTACATTTTGAGTTTGCCATTGAGTTCAACAACACATTTTATCTGACTTACATCAGTTGAGAGTTGGTCTGGAACATTTAACAGGACTACTAGATTCAAGTTATCTGTATAGATTTGTCCTCTGAAAAAAACTAAAGTGCAGTTTTCCATCCTTCCACCAGGCGACGATTAGGTTCAGTTTGACATTTTCAGATGCTTGTATAGTACCTATATGCAGCCCTTTGGCGTATCCCTGTGGTCTTGTTTGGTATGGCAGGTTGACTAGTGAGTATTTGTTAAAGTTACTGTATTATTAAGTACTTTTAAGTTGTAAAGAATATCTTTAGTGACACTTTTGCAAAGTATCTTAGCAAAAAAGAACACTGAATGTTTAAATCTATCTTGAATTAGTTTTGTTGAATAATAATTACAATTGATTAATTGAAAAGTGATAACACTAGAATACAAAGGTTTTTGTGAATAGAAAGTGTTGGGGGTGGGGGTCCATGGAGTAAGAGTGATGTCTGTTTATTTATGTCTTTCCCCTACAGAATAAGGGATGTTTGGACTGTTACACTCCGCCAACAGAAGCATGTGAACAGAAATGATGGACATCTGCTGATGCACAGGTAATGCTTATAACAGTTCAGTGTGTGTTGGTTGCTTGTAAATGTGTAGGTTACTATGATTTTCTTTTTGAAGGAGCACCCCTTTGAAAAGCAAATGATGGTAACTTAAGTAGGTGGGGAAGGGACGGGGATTGGAAAAAATTTTAGCAAACTTAATTTTTTCAGGCAGAAGTATAACCCCTGCTGTACATCATGCTGGAGCTCAGGGGGACACCATGATACCCCACACCACCCCATTCACTCATATCGCAGAGATCTGGCTGGACTTGAACCTGCAACCTCTGAAACCATGCGGCACTGCTACAATAAACCAGTTACATTTTGAACCCATTGAGCTGGGGTTTGAACCCATGACACCACTGCAATCCAAAAATGTTCCAAAAAAAGCCACAGTTTGCAACAATTTGTTGTTGGTTTTTCTGTTTAGTGGTAGATACAATGACAAATTAAGTAATAACAGGATTTGAACTCAAGATTGAAACACTTTATCACCACTGAATTTATGGTGATAAGCTGTGTTTTTCTTTGTGTTTTTCTGGATATCAGGTTTAAAAAATATCCAATGGCAATGGATTTGAACATTGAACGTGAAAAAAAACAAAACTTTTGCTTTATTCAGCTTGACATGACAATGTTACTTATGGATGTCCATCATTATAGTAAATGTTTATCCACATGCTTCTGTTGGCTCCATGTAACAGTCCAAACATCCCTTATTCTGTAGGGGAAAGACATAAATAAACAGACATCACTGCATACTGTGTAGCTAAAACTCATAATATTACAGTTTGTCTAAAGTCATACAGTAGACATAAGTAATGATGTATCAATAATCATATTTTGCTTCAACTGAAATTAATATGAGACTTTCCTTCACAGTAAATAAAAGTAATCCTAAAACAGGTTTCCTGCACATGGACTGATTCCTGTCTTGGATGATTTTCATTAGAAGCAAAGCACTGCTGGTCTACTGAACTACGGTTCTTCACACACCAACCGACCCTATTAACATCAGTCCACTGCCTACAGTAAGACCACTACAACAGAGACAAAACAACAATTACGTATAATTCTGATTTATAATATGAATACCAGATGGCGATTCATTTAATGATTATAAATGTAACGCAACAACAACTGATTCATTTGTTCTTCTGAAGGTCTGACAGGGAGTTCAGCAAGAGAGCAGAATGTAAACAAAGACTAAATTACCTGACAGAGGAGCTCTGTATCTGAATTACACATAAATAGACACTTAAATAATGACAAATACAACAATTAATTACTGCTAGACGTGGAATTTTTCACTAGAAATACACTGTAAGAGAAGGAGACTTACAGGTGAGTCGCGGGACATCTTCCATTCTTGCACTTTATCACAGCGTTTGTCTGTTTTGTTTGTTCATGGGCTGAAATGTGTGCTGTTAAGTAAAAATGTAAGTCTGTCACTGGACTGTCATCTGCAGAAATTATACTTAAATCAGTCTGCACGTGTTATTGCGACTGTTATCAAGCGACACATTGTCAAGCATCTGAAGGTGTCAAACTAAACATAAGATTACACCGGCTGGTGAAACGGATGGAAAACTACACTTCAGTTTTTACCTTAAATGTGTTTAAAAGTCGAGCCGTGGAATTTTGTGGTCAAGAAAAAGAAACTATTTTGCATCTTTTTTTTCGTTGTATTTACTCAAGATTATTTTGGAAGGATCTGGAATTGTATATTAACAAATAAATGGAGTGTGTGATAGAAGTGTCTATATTTGATGTGCTTTTTTATACTGAAAACGAAAATTTTAATTGTAAAGAACATATTATACATTTGTTTATCTTATTAGGAAAATACCATATACATAAGAAAAAGTGGCCTCAATGTAGACCAAATTTTTCCCATTTTATAAATGACTTTAAATTATATGTGCATCTCTTGGAACTAGCAAAAAACAAAAAAGCACTGAAAACATGTAATGCTCTGAAAGCATTTAAATTTATGTAATGTTCTTCCTTTCTTTTTTTCCTCCTCTTTTCTTTTCTTCTTTTTTTCTCGAACAAATGCCAAACCGAAGTCACAACTGTGTGGACACAGATTTCAATTTCATACATTTTTAAACAAATTTGTTAGGATCTTAAACAACAGAATCTACCAGTTAAATGGCCCAGGTCGGCTCTCAAATGATAGATAAAATCTGATGTAGCATGGCCGAAGTATCTATTAAAAAAGAGACAAAAGATTATTTATTTATTTGGTTGGTTGGTTGAAGTAGATGTTTGGTTCAAGTTAAGTTTATTTATACTAAAATAGATATAATGGATAGATTTTATGCTAAATCAACTGGAATATTTCTCTCACTTTTTTTTTTTTTTTTTTTTTTAATACGTAAAGGAATATTTTGGGATCATCCCTGTGTGTTTAAGTGCACGACTATGATCTTAAACTGAATTTCAGTCTTTTGGTTCATAGTAGGTGCGCTTCATCGTTTTGACCACCAGATGCCAGTAAATGTGCAGAAATGTTTTGTTTAATGATGCCACATTCAGTTTGTATTGAAAGGGGTTGTGAGATGATAAACTGCACTTGCAATAGGGTTAAAAATAATATTGTACCCAAAAGATTAAAAAGAAGGAAAAATACATTTATTCAAAGGAGATGTTCTTTAGCTAGTGATTTTGTTCTATTAGTGCTTGAAAGACCAGCTCTGCAGATGCAAGATCTGCCAGTGCTCAGTATCTGCGGTCTGTCGGGCTTGGACTTGTAGAGGAAAGTTTATAAAAACACAGGCTCTCAATCATAAGTAACATAAACAGCCTCATGTCGTGTTATTAAAGGGGTCCTATTATGCTCTTTTACAAAGTCTTGATTTTGTTTTGGGAGTGTACTAGAACATGCTCTCATGCTTAGTGGTTCGAAAATCACATTATTTTTCACATAATTTACATTATTACAATACCTTTCTCCCCAGCCTGGCACAAACGGCTCGATTAGTTCCGGGTTTGATGAAGGCCCGCCTTCCGAAAAACTAAATGTGTTGTGATTGGTTAGCTGTCCCAGTGCGTTGTGATTGGCGAACAGCTTAGACGGTGTTTCAGTACTGCCCCGCCCCTTGACAAAACAGCAAGTTCGTCAATATTGTCATATCAATTCAGACCCCGAGAATATTGAACAAGAGGATCGCGCAGAACCTGTGCACGCACGGATATTGCAAGACATATTAAAGTGATAACATTATTATTGTTTTTTTTGGGCTAAATTACGTTTTAGATAGGATTTCAACAACAGCTTAAAAATAACTGCATTTACTATGTACAGATAATGCAACGGTAATATGTATTATGTTTATTGTTCTTTAATTCTAACATTATAACATGAATTGCTGTGAAACTGTTATACAGTTGAATTTATACCATAGTCACACAGAGTTGCACTATTTGTGGCGGCATATATATGCAGATTCATTCTCTGCCAGCAGGAGGCGCTGATGGAGCGGGAGAGAGCGAGCTTTCCCCGGTAACGCTGTACACAAAGCAGAGCTCTGCTCACAAACACTGCTTTATCAGACATTACATGCAAGATGAAATGAAAATGACATCCATAATTTTCTGAAGACAATCGGTTTTCTTCAGAAATACAGTGATATAAAAACACCCACACCGGGTTTCGATTTTGAAATGTGCAGTGCTCAACTGTACTCCCCATCCGCCAACCATTCAAATTTCCGGAGGCGGGATTTCTTTGAATGATATTCTAATGGACCACTTTGTGATGTCACAAACACCGGAAATCAACTTTATAGTCCAAAGGAGCCATTCGTTGTAGTTCTTGAAAAGGGATTTTTTAAAAATGAAATATCTCCCTTTGGAGTGGACGTTGAGATTTGTAACTTTGTAGACCTTTTTATGCCCAAACATACACACTACACACTGAATAAAATTCAAAAAGTGAAAAAGCATAATAGGACCCCTTTAAACAAAAGAGAGCAGGCCCATTCAACTTGTCGACTCATTTGCTGAAGCTTTTATTTTTTCCCTCTCTCCATCAGTTCTCCCCTGTTCCCGTTGACTCCGCCCCGCCCCTTTCTCTTAAAGGGCCCCATAACAAACACATAATAATAACACCACATCTCCCCTTCTAACAACGCTTGAAACAGTAAGCCAGTAACATGACTATTAATTAGCCCCCAAAATTACTTTTGAACTTAACACCAACATTTCCCCAATCACTAATAACTGAACTGGGGGTTTCTCTTTTTCTGTCTTTTTTTTTCATGTAACATTTAACTTTTTTTCCTTTTAACTCACTGTATGTGGAACCCACACTAGCTCTCTGAAATTTATAAGTCTAGTCTCTTTGGTTGGATCACTGTCCTTCCTGATCGTGTTTTTTTATACCATGGGAGTTTTGCCTGTTTGGGCTGTTGAAGATTCCGGGAAGTGCTCCCCCTCTTTTGTTTGATCACCCGTTTTTGGGAAATTTTCAGTACATGGTCCAGTGTTCGGCATAGGAACAAGACGACGTCTGTTCCTTCTGATGGTGCCTTGAGGGCTTTCCACCAAGTATGAACGAGGTGCTGAATGGGATGCCACCACAGTACCCTCCGTCTTGGTGTCTGTAATCCAAACTCTCTGACCAGAGGAAAGGTGACTAAGTTGTCTTGTGCGATGACGTGTGTTATAACTTGCAGCCTGCTTCTCTCTTATTCCCTTTCCTTTGCTGCTACAGTGGTGTAATCAGGGAGGCTCGGAATCAGAAGCGAGTGATGCTGTGGTATTGGTGTGCGTAGCCTTCGCCCCATTAGGAGCTAAGCAGGGCTGTAGCCATTTGGCAGAGGTGTTGTTCTGTATGACAGCATTGCCAAATAGGGGTCCTTTGCTTTGCTGAGAAGATGTTTTACCGTCTGAAAATGACGCTCAGCTTCTCCGTTGCTTTGAGCAAATCTCGGGCTGGTGGTGATGTGACTGAAGCCATAGTCCACTGCAAAGCATCCAAATGTCTGGCTGGAAAATTGAGGTCCGTTATCTGAGAAAAGGAACTCTGAAATTCCATGCCATGAAAACATAGACTTCAAGTTTACTGTTAAATCATCAGATCTTGCAGGGGTTAGTTTGGCAATCTCCAAAAATCTGGAAAAATAGTCCACCACCAGTAGATAAGTGCTTCCATGTATTGAAAACAAGTCAGCACCCAGCTTAAGCCACGGCCTGGTTGGAAAATCAGAGGGCATTAAAACCTCAGTTGGATTGACTCATTCTTTAATACATGTTGTGCAGTTCTGAACAAGGTCATTTATCTGTCCACTTAGACCCGGCCACCACACTGAGTCTCGAGCACGCAATCGACATCTAGCAACCCCCTGGTGCCCTTCGTGCAGCTTCTCCAGGACTGTGTTGTGTATAGTTGAGGGTATAACCAGCCAGGATCCCTTTAATAGAAGAGCATCGTGGACTGTGAGAACTGCTCTTTCAGGCCAGAATTTCCTTGCCTCTCCTGTTATGTGGCTGAGTTCTGGCCATCCTTCCTGGCATCGTTTCATCACCTCAGAACAGGTGGGGTCTATTTTCAACTGTTCTCTGAGTTCAGCCAAATAGTTAGGGCTGGAAGGCATGCACCCTATTACAGTCTCTACATAGATGTTTGTGTCTTCCATCAGATTAGCATCATAATTGTTTTCTCCCAGGCTGTTTATTACTGGTGAACGAGACAATGTGTCAGCTGTCACCAAGGTTTTGCCAGGTATATGTGTGATGGTGTAATTGTACCTCATCCACCTCAGGCGAAATCTCTGAATTCTTGGAGGAAGTTCTGCTAGCTCTTGAATACCCAGCAGGCTCACCAGAGGTTTGTGGTCAGTCTCCAGATGGAAGTGATGTCCTAAGAGGAAGTCTTTAAACCTTTCACATCCCCAGGTCAGACCCAAGGCCTCCTTTTCCACCTGGGCATACCGTTGCTCTGTGGGGGTAAGTGAATGTGACGCATAAGCCACAGGTTTCCACTGCTCCTCCTCTTTCTGTAGAAGAACTGCACCAAGGCCATATGATGATGCATCAGCAGACAGTTTCAGTTCTTTGTTTGGGTTGTACAAAGCTAGTACAGGGGTGGATGAGAGCTCCTGTTTAAGTTCACTGAAGGCCTCTTGCTGGGCTTTACCCCAGCCCCAGTGGTTTCTTTTTGACAGAAGGTCCCTCAGTGGCCTGTCCTTCTCAGCAAGGCATGGTATGAATTTACCTAATTGGTTCACCATACCAAGGAAGCTGTGAACTTCACTGATGGTGGATGGCTCTTTCATCTCCAGTACCGCTCTAGTCTTTTCTGGATCAGGTCTCACCCCGCTCTCTGAAATGATATGGCCCAAAAACTTGACCTCCTGTCTGCCCAACTCACACTTCTCCAGATTCAGTGTGATGCCAGCTTTTTCAATACTGGCTAACACTGTGTGTAGTCTCTCGTCATGCTGGGCCTGTGACTCACCCCAGACGAGCATATCGTCCATATGGCACAAAACCCCAGACAGTGCTTCTATGACCATCAACATGCATCTCTGAAAATGCTCTGGTGCTGAAGCTATGCCAAACGGCATAAAAAAAATCGAAATTGAAAAAAAATCTTCCAAATGGGGTTATAAATGTAGTTTATTTGGGTGATTGGTCTGACAGTGGAATCTGTCAGAACCCCATGTTTGCATCCAGTTTACTGAAGACCTTGGCTCCACCCAGCAGTTCGAGAGACTGCTCTACAAAAGGCAAAATGTACTTCTCCCTACATACAGCCTCATTGAGTTTGGTGAGGTCAACGCAGATACGTACTGCCCCATTCTTCTTGGGCACAGGTACCATGCCTGAGCACCGGTCGGTTGGCTCCTCAACCTTTGTTATGACTCCGAGCAGCTCCATGTGCTCTAATTCCTTTTTTACCTTTCCCACCAAAGGAAGTGGAACTCTCCTAGGGGTAAGCTAGGAGAGTTCCAAGCTAAGCTTGCACTCGGCTGGAGTTGCTGCTGCGCCGCCGCGGGACTCACATCGTCCTCGCTCATGCTGCTCGTTCAACTGCCACCGACTTTCTCTCTTTTTATTTTTTTGCTTTCACTCTGTCGCCTCTCTATTATCGCTTTACTTCTGACACCATGTCGTGTTATTAAACAAAAGAGAGCAGGCCCATTCAACGTGTTAACTCATTTGCTGAAGCTTTTATTTTTCCCCTCTCTACATCAGTTCTCCCCTGTTCCCGTTGACTCCGCCCTGCCCCTTTCTCTTAAAGAGCCCCATAACAAACACATAATAATCACACCACACCTCATGGCCTGCCCTAAACCCCTTCAAACAAGTGCTCACTCTGTCTCTTTTTTCAATTCTGACTTTAAGTTTATGCCTCTCATCCTTTATCTTTGTTAGTCATTGCCTCAGTATACTAAGAATTAAAGTAGGCTTCAGTATTAATGTTAACTATAGCTTTAAGTAACAGTATCAAACCCCAAAGGACAGAAAAAAAGGATTGATTAAGGGACTGGGTCATAATGTTCCTTTCCCAGTCATCTTAAATGAATGTATTCTAGCATTCCAGCTTCTACCACATCCAGAAAATATTTCACGTAGTTCTGACCTCAGAGAGCAGTGTATTTTTTGTGCCTCAGCAACGGTGGTCACTGTTTAAATCTGTCAGGATGGGGTATGTTGTTTATACCTCAATGTCAGCTGTGGTAAGCAACCGATGAGCAAGCACAGTCTTCATTTTGGTCTGGATGTTACATTGTTTGGAACTGAAAAACAATGCTCTCTGTCTTGTTTTCACAAGAATTCGCTCGCTTGTTGACATTGAGACCCCAGCGTCCTCTCCTCTTCTCTAGCTTTATGAGATTAGCGAAGCTTGGCTGAAGTGAGCACTAAAGTTAACAAATCATCAAAGCGATCCTGTTGAACTTCACGGATAAATCTCACAAAGAAATGTCTGGGTCATATTTCACCCCAAAATCAAAAGAAATAATAAGAAATTATATTTTGTATACACAAAATGAACTCTTTCCCTTAATATAATCCTTGCATGAAATTAGCACATTTTCCTCAGAAATTATCATTACTGAAATGCAGAGAATATATTCTGTATACAGAAGTAGTAGTAGTAGTAGTAGTAGTAATAGTATTGAAATGAATACATAATGAAAATCATCCTGTATGGACACAATGGCACTTTATAAATTAATTGTTTATATATAAGAATGGTATTACATACAGTATATATATATATATATATATATATATATATATATTTATTTCTACAAGATATAATTTTGTAATTTTTCCTTATTTTGATTTTGAGTTGAAATTTGACTCAGACATGTCTTTTCAGGTTTCATGAGATTCACTCCTACATCCCAGTGTCCAAAATTTTCTCTGTGATGGCAGGTACATGGTACACAAATCTGTTCGGTGTCACTCTGATATTGATCTGTGGAAACCACTAGCTAAATTATCAACAACTGACAGGCAACGGAGATCGAGAGCAATTGTTGGAGGCAATGTTTCCAGTGTTTTAACATTTCAGAGAGGGACTCGGCCAACTGAAATAAACACACAATCAATTCAGCTCACAAGTTTTTAGCCATGCTGTTTTTTCCCCTTCATTTCATTACCACAGTCTCTTGATGCTATTTTCATGTATCATCTACAATCATAACTTAACGTTTGGCGTATGAAAATGCCAAGGTGCTTTCCAATGGGAATTTTCACTTGATGGTTTTGAAATTAAAAGCTCTTGTAAAAACTATTGTGTGCTCTGCTATGATGAGGAGTTATTTGGTTGCCATGGTGAGGGAAAGCTCATTATTTTTAATGGTTCTACGCTCGGCACTGCAGAGCCTTAAGCAATGGCACTGACAAACTGCCAACCTCAGCAAACGCTCTGTGTGGGGCATGTTATAAGGGTGAAAGCACCATACACACACACTCACACACACATACCTGCAAACGCTGGCACACGTAGATGCCTTCAACAGAAATCAGTCTGCCCTCTTGTGGAGGTGGACTGTAAAGAAAGATATTTATTAACCACCATCAGATTTTGTATCTAACTATAATTGATTGTATGAGATCTTGTCATTTAGGCTGGAGGACAGAAGGAACAGCTGGGATGGAGAATTGTAACAGAATCAGGGAATAATAAATGTCTCTCAGCTCCACTCTATGACCATCAGTCCTCAGCAGGAGACACGTCCATCCATCACTGCCAATGAGAGATGGCCAGAAAGCCCTGCAGTCTTCACTTTTCCATTTTTTACTCAATCTTTCCTCTCTTCCTTATCTTACGTGCTCCTGGATTAACACTGTTGATACTGGAACAACATTTCTTAGTTTTAACCAATCAGATTTGACGAATAGCTCCATAAAAGATGACAAAGCACCAAAATGTGCCATAAAGTCCATCCTTACTGCTCACCCAAAAATGAAATTTTGTTATCTCTGCTTGTTCCAAACCTGTATGAGTTTCTTTCTTTAGCTGAACACAAAAGAAGACATTTTGAAGAATGTTGGTAACCAAACTGTTGCCAGTAGCCATCGACTTCTATAGTACTTTTTCCGTATTATGAAAGTCAATGGCTACCGGAAACTATTTGCTTACCTATATTCTTCAAAATATCTTCTATTTTTGCTCAACAGAAGAAAGAAATTCATACAGGTTTGGAACAACTTGAGCCATATGATAGCTCTGAACAGATCAAATTGTAAGTCAGGCCTAGTAATGATATTGAGAAAATAAGGCTGATTAATACTCAGTCCTGCTGTATTTTAAACATCGGCTTTGTACTGAAGAATAAATTCATGCTCATAACACAGGTCTATTTCTGTGCACATATGCTGCTTCAGTGGAACAGGCTGGATGCATTAGCTCTGGGTCAGTCTGATGGGCGCTGGGAAGGATCTGACCTGATGTCTCTTCAGCAGGAGGAACAGTACAGGTCACACTCGCTGCCTGTTGCTCATGCTCCAGTTCACCGGAAAAGAGGGCAGAAAACATGAGCTGATGTACTAAGCAAAGAGAAGATGGTCTTTGTGTACTTTTAAAGTACTCATCCCCATGTCATCCAAGATGTTCATGTCTTTCTTTCTTCAGTCGAAAAGAAATCTAGGTTTTTGAGGAGAACATTCCAGGATTTTTCTCCATATAGTGGACTTCAATGGTGGCCAATGGGTTGAAGGCCAAATTGCAGTTTCAATGCAGCTTCAAAAGGGCTCTACATGATCCCAGCTGAGGAATAAGGGTCTTGTCTTGTGAAACGATCGGTCATTTTCTAAAAAAAATAAATATATATGTTTTAATCTGTGACTTTACACATTACGTTATCACTTTGGAAAAGTCACACATGGTTCTTTGTCTGTGTACTTTGGTTCTAAAAGTTAGGGCAGGGTGAAAAACTCCATCTCATTGTCTCCTCCAACTTCAAAACCCTTATCTTTTTTTGTAAAGGCCGTTTGACTTTTTTTGCACATTCACTTTGTAAACGCTGGGTCGGTACTTCTGCCTATGTCACGCATGATTTTTCCAACGTGATTACGTAATGCATGAGGTCAAGCTAATGAAGATGAGCATTTGTGGTTAAAAAGTATACGTTGGTTTTTTTGTTTGTTTTTTTGAAAAATGGCCAATCGTTTCGCTAGATAAGACCCTTATTCCTTGGCTGGGATCATGTAGAGACCTTTGAAGCTGAATTCACTTACTATATAGCATAGAAGGCATATTCTGACATGAGGCAAGAAAACATTTTTTTTTTCAGATGTTTTGTTATCCGCCAGGTCAAAAACAATGTCTGATAAAAAAGTAACAGCACACCTTTTGTTGACCGTTGCACGATTTGAGGTATCTCCACATTTTTTTGACAATTTATTGACGATGGACCTTTTTCCCTACAAAATTTCACAGAAAATCCACTAATATGACTGCACCTTAGCCCTTTGAGAAACAGCGATATTGATGTTTGCCTTAGCAGCCATGACTAATACTATTTAAAATGGGTTTAGAACAAAGCAAACAGACTCAAAAACCTAATTCACCATTGAAAAACTGCAAAGCTGGCAGTTGCCCATCAAATTTCTTACCAGCTATTAAAATACACTGGTTGACTTGACTTGCTGACAAGTTCAAGATAAGAGCACAAAGATGCACTGGTTATCACTCAAGTGCATCCGCATCTCATTCTCCGTCACAAAGATTCAAGAAAGAAGATGGAGAGAGCGGATAAATGCATATCTGGGCCACACATGAAGAAAGCGGTTTCACTTGAGATGTATCAGCGGATAAGGTCTGTCCTTACTGTTACTGGGCCCTCTTACCGCTAAAGAGACACTCATCTAGCGCTATTGTTGAGCCGCTATCAGCTTTACACTACAATTTCGCTCTGAGCGGCTGCGGTCAATGTACCTCCATCATCCTTTTGTTGCGGCCTTTCTGAGCAGCAAAAAAAACCATTGGGATCATCCTAAATATTTTTGTCTCTCCAGGTCAACGTTGGCCCTATGAAAATAACTCTTTCAAAAGAGATGGGGCTTTGCGCTAACTAGCGCCATGAACGCCGCACATGACGATTAAAGAGCTAAAGGTGAAGTCTCCGTTTGATGTGGGGAGACAGAGACAATGATACTCATTATCGCTGGCGCTGCAAATGTCTCCACCTCTGGATTGGATCAGGTGCTAACAGGTTGACATGAAGGTAATTTCTAGCTCGTCTGGGGTAATTGAAGAGCAGCCATATAGACCAGATTTATAGGCAACATTTTATGGCCCGATGATAACTTTCTCTCGTCTGCTGCGCTGTGGGATTGTTAGGCTTGGCTGTTTGCCTTAAATTAAAGGAGGTTTGGAAGGATGAGAATAAAAATACAGCTCTAAACCACTGACATCAAATCCTGATCTGTGAGTTCTTACAAGGTCAACGCCAAAACCGATGTCCCATGATAAGAACTCATAGGCCAGAACTCATTTTAATGCTCTTTTCTGAGAACTGACAAGGATAAACGTTGGAAAAGCTTTGCGATCTTCTTGCGAAGATGATTCAGTTCCAGTTGGGAGTGTCACACGTCATGTCACTCTTCATGGGAAAGTTGTCAGTAAGGAACCTGCCATTAACAGTTAAACGTACTGAAATATATCCATTTTGAAAACTTTCCTGTGTGAAAACCATCCTTTTTTCAGTGTTTTTCAAGACTGGAATAACTGCAGAGAGAGGAATCTAGACAAAAGTAGAATCCAGTAATAAAAAGCTGTCTAATTTTAGTGTCTGAACAGTGAAACGAACCGTTCCCTTTCACTTGATTGATTATCTTTATCTCTGTATCTTTTGGTTGGCCGCCATGGCGACCGTCCGAACTGAAGAAAAAATTAATTACCTCCATAAGTGCATTTAACTAAAGAGATAATTGAATCTTGTCTTATAGGCCTTTGAACAGCATGGCTCTTAGCAGAGATTGTTATCTATTGGGATATGGATGGACCTCAAATGCTTATTGAGCTGTTTTAAAAGGGGAAATACTTCAAAGTGATGTAAACGCTGACAGACAAGAACAGAACACTATGGTCCTTCCACATTACTGACTAGAAATATAAAACCGCTGTGTGAAAACACTGTACTTTTAAAAGCACAAATGACATAACATCTCACAAAATGGGAAGATGAATGTTTAGCCCACATTTGAGTTCTGGTTTTACATTTTCCATATTTTATACTCTTAAAAAGTTCCAAGATGTACCAGGATTCTACTTTTCATTGTTGTGATTTAATTTTATAGCAATATCCTAATTTGCATTACTGGCTGAGATATATAACTTCAGTCTGTATGACTTATAAGCTTGTTTCTTCATGGGGACCAAAAAAATGTCCTGACAAGGACAAGGATTTTGGATATTGCCATTTTTGTATACCTGAACCACATGTGTTGTGTGTGTATGCGTATTACAAGGAAACGGCAAATAACACTTTGAATTAAATGTGAAATTTTATAGCAGAAAAACTAAAATAGCCTAGTATTTTCTTGTAAATATACTCCAATAATTTTATACAACTTTGAAAAATCTTTTTTTTTTTTACAGTGTTGTATATTCATTTGTGCATGCTCATTTCCCACATTTTTATAGTAATTTAACAACTACTTAAAATAAAAAAAAACACTATTAATTTATTAGACTTTAAATGCATGATGTTTTATTATTAAATAATTATATTAATATTTATTTATTTTTATTTTATATAATTATGTATAATTATCAATAATTTAATAAATATCTATAATTATTTATACTAATTATTACTAATTTAACACTACTTATTTTTAATTTCATAAAACAATTAAATATATTTTTTAGGCAAATTACACTGTATTATATTATGTTGTAATGTCTAAATAAATGTTAAATACAATTTATTAACATTTTGTGTTTCTTTACATTAATTAAAATTTATTTAAATTTTAATTTAAAACATTATTTATGTTTTTAATTTATTAGACAAAATACTACTACTATTGGCTTGTTCATATCTACAAGAATTTTAATATCAGTGCATCCTTATTTTTTTCTTTTCTTTTTTTTTCTCTCTTTCTTTGTAGAGCGTTAGCTGACTTTTAGTCAGCGTGCTCCAAGTAATGGAGACAAACGCGGGAGACTATCTAGGGATGACTGTTGCAAGTACAGGCCAGATGCCTCGGTCTCAGTGGAGGACTGTTTATTAGCTGTGAGTTCTTTAATCGGTGGCGCAAATATTAAGTCTGCATCTCGAATGAATAAAGCTATAGTGCTGTTTCTCAGTGAAATTCAGATGGTGGATACATTGATAAAGAGTGGTTTAACGATCAAGGATACATTTGTGCCTGTTCTACCTCTGTCAAGTCCAACGAAAAAAGTTGTTCTTTCAAATCTACCACTGTTTGTAAGAAGTGAAAAACTAGAGGAGATACTACAGAGGTACGGTAAGCTAATGGGTCCTATTAAGATGATTCCACTTGGCTGTAAGAGTGTCAAACTCAAACATGTAATGTTGTTCAGACGCCAAGCAATTATGATCTTGAATTCACAGATTGAGGCTCTGAACTTGTCCGTCAAACTGAGTATTGATGGCAAAGATTATACGATTTTTATCAGTTCAGAGATGATGAAATGTTTTGTGTGTGGAGAGTTTGGGCATGTTCAGCAGTCCTGTCTTAATAAAAATGGAGTGAACTTTAATATTACGACTGCCCCTGTTAATGAAGAGAACAACACCCAGGCGAATAATGTTAGTGATTTAAATACGGCTGCTGTGCCATTGGAGGTGTCAGCTGTTGAAGCAGTAACTCCGAGTACCTCGCATGAGGTGAGTGTAGTCTCAGAGAACTCGATAGATGCTTCGGTGGAAGCAGTTAAAGTGACTGCTGTAACTGAAAGCAGTAGTGAGAACATGGTCTCACAGTCAGTAACGGGCCTCTGTGAAGTGCAGGTAGACACTGATCATGATCCACATAGTGAGATAAAGCAGATACAGCTTACTAAGTAACGGTAAATACTGAAGAGAAAAGTACTAGCCAAAGTGTAGAAGATGAAAGCTCACAAGAATTTAGTGCATATTTGCAAACTGAGGATTCTGATAATGATAAAGAAGACATTGAGAGCATCTTGGATGAGAACAATGAGACTGGTTTAAGTGGACAGATGCAGCTTGCTGTTGATGGAAGTAGGCGTAAACTTTATTCACTTAAGCAAATTAATGATTTTCTGGATTGTACTAAAGGACTTCGTAAGCCCAAGATTGAGACTTTTTTCCTGACTTGGGTCTGTTTTTGGCATCCGGTACAGCAGTAATGAGAAAAGCTTCCTTTGAAGAGTTTGATAAGCAGAAATGATATCGTCTTAAGAAGATTTTGAGCAATGTGAGAAGTTCTTTGCATTTACGTGGTAAGAAATGAGAAGTCTAGTGATGTCAGAATCGGGTATTCTTTTTTTATTATTATTTTTTCTTTCCTTTAGCATCATGACACCTTTATGTTTTGGCTCTTTAAATGTTAATGGGTGTCGTGATGCTGTGAAAAAACATCTCTTTTTGATTATAATATTATGAAGAATGGTAATGTAGTCTTTTTACAAGAAACTCACACGGATGTAAATAGTCAAGTCCAGTGGCAGAGTGAATGGAATGGACAGGTTGTTTTAAGTCATGGTTCTAGTTATAGGGCAGGAGTTGCAATTTTTTTTTTGGAGCTGAATTTAAAGAACAGAATGTGAGTGTTTTTGATCTCCTTCCGGGTAGAATGCTAAGAGTGGATGTTACTTTGCACGGTCTTAATTTTTCACTCTTTAATATATATGCACTGAATATTGGAAAACTTCATACAGCATTAAGTAGTGTTCCACAGGGTAGGATTATTATATTGGCCGGAGATTTAAATTGCAGTTTAGATCATACGTTAGACAGGAATCATGAGGAACCAGTCCGTCAGCGGATGTTTTTTAAAAAAAGTTTATGTATTCTGATCTTGTAGATGTTTGGAGGGAAGCTTTTCCTACTGTAAAACAATACACATGGATAAAAGTAAATTCTAATATGGTTTCTGCTGCAAGGCTTGACAGAATTAATGTACAAAGAAGTGTTAGTGAAAGATTTTTTAATAGTTGTATTACTCCTACTCCTTTGTCAGACCATCATTATGTCTGTCAATGTCACTTCTGCACAGAGCACATATAGATGCCCCTATTGGCGTTTTAATAATAAGCTTTTGCAGGATCACAACTTTTACTCTTTTACACTTTTCTGGGGGTCATTGAGAGAGAGAAAACCTCAGTATAAGTCTCTGAGTCAGTGGGGGGATATAAGTAAAGTTCAAGTCAAACTTTTTTGTCAGAAGTATTCTACAGAAGACAAAAGTGTTTTTGAAAACAAAATGAGACAACTTGAACAAGATATCCTGCAGTTGAACATTGAAGAAGATGATGGAAATACTGTTGAAGTTTTGGAATCAAGGAAAATTCTTCTCCAGAATCTCTTGGAAGAGAAAGCTAAAGAGACTTTGATTCATGCAAGGTTTCCGTCTTTTAATTGCATGGATTCTCCAACATCCTTCTTTTTCAATTTGGAGAAGAAAGTTGCAGATAGAAAAACTTTGAGTTGTCTGAATCTTCCAGAAGGAGATGAAACAACTAATGAACATGAAATAATTGTTTTTGTGAAAGTCTTTATAGAGCTGAACCGTGTGATGGAGAAATAACAGAAACTCTTCTTCAGGATCTACCTCATTTGACGGAAAGTGATAATTCTATGCTTGATCAGTCATTGCACATGAATGAATTGACTACTGCAATCAAAGATCTGTCTTCAGGCAAGGCTGTGGGTTTAGATGGCTTAACTACAGAATTTTATAAACAGTTTTGGCCAGTCATTGGAGAAGACCTGTTCTTAGTTTTTTTTAGAGTGCTTTGGTAATGGCACTTTACCGCTGAGTCTACGGAGAGCAGTCATCACCTTGATATCCAAGAAAGGTGATCTTGCGGATATAAGAAACTGGCGACCAGTGTCTCTGCTTGGAGTTGATTATAAAATACTGTCCAAAGCATTAACCAATAGATTAAAACAATTCAACAATTCATGCAGATCAGTTGTACTGTATTCCAAAACATACAATATTTGATAATTTGTTCCTGATTCGTGATTTGATTTCATTTGCTAGAGATAATAATCTTAATGTGGGGTTTTTATCCTTGGATCAGGAAAAAGCTTTTGATCGCATGGATCATGAGTTTCTTTTTAAGTGTTTTAAAGCTTTTGAATTTGGTTCTTCATTTATTTCTTATGTGGAATTATTATATACTGATATTTATAGTATCTTGAAAATTAGTGGCTCACTCACAAGACCTTTTCCAGTTGGCAGAGGCATACGGCAAGGATGCAGTATGTCAGGCATTTTATATGCCATTGCTATTGAACCTTTGCTAAATGCTTTGAGGCGTCAACTGTGTGGAATTTCAACAGTGGCACTTTCTACTTCAGAGATGGTAACTTTTAAACTCAGTGCTTACGCTGACAATATCACTGTAGTAATTAGATCAAATGAAGATGTGTGCAATCTGGAGGCGGCTCTTGAGATCTACCAGAAAGTCTCTTCAGCTCGGGTTAATTGGAAAAAAGTACATCTTTGTTATTGGGCCAATGGGAGGATGAAGGCATTCCAAAACTTCCTCAGCACTGCCCCTGGAGTTCAGATGGGTTTAAAGTGCTGGGGCTCTTCTTTGGAACAGAGCAATTCATGGAGAAAAATTGGGAAGGCCTTTACGAAAAGGTGGGGGGGGCGTTTACAGAAATGGAGATGGATCTTTCCTCAATTATCCTATCGAGGGAGGGTTCTTGTTGTAAACAATCTAGCAGCATCAATGCTATGGCATCGTTTGACTGTTATTGGCCCCCCAAATTGAGGTCTGTGAGGGTGATAGAGAAGTTGATTTCACGCGTAAAAGCCACTCTCCCTCTTCGTCTTGTGCAGGATTTGAATGGTTCTTTAGAGACTGGACCTATACAGTTACTTTTTCCTAAGTTAAGTGTATCACCTGAAGTTTGCCCTGAAGTCAGTCAGGTTGGAAAACTCTTAAATTTTCAGATATTAAAGGGGATAAATTTTCAAACAGCAGGGGAAAAAATGTATCAAGTCTGCTTATTTCAAAGATCTTTATGAAAGATGTGATACAAAATGGAAGGAAAAACTTGCAGTTACAGATTATATTCTTCCTTCTTGGAGGCTATTTTATAAAAGTCCCCTCCCAAAACATTCAGGTGATTTACAGTTGATGATTTACTAGCCACAAATGTTTTTGTTTCTAAAATTAACTTTAATGTTTTGCCTTTTTTTCATTTCTGTAATAGTCTTGAAATGGTTTTTCATGTTTTTATTGAATGTTCAAGATTGGTGCCACTTTTTGCATTGCTTGAAAGGATTAGTGTTGGATTGGGCTTTGATTTTAACAAAATACTTTTTATTTGTGGCTGCAAATATTCTAAAGTAAACAAAGAACAATGTACTGTGGCCAATTTTATATTTGGGCAAGCAAAATTAGCTATTGGGAAGACTTGCTCTCGAAGGGCGAATTGTTAATGTTCTTAGCCTG
The DNA here is from genome assembly GCA_039654775.1 of Spinibarbus caldwelli. Classification (NCBI taxonomy): domain Eukaryota; kingdom Metazoa; phylum Chordata; class Actinopteri; order Cypriniformes; family Cyprinidae; genus Spinibarbus; species Spinibarbus caldwelli. The sequence continues at coordinate 10,852,887 of CM077229.1, read as the reverse complement.
TTTACAGCTTTAGTTGAATCAAGAATAAGGGTAGAATACATATTTTTTAAAACTACAGGAAACCTGGTTGAATTCATGTACAAATGGTGTGTAAATAGTGGTTCTTTTGTATTTAGTGAATATGACTCCTTTTCATTTAATTGGTGATTATCTTTGTATTATTGTGATAAGTGTGTAATTTTTTGACAGATTCAAGTGTTTCTAAACCTTTTTCTTTCTTTCTTTCTTTCTTTCTTTTTTTCTTTTCTTTCTTTTTATGTGACTGTACACTCAGCTAATCATTTTTGCAAAATAAATCCCTTTATGATCCATACAAGGTTTTTCTTCTGAGATAATGACTAGATGACTGATTATCTCGTACATATTTAGTAGTGTGGAATGTACTAAATATTATAGGAAGGCTAAATGTGACAAAGTGATTTTCGAGGGATTAAATATGCTTTACCCATCTGGTCTGACAAACTTTTTCTTTGGTCATGTTATCTAATATGTCCATCTTTGACATGCAACACGGTCTGTCACTCAAACAAGAGTGTGACCATTATCTCCCCTCCGCATTAAGCCAGTGAACTAGGCATTAGTTCAATGCAAAGCCTTACGCCCTATATCTGGCCTGGATCAATACATTGACTCTTTATGCACTCACAAAAGCAGAGAGGCTGAGAGTGGATCAAACGGCCCACATTCCCATGCCGTCACTTGGGCATCCTGCAGGACAGCACGGGGTCCTGACGCACGTGCATCTGCTCACACGCCCAGCCGACACAATCAGCCTGCGATCTCATGATCACGAGACGTGTTTGAAGCAGTGCCGCCGGAGCTCACACAACGACGAGATCTCTGTGAGAAAAGGTTGGAATGGGTCCCTGAGGAGAACAGCTGAGGAAGGGCAATGCTTTGTGCAAGATACAGGGATACAGTGATACACTCAAAAAAAAAAAAAAAAAAAAAACGTGACAGAGTGCTATCCACACAAGGGATATGTTTATTTGATTTCAAATGCACAGAGAGCATTTTATTGACTGTTTATAGGTGTTTCTGATGTTTCTACAGGCTGTCAAACTTCAAAAAGGACAAAAAGCATTGTAAAGCATTGAATATGCCTCATCATATTCAGGCATTCATTAAAATTATTTTTGACATTTTTGGGGGCATAAAGTCAAACATGTTAGGGTGGTACAACTGTCCTGTTACCATAACGAAGAAAAAAAGCCTCATTAAATCCTTGAAAAGCACATTACGTTATCAAGTACAAAAATATCAAGTAAAAAAAAAATAAATAAATAAAATAAAATTATATATATATATATATATATATATATATATATATATATATATATATATATATATATATATATATATATATATTTATTTATTTATTTATTTTTTATTTTTTTTTCCAAAGTTGTAAATAAAGATTCTTGGAGTACATTTTACAAGAAAATATTCTTTCAGTTTTTATACTTTAAAATTTCACTTTTAATTCAATTTATTACTTGCCATTTCTTTGTAATTTCTGAATGAAAATAGTTTCTATGCCAATTTTTTATAGTCTACACTATAAAAATATTTTTAGAAGTTGCAAATAAAACAGTGATTATAGGTTTTACAAGAAAATACTATTTCTGTATGTATGTTGTTTCAATTTCAATTGTTTATTTGTATTTATTTGTGAAATTTACTAGTTATTTCTGTGTGAAAAATGTTTCAAAGTAAATCCTTCACCATTTTTTAAATTGTATTCAATAATAAAAGCATTTAAACAAAACTATATCACTGCTTATTATTTTAATAATTTGGCTTTTTGACCAGACAAGGTTAGCTCAGGTTGTAAACTGTCATGTGGTGCAGCTGCTGAAAAAAAACTAATGATTTTTTAAAATTAATAATTAATGATATTTGTAAAATATACTTTTGACCTTGTAAAATATAGTTAAAAACAGTTTTAAAAAGTGAATAAGACTTACTTTTTTTGGTGATGGCAATGATACTTCCATACAAAATCTTTTGCATTCCACAGAATATATAAAGTCATACAGGTTTGCAACAACGACATGAGGGTGAGAAAATGACAACAGTTTTCATTTTTGGGTATAATATTCCTTCAAGTTGAAAGCTCATAAGTCAGCGTTAATTGCATAAGTTAATTGCGAATTGAATGTAATGTGAGAGAATAAAACCACATAATACTGTAGTGCGTCACAAAATTTCCTCTAACAGATGCAAATAGACAGAGGCTTGAAAACTAAGTGCTTCAATGCAACATTCTCATAAAAGCTCTCCACAAGCTAATGAGTTTGCCTCTCTTGTTTATGATCTGTGGCTGGACTCAAGTTTGAATGCATTACAGCAAAGATGCAAAACCCACAATTAAAGCCATGCCTTTCAAATCCGTTTACGAACCACAAGAAACCAGGTGATCCACAGCATATGCATCAAAGAAAAGACCAGATCCAAAATAAGACAGACATAACTTTTTTAGAGTTTTCTATATCAGTACCTTTTCATTTAAGTGAGTTTCTCTATGATTTTAAATTCTGCATGGGAAGATTTGCTTAATTAGATCACAGTTTATCCAGCAATCGAGTCCCGTGTTTAATTCAGCCCAGGAAGACTGGATCATTAGGTTGACTGCAGTAAATTAAACATGTGAGTAAATGATTTTTGATGACTGCCATTAAGAAGTACATAGTCGGGGTGATTAAAAAACGCTTACATGAGTTATGTAAGGTTAACTTCTATGGGGGAGAAAAACTGCTGTTTCCCACTAAAAGTGAAACAATGTGAAACCCCCAGGCCTGTTGTGGTGGGCTTGTGTATTACCGTCAGAGCGACTCACCCTCAAGCTCAGCTCAAGTGCCTTCAAACTGCTAAACAATGAGCCGAACTGTGCTTGCCGCTAGCAGATTTTGTGTAATGCGCCTAAATTAACATGTGATAGTGATTTAATGCTCAACACTTTCCCTTGTAGTGTGTGTGAATGGCCTGGTGGACTTGCAAAAAAGCAGCTTCATGGATCAGTCATTAGCACACCATTACGGTTGCTTTTATGGGGTTGTCAGCCAGTCCCCATTACGAGCTGAAGTGAAAGGAGGAATCAATCTAAGGAGGAAAACCCTTTTTCCTGAATCTAAGCAGGCATTTATCTGAGTGTCCAAAAAGAGCTGTAAGTTAACAGCTTAGAAGAGTAAAACAACAAATATTAATATTTTTGAATTATATTGTGGTGCAGCCAGTTTCCAGCATGCCTTGCAGCCTGAGTTCGGACTGAATTCTCACCTTAATATCTTAAATTGTGTAAAACAAGTTTGAGGTGGTGTTTATACAAATCTGTAGTCTAGAATTTGCTGTATTATTGCAGATTGTGTCGATGTGGTTACCCTCATTTAAATCTATAGTGCCAAGAGTGTAGTGCTGGGTTGTGTGGAATTACAAATTTAAGAATCTGTTTTAGATCTGCGAATCCTACATCCTGACATAACATCATATAAATAACTAAGGTGATCTACATTGTATTGGGCATTTAATGTGAACATAATGGGATCTGTTTACTGAATAGATTCAATATAGTTTCTATTGAGGGGGTTTTGCTGGACTCTGATCTTCCTACTGAAAGTTGGATGTGATTTTTTTACACATCTTTAGTTCTCGTGGCCAGGTGCAGCTTAAACCATTTGGGCACTGTTATCTTTGGGGAGAAGGTTTGCTGAAACTCACAGTCAGGGGTTGATTTCCTGTATTGTCTGATGTTTTGTTTAAGTGGTCACTTCTGAGGCAGTGTAAAGTAAACACCTTTAAGTACTGCCCACTGAATGCCTATAAAATACAATGTATCACTGGCTTAGTTAGACTTTTGATGACTGCAGCGCCATGCAGCGCTGCTGAAGATACCCAAGAGTCTCCTGGTCTTCGCTTCTGAGTTTCCAACAGTTGCCAGTCATTCATTTTATCTGACTAAAATCTCATACTGATGGTGTTACTAAAAAAACTCTGATTTTCTATCAAAAAAAAAAAAAAAAAAGTGTGCATGGGTTGAGCTGATTTGTTGAGTAATCATATTAAAATCATTTGATTCAGTCAACATTTTTTCATTGTATTCGTGTTTTTATTCATGTAATGCTATGAGCGAGATAGATGTAGTTGCTTAGAGTATTTTTATAGCATTTGGTGTATATGTGAGTAAAGATGGAAAAAAGTATTACGTTTTTTTTAAAGGAAGAGAATGAATAATACTTTTGGAGCTTTTAAAAAATGTTTTACGCCTGAAGAAATGAGTAAAGCTTTGTAGTGCAGCCAGTTACCCAGCATGCCCTGCAGAAGGCTCAGAAAAGATTACGTTTGGGCTAAATACTCATCTTATTGTCTCAAATTGTGTAAAATGGGTTTGAGAGAGTGTTCATTTAAACCGGTAGTTTTAGAATTTTCTTTTTATTGCATGTTGCATTTGTGATTTTCATGTAGGCCCATAGTGCCAAAAGTGTAGTGCTGGGTTGACGCAATTTGGCTCTATTGTGTGTGTTACTGATTATTGTTTTGTTTCATGATGGTAATCAAAAACTCAAACTACATGGTAAGATAATCAGAACTGTATTTACAAGGCTAGTTTTTAAACAGTGTTGTCAAAAATCATATGACTCTAATATTGGGTTATGTTAGCTTTGTTTTGGTTGTAGGTTTTTAGAACTGCTGGTTATGAAATACAATTGTTGTTTAATTGAGAAGTGTACATGTGTTTTTATTGTTGTTAAATAAGGATTTAATTCTTGGTTTGGTTAGGTTATAAGTGCGAGCAGTTACGAAAGAATGTTACCCAGCATGCTTTGCAGCTCCGAAAAGTCTGAATTCAGACTAATTACTAGCTATGTTGTCTTAAATTGTGTAAAACGGGTTTAGGAGAGTGTTCATAAGAAACTATGGTTTTAGAATTTGCTGTATTTTTGCATCTTGCGTTTGTGTGGTTACCCTCATTTAGGTCTATAGCACCAAAAGTGTAGTCCTGGGTTGACAAACTCACCTGTGTTATTTGAATCTTTGTCTTTTTGACAATTTGATGATGTCAGTTAAATGTTACGACTAAATAATAAAAGAACATGACATCACAACATGTTAAAAGTCATGTTTGTACACAATTGGTATTTTATGGTTTGTTTTAAACAATCTAGAGATAGCAGTTTTTTTGATATTAGTTGTGAAATATTTTGTTGGGAGTGTATAAGTTTTTTTTTTACAACATTATTAAATGAAAAGTCATAGTTGTGGGTTTTATTGTAAGTGTGAGTAATAATGGAAATAGAGATTTTCGAATTATAAAAAATGAATACTTAGTTAATAGATTTAGTTACCAGTTATAGTTACTCAGCAGGCTCCAAAAAAAGACTGAATTTGGACTGCATACACACGTTGTGTGAAACGGGTTTGGGAGAGCGTTCATGAGAAACTGAAGTTTTAGAATTTGCTGTATTAATGCATGTTGTGTTTGTGTGGTTTCCCTCATTGAGGTCTATAAGCGCCGAAAATGTAGTCCTAGGTTGACAAATTCAGCTGTATTGCTTGCATGTTTGTCTTTTTAATGATTTCAATTAAATGTTCTAACGATATACTAAACGAACATCACATCACAATATATTAAGACTGAAGTTTAAATTGATTGATGTGTTGTGGTTTGTTTTAAATAAACAACCATACTAACATCAAGCAACTCCACAACAGAGAGTGTAGTGCTTTTGTTCTTAATTGTAAAATGTTTTGCTAAGAGTATGTGCATAAGCGTTTTTACAATGCTATTTAACAAAAAGTTATTGTTCTAGATTTCATTACAAGTGTGCGTAATGATGAGAGAAAAAGTTTTTTGAATTCTAAAGACAAGAATAAATACAAAAGAGTAGTTACTCAGCATGTCTCGTAGCAGGCTCCAAAAAAGACTGAATTTTGACTGCATACACACCTTGTGTAAAACGGGTTTGGGAGGGTGTTCATGAGAAACTGAAATTTGCTGTATGTTGCATTTGTGTGGTTACACTCATTGAGGTCTATAGCGCCGAAAGTGTAGTCCTGGGATGTCAAAGTTGTTTGTATTGTTTACCTATGTTCCATACTTGTGGTGTAATGAAAGATTTCTACTGCACAGTAAAGAAATCTGACACCACAATAAACTTGAAATCATGTGTATTCATGATTTGTTTTGTATGGGGTGATTGGATTCACAAAAACAACTGTGTTTGGTTTAGATTGTGTTAGTATAGTCATATATGATATTGTTGTTTTTAATGTATTGACTTATAAAATGTTGTTATTAGTGAATTCATGTTTGTTCCACTCAGTGATGTTTTAAGTATAAGTACTAACGAGACAAAATTAGAAACAAATATCATTAAATATGAAGTGCATGTATAATTTGTGCTCCTTCATTAATTTATGGTTCTTGATGTGTGTTTATTAAGAGAGCTTGCTAATTAGAGATAATGAACTACTTTTTCTATTATGCACACCTGTTTACCATTAAAACTGAACCTAAATTATAAAACCACCTTGAGATCATTTAAAACCATATTAGACATTGGTTCATAGGTTTGCAATATCAATGCCCTCTAGGATTGAGACATCAAAATTTCAAAACAGTATGATGTAACAAAGCCTTGTTTGCTGAAATCACATGACTTGTATTTGTAAATGTTTTTTAAGCTTCATGAAGCTGTGTTTCGAAAAAAAAATTCAAAAGACAAAAGCAATATATTAGAAATCGATACATGGGTTCACGTAAAGGTCATCGCCACCTAGTGGCAAACCATTTAAATTATAAAAGAGCTTCAAAACAGTATAACATAACAAAATCTCATGGCGAGTTCGATATGCTCAACGCCCTAGTCATAAAAAATTTAAAAGCTTCATATAACAGTGATTCGAAAGTGCCCAGTACTAGAAAAATTCAACTTTTTAAAACAATTGGAATTGGAATCAATTCTACCAATTCCTTCACAAAACGACTCACTGTTTCAAAACATTCAAAACACCACACACTAGTGAAACCTGTTGGTCAATATGTGCAAATTCAGTGATAGCTCAGCCCAAACATATGTACTTATTTTACAAACTACTTGCAAATGTTTTCATGAAAGTATAATCTATTAAATGAAATCTACATGAAATCTATATGAAGCTGTATAATTTGTCCTCTTGTAGTGTTTGTTTAGTGTGTTTTTATAAGGTGTTGGCTAATCAGGCCAAGTAGAGACAATTAACTATCAATTCACTCTCCTTTTTTTCATTACTCGCGTGTTTGTCATTAAAACTGACCTACATTTTGAAACTGACACAAGATCAATTAAAACCATATGGGCACACTTTGGGGTCAGTGCACCCCTAGTGGCAAACTATGTAAATTATAAAACGCTTCGAAACAATGTGACGTAACAAAGTCTTGTTTGCTGACTTCACATGACTTAGCCAGTTTAATACGCACTCCGGAACACTGATTTGAAACAAAAGAGTCGTAAAAGCTGCAAAGGTTCATGAAGCATTAAATTGAAAGTGCCCAATACTAGAAAAACTGAGCTTTTCGAAACTGAATCAATCGTACCAATTGATTCACAAAAAATTGTTTTAAAGTGCTCAAAACACCACACACCTGCTGGTCAAAAAGTGTAAATGCAATTATCAATTTAGACATTGGTTCACTGGTTCACATCAAGGTCCAACGCCCCCTAGTGGCAAACCATGCAAATCATAAAAAGTTTCAAAACTCTAGGACATAAAGAAGTCTTGTTTGCTGAAATGGCCAGATTGATACGTGTTTCGAACCAGTGGTTCAAATAAAACATTTATGCTTTCAAAGCTTAATGAAAATTCATACAGTGCATGCAATATATAATTGGGGCGCTGTTGTCATTAAAACAAAATTATTTCTAATTATACTGAACATTTTTGAATTTAATTCATTTAAAAACAATTCATAATAGAAGCATTTTCACCACCAATCTCAGACATTTTGGAGCCACTGCACATCCTCCACTATGTGAGCCAATAAACCGTCTTTCACTACTGCAAGTATTCATACATATTCTCAGATGGTCTATCCAAAAATTCCGGAAGGTTTACATTTCCATTCTTGCAACATCACTGCCATATATCAGCAAACGGAGGAAGCACATGCCACAACAGCACAGCAATCTGTCCACTGCGGAGCCAAATGATAATGGCAGCATGTTTCTTATTTCAGGCCTCTCAGAACATGCAGCTACATCTGTGATCAGAGCTCCACTCACACAATTCGCTTTGGTTCCAGGCATCCAGACGTGAATCGAGGGTCAGTTATTTAGAGATGCAATAAAGAGGATCTGTCTTTAATTAAATATACCCATCAAAGCTTTGAGGTCGAGTACCTGGGTTTTGTTCCCAGAATGCACTCTGGCATGTTATGTGTATTTATTATTTCAGTTAGCTTCAGAGACGCAGCACTGACCTCCAGCCACAGAGTGTCTTAATGTCTCAAAGAGATCCAAGTATAGACTAATTAAACACAGAACGGTTGGTCACTTGACTGCATCGGGAGGCGAAAGCTGCTTCGAATCCCTGTGGCAATATCTTATTTTTATCTTTTGCAGACAAAAGGAAGAAAAGATGATGCTATTCTGTCTGTGTTCACAAGACAGAGACACAAAATGATATCTTGCCTGCACTGTGGAAAAACTTACAATGGCAACTGATACTCATCTTTCTTTTAACACAATCTTTTGTGAAATTACATTAGTTGACTGTAGACCTGAGTATTCTACTCTCATATACAATCTTTATGAAAGAATATGTACTCAAAAAATGTTGTTGCTTTTGCAGTTTACTTGTTTAAAATGAGCAAATGCAACAATTCATCAACACTGCATTCAATTTGTGAAATAAAAGTTTAATTAATTCATTTCTGTTGGGATTACATGAATAACTGCTTGGCTGCTGCAGCGTGTGCTGGATTGTGTATGCATGGACCGGGTGCGATCGCAAAAATCAAAACTGAAATTGGGCAGTGGATTTCTAGTTCCCAGCATGCTTTGCATGGGACTGGATTGGGAGAGTAAATGGTAAAATTAAGTGTTTTTTATGTGATCTACAGAAAGATTAGAAAAGGGGGATAGTTATTAGTGTTTAATTGTCTATATGTGTGTATTTAGAAGAGTTTGTGTTAGTTTATGGGGTCACCATTGTGCTGAAGAGCTGTGCTTTTATTGAGGATAATTGTCTGATTATGGTACAAAAAAAGTTTTTAAGAACAACTTTAATGTTATTATTGTGAATATTAATGAAAAAACAGAGCTTTTAAAATATGTAGTTGCATAATTATAATTAGTTGCATGATAATTGTATATTTTAAGTGCTTGGCTAATAAGAAACAATTAACTATCACTGTCGGATTCTGCATTATACACACCTGCTTTTCATTAAAACTGGACCTAAAATATACAACTGACTCAAGATCAGTTAAAACCCATATGTTAATTAAACAACGGTTCATGAATCCACCAGATCAAACCATTAAAATTTTTCATACCATTGAAAAAAAAGGTTTTGAATTGTTATAGAGTAACAGCCCTTTTAGCTGAAATCACCTAACTTTGGCCAATTTGCTCCAAACCACTGATTCAAAATTGAAGATTTGTAAATGTTTAAAAAAAATTAATCAAGTATTGTTTTGAAAGTACCCATTAATAATTGCAAGTTGATAAATGCTCCATTTAAAAATCTATCTATCTATCTATCTATCTATCTATCTATCTATGAGACTGAAACTACTTCCAAAAGATTTTCTAAATGTTTCTAATTTTCACACTATCTTGGAGAACTGTAACTGAGCATTTTGATGACTAATAATCACATCCCTTTTAATTTTTGATGAATGTTAAATTGATTACATTACTGGGTGCCCTTGTAGAGGTGTGAATACCCAAATACCCAGAATGATTTGCATGGGACTAGATTAAAGAGTAAAAATTTAAATTAGGTTTTATGTTATGTGTTTTTGAGAATGATAAGAAAAGGAGCAAACTTGTTAGTGTTTAATGCTCTGATATGTGAGGATTTAGAAGAGGTTTTGTTAAGATTTTGGGGGGTCACCATTGTGCTGAAGAGTTGGGCTCAGATTGACGATGGGTGGCAACTATTACTTGAATGATTTAAATATGTTATTAACAGTTATATTTAACATTTTGTCCAGTCTTGTTTGTTTTTGAGTTTCAACCATGAACAAAATGTTCTGGTTCCTCAACTCATAACACGTTCAATTTAGAAACTATTGGCTTTGCATGCAAACTCTAGACGCTAATTAAAGCAGATAAGGTGATGTGTCTGTCCTAAAGGAACTAAAAGATATTAACTTGCTCCATATCGTGTCTGTATAATGTAAGCCACTCACTTTAATGCATCCATTTGCATAATGTGCTGCAAATTCCCCCGTGTGGGTGTCTGTCTTATCTGCTCTAACCTTGTAAAAGGTTGTCAGCTCTTTGAACATGCTTACACCCAACAAAGGCATTCATGAATCTGAATTCATTTAACTTGAATTTAGCTGACTAGAAAGATTGATGCAAACATGTACCTACAGATACAGCATATTAAGCACACTTATGATGAGGCAGCTGCCCATAATGAGCTCAAGCAGAGTATCCATTCTAAGGTTGCAACATATGCCTTATAACATATGGTGGATTTCTAACATACAGAAAATAGATAAAAACAACAAACAGACAAATAATTTGATTATAACTAAAGAAAAAAAAAGATAAAAAGACGACTTCACAAATATATCTATATAGTAGATGCTCTATTATTATACATCATAAAAGAAATGTTTGGATTTTAAAAATATTTAAAAAAAATCTAAATATTTCATAACTTTAATGGTTTTAATAATTAATTTGCACATAAATAACTCCCTCTTTTTTAATTAAATGTATTTAGTAATAATAAATATGTATTTTAAAAACATTTTTGGATTTCAAAAATGAAAGCAAACATTCTAATTCTAACAAAAGATCTTTCCAAAAGATTTTCTAAATGTTCCTGATTTAAACACCAATTTTGGAGACTGACCTTTTGTAACAACCTACTTAAAATTTAATGCTGAAATATTCCTATTACGATCATGCGACCCGATACTCTTGGAAGCTTGCAAAACTACATCAGCATTTTATAATCCATATTCATGAGGTTAAATTTGCCATAATAACTGCAGGCGGTGTGCTTGAACATTGTAGATTTCACTCATATCAACATTTTCAGAAAGAAATATGTCTACTGTACTTTTTGTGGACAACAGACAATCTGAGTGGTTAAAGAGAACGACCAAACTCACCAAAATACTGTGAAATGAAGCCACAAATGCACACAGTGTCCCATCATAAAACAGAGAAAATAATTCAAAATTTACGGTGAGAAAGACGAATTCTAAATCATTAAAGTACAAGAAGCTGAAGGCAGCACTATTTCACTATAATACTGACAAGGACAGAATGTCATATTAGTAAAATTCATGTCAATTAGTAGTTAAGAATGACAATCTACAATAGCGTAAAAGACTTCCACATATGTTTTAAGTCCAAGCACTATGGGCCATTGAAAAAGGAACCCATATGTTTTGGATTAACAATCAAAGTTTATGCAAGAAAAAGTGCCATTATGTTCAATTTGTTTGCCAATTAGAGTTTCTAAGGCAAACCCACTCATCAGAATGGAAAACCTGAGCAGGTCAGACCTCTGAGAGGCCCTGCGCTCATAGTCACCCAGTAAGTCTCGCCCTTGACCCCACAGAGCAAGGGATTGTGGGTAGGCCACTTTTGTTGAGGATGCCCCCCTGCGGATTTGCAAATGACTGACAGAAGGAGATTGATTGATTGCAGTGGGAAGTTAATCTGTCCCAGGACCCGTTAAGCACACGGCATCCCAGCGCACCGGGGCGGCTCTGAATCAAGAGGGCCATCTCCAGATTGCAGGACAACATCAGTGCAATTGGAGGCTGACCTTTCTGAGTGTCCTACTCAGTAATAATCAATACCGTCCCCTGCCTTACTACAGGAAATATGAGTTGATGAATTCGTTATCAATTGACTTCCTTTTGTGGATTAGTCAGACAGAAGAAAGACACAGAATCCGAAAGGACACTTCCAATTAAAGAGTAAAAACCAACAGGTGTTGCCAACATGGACATTTAGAAGCTATTATGCTTATTAATCTGAAGTATTTGCAAATGTTCTTGCTTTCAAAACCTACCTTCTCAGGCTCAGATGGATGATTAACCTCCAAGGGTTCTGCTTGAGATGAATGGAGTGGGGAAAAGGGAGAGTTTTGTGGCTTGTAGTCCATGTGTGTTAGCTTTGAAGTCATCTATTTGCTAGTGTACGCCAAAAACACCTTAAAACAATTCACTTTTACTGAATAAACTTAAAATATATAATCTTTCTTTTCCAGGAAAATGGACCAAAAATTCAAATGTAAGAATGAAAATGTCTAAGGCGCTAATATCACCTGCAGCCAAATAGCAATTAGTACATCATGACTCATTTATGTGTGGCAACTAAAGCCTATTGGCTAATTTTTTCGCTGTATGTCCCACCCAAACATAAACATAAATAAACATAAATATATATAAATATATATGAGATATATATGAGTTGTCCTTGTGGGCAATGTGCCGACATGCAGTGCGGTTGCACCTTGGACGACCTGAGATTGAATCCCGGTTTGTGGTCTTTTCCAATCTTGGCCCTTTCTTTTTCATTCAAACCTAATCTTGGCCCTTTCTTTTTCCTGTCAAACCTAACTACTTTCCTGTTTGAATAAAAAGGCAAAAAGTGCCAAAAACAAGTAACACAAAACATTTAAAGCCTGAGAAATTATGCATATGAAAGATAAAATTGCAAAACAGATGCACATTAAGCATCTCCCCTGGTTAAATGCACATTTGGCCACAAAATTAAAATGAGTTGACACTAATCATACTTAATAACCATTTTAAAACTGCTAGCATGATTTTGTATTTGCACATTCTTCCACAAAGAGCCAGTACGTGATACGTTGATCCTGAGATGTCACTGTGGTTTAAATAAATTGTGAAAAACTGCACTTAATTGTATTAAATGTGCATTTAGTTTCCTTTAATCTTAAACTGCACTTGAAGGTAATATAATAGTAATAAAATAGAAGACATTTAAGTGTATTTAAAGAAAGAACCCTTTCATGACTGTTTCTGAACACACTTAAGTACATTTTAAAAAGTGCACTTTCTAATATTGCCAAATTATAGGTTTTACTGTAAAGTACATTTTAAATCATTATATTTTAATAATGTTGTGTCTATCATCTAATTCAAAGGGAAAACATATTTTTTATTTCTTACCCAGTGGCAGATATATAGAGGGGCATTTTCTTGTTTTAAGCTTAAAATCACTTAATTCTGATACACTTTTCAGAAAACATGACTAGGAAACAAGAAAAATATACTGAGTAGTGCTGGGCAACGATTAATCACAATTAATTGCATCCAAAATAAAGGTTTTTGTTTATATGATATATGTGTGTGTACTGTGTATGTTTATTATGTATATATAAAGGCACACACAAACAGTATATATTTTAAAAATATTTACATGTATATATTTATATTCATATAATTTATATTATATATAAATATATTTAATATAAACATAACATATTTTTCTTAAACATATGCATGTGTATTTATATATACATAATAAATATACACAGTACACACACATATATTATGTACACAAAAACTTAACGCGGTTAATCGTTGCCCAGCACTAAAAGTATATCTTAAAAGTATAATAAAATGTACTTCTTTTCCACAAGCGCAAGTCGTTTGCGATTCACCATGTAATAGTTTGTCAAATTCAGAGTTTGTCCTGAAAATTTTAAAAATGAACTGAAAAATGTACTGATTACTGTTATCCTCTTGCATTATCAGCACACATTTTTCTTGTTTAACACTGTAAAGCTGCTTTGACAATCTGTATTGTATAAAGCGCTATATAAATAAAGGTGACTTGACATGATTCACTGATAATGATGGAAATCAACAGTCTTTTGCAACGTGGTGTTTACACCCCACACGGAGAACGTTTTGATCATTTTCAGTTCAGTTTAAATGAAGCATGATTCTAAAAAACGTATTGCTAAGGAAAACATGACCACCATGCTTTTAAACCGTAAAATCATCCTTACAGGAAAAACATCAGGAAAGAAAACTCGTCAAGTCATTGCAATGGAGCGACTGCTCTTTTTTTTCTTTACGTGTGTCAGTTGTCTGGCATCCTTGGACTCTATTGTGATATGAGCCAGTGGTTTCATGTCATTCCCTCTTCACTAAAACTATTCTCCATGGAGAGGCTGAAAAAAATCCCCTCATGTAATCAGTCATGTTGTCTGTTCAGCTGCCAGACGTGAGGGCCATGAGCACTCAGATCTCTATCTCTATTAGAGGCTCTTCTCTCTTTGCGAAATGTTCTCTCTCCTTCAGTGAGCACCATGTGCGCTGCGGCCCTGTTTACTCGGCTTTATTCACCCTCTTCAGACAAATCTCACTAAACGAAGCGGAACGCAAACTCAGCGGAGGTCCTGTCAGCCGATTTTGGATAAGATGGATCAGTCTCCTGTCCTATCTGCTCATCTCGGGTGGATGTTCCCTGCTGTGCTGTGGGCTTCTGAGGGCCAGAGTGTATTTTCTGGAGGGGGGCCGGTTCAAATATTCTGTCTCGGTGCTGTCAAAACACTTTGGCAGCTGCTTCCCACACTAAAGTCGAAACCTCGTCGAACTCGTAAATCACATGAGCCATGACACAGGTCTGTGGGACGCTGAAGGCCATTTTTCAGTTCAGTACTAGGAGCTTCTTTTCCTTTGACATAAATCTCAGTTCATTCTTCTGTGACAAACATTTCTCAGAATATCTTTACGTTGTTGTTTTTTTCTCTACGTGCTACAAGCCCAGCTTCTAGCCTCCCAAGTAATGTTTTATTCAGAAGGAAGAGCGTGCGTTGCAGATGCTCATAAATTTCTCAAGATTTATCCGGAGAGTGGAAAGTTTTTATTAAAGTCAGGAAATTATTCGCTTATTCTTGCCCGGAAAGTTTAATTTCCTTCTAGCTCTGATACTGTTATTGAATCTAATCTGTGCATTTTCAAGAAGTTTAAGTTTGTGGATTATAAAACTGAGGTAGTAAAAGTCAAAATGCGCATTCGCATAATCCCACCAGTCATGATAATTGCATATAAATAGCCGCTTACCTCATTCCTTCCGACTATTTGGGCAAAACTCCATCCCAAAATCTTTTTTTTAGAGAAGTTTCATTTCCTTCCAGCCTTAATAGGATAAATGATTATAATCTGTGGTTTTATAAGAGCTAAAGATTGTGTTTGTTTGTGCATTATCAAGTTGATCTCACAATACATCTGAAGTAATTATGCTGATTACTTGCTGACATGCATTAATGCATATGCACATACAAACACTCACACCGCCCCCATTCATGTATTAACTCGCTGCATATTAAAGTGACAGCAAAAATGTATGATTGAACTATGTCTAAGGCCCCGATGGTCTGTGATGATTCAGCTGGCGGCGGTGTTTGTCCCAGTTTACCTCTGCTTGAACCCAGATTAGGACAAAATCACTAGCAGTGTAAGTGCCCCATAACCCTTCTGACACAAACAAGCACATCAAGCAACTCTTTAATAGAGGCAACTGTAACACGCACACTGGAATGAGGAATTATATTTTAAAAATTATAAAAAAGATGAAGAATATATGTATATGGAACTAAAAGTATGAACCCAGTTCAGACATTTGAAACGAAAACAAACAAACAAACATTATGTATTTATTTATTATGAATTACATTCAAATCCAATTTGCACAAACCTATAAATAAATACACAAAACTAATTTATTTATTTATTTATTTAAAAATCAAGTTAGGATTTTGAATATAGCTTATAATAAATAAATAAATATTATTTATGTATTTATTTATTATGAATTACATTCAAATCCAATTTGCATAAACCTATTAATAAATACACAAACAAATTTATTTATTTATTTACTTATTAAAGTTCCATTCAAATTAAATAGGCTCAGAATTCAAATAAATAAATAAATAAATAGCATTTTATTTATTCAAGTTCCATTCATAATTAAATAAGCCCAAAATGAATGGTATTTATAATTTAGACAAATACTTTCCATCCAAAAGCTGCATTAAAAATCCAATTGATAATCTTTGATAATGAAGTTACATGATTAATGAAGTTACATGATTGAACAATGATTGAAAAGTTATTGATTGAATTTCACTGAAACATCATCTAACCTGCATCTCTTCAAACCCACACTGCTGTACTGAGCATTCACTGTAGAAGTTTTCCTGATCTTAAAATTAGTCTTAGTCACTGCTTTCCCATGTTAGGATAACCTCTTGAATTTGCATTAAGCTATTGCACACACCTCATCTGACTCTGTTGGCTCCAGAGCTCTGGCTCCAGAGCTGTTGCCACACAGGTTTAAGCTTTTTATGTCTGTCTGTTTGGGCAAGAAGTAGATGACGGCGTCTGAAGTCTGCCAGCATGTCCCAGTTCTTCTTTAGCTCTGCTGCCATCACGGTTCAGCTCCTCAGGTCAACAAAATCTTGTAGCCTGCAGACTGTATGAAAACATCCCAAGAAATAAAGGCAGTATAAAACCGTTTGCCAGAGTCCAGCTCAGTCAGAAATGAAAGATCCAAGTTTCTCTTCCTGCCTGATATTATCTGTGGTCTATATCCTTAAATTGATGGCTCCACTGAAGCGGCTTTTCCAGCATTAGCTTGCTGTGCTGTAAAGCCTGGCCAAATGCATTTAGTCATGGTTCATAAAAGAGATCTGACAGGTGATGTGGCCGCTGAAGAGGTGTTTTGTTGTAGAATGAAGCTTCCATCAACGGAGACATTTCCTTTCGACATAACCGCATTCCTGAGGTTTTAGATGTGATAAAACGTTACCCTGATACCCCACGCCATACCACTTTAAAACGAGGGAGAAATATGGCATTTAGACATCAGGGATTTAGCAGGGTGCAAATTACGGGTGGGGGTTTGGGGGAAGGGGAGTTCTGACACCCCTAATTATGGCTCGAGTCCCATAAAGAAAGTCAAAACAAAAGGCTGAGAGTCCTAAAATTACATACACTACACTTGAATTCTAAATAATACATTGAAAATGTTTACTAGTATTTACAAATAACAGAGACCACAAAGTTGGATTAGACGTTAGTCAAAATGCACATTTTTACCTGCCACCAATAGATGTTATAGATGTTGAGATTGTGAGGTAACCATTGCAACAGTGGGTCATTTAATCGCTTGTGTTATCAAATGATGGTACAAATGCAATCTATTCAAATAAATAAATAAATAAATAAAATTTTATTTAAACAAGATCCATTCAAATTAAATAAGCTAAGAGAAATAAATTAAATAAATAAATAAATAAATAAGATTTTATTTATTTATTTAATTTCCATTCATAATTAAATAGGCTCAAAGTTAATGGTAGTTATAAGTATTTAGACAAATACTTTCCATTCAATAATCCTGTAATTTAATTATCAAAGATTAGCAATAGGATTTTGAATACAGCTTATAGTAATTAAATAAATACGATTATTTATGTATTAATTTATTATAAATTCTATCCAAAATCCAATCCATCAACAAATCAAAACTAATGTATTGTTTATCACTTTATTTTAAAACACTGCAAAAAAAAGAAAAAAAAAGAAAAAAAGAAAAGAAATTCCTATTCAGTATTTTTGTCTTGTTTTTCAGTATAAATGTCTAAAAACTCTTAAATAAGATAAATTTACTTGAGAAGCAAAATGACATGAGATATTAAACCTAGTTTTCTGAAAAAAAAAATTAACAAAATTTACCAAGTTTCGCCTAAAACAAGACAAAATACCTGCCAATGGGGTAATTTTGTTTGCCCTTTATTTTTTTTTTCTCACACCATTAGCATATTTTTTTCTTGTTTCTCACTTTATTTTGACTTTATTTTTAGAAAAATAAACTTAATATCATAAATCACTTTGTTTCTTAAGTAAATGTGTCGTGATTTAAGAATTTTGTGATATTTGTACTGGAAAAAAAGACAAAAATACTAAGCAAGTAAATATTTTTTCAGTGTAAATGTACTCTAAACACTGTAAAAATTATAAGTTGTAAATAAAAAAAAAATTATTTAAGTATATTTTACAAGAAAATACTATTTCAGTTTTTCTACTTCAAAATTTCACGTTTAATCATATCATATGCCTTTTCTTTGTAATTATTTGTGAAATTTACTAGCAATTTCTGTGGAAAAAAAAAATAGCTTCAAACATTTCTTAAGTGAAGGATATCACAGAAAAGTCTTTAAGATAATGCACCATACGATAATTTTGGTTTAATCATGCTTGCATGAGACAAATCTCAACAGATTACCCTATAAAAATTGCCTTTAAAGATACTTTTTCAAAAGTCAGTCACCTGACATTCACAGTATGATTTGCGAACTGGACTGAACTCAAGTTTTAAGTCATTCTTACATGTAGCCATTTACAATCGGGTCTGTAAATGCAGTTTCTTGAAAGGATAATTGCATTTCCTGCTATCTAGGTTGGAGCCAGTCATTACAGAACCTGTTTTCCAGTCCAGTCATGCACAAGGTTATTTCTGCCCAGGATATGGCTTTCCGTGACCTTCGCAAAGGTTAAAATCTGAGGATCGGCAGTGATGAAGGACAACATTTGGACGGCGTCTCTCCAGACTCAATGCTAATTCCAGGGTTAACGGGCTGTAAATTGCATTGCCAAGACAACTACGGTGGTGGCATCCACTCGGTTTCACATTCCATTCCAAGAATGCCAAACAGTCGAGCAGACATGAGACGAGGATCACAAGATGACCTCAGAAACAAGGTCAGGGCCTCTGGGATAAGTAAGACCAAGTGGATCTTACCAGAAAAGTATCCCAGTCAAAAACCAATGTTGCATAAAACAACTATATTAATTAGTCAATCTGGACATCTCATTCCATTAAATGACTTCATTGGACGTCAGAAATCAAACACAGCAAGCGTCTACCATCCCTGAACCACAGAAAATATCTGTCTGAAGCAAGCTCTGCATCTTAAAACAATTACCACTCTGAGACGTTTCCAGAAAGATGTGTCACAGAGCAAAGGAAACAACTGAGAGCTATCCACAATGTAACCAGCCTTGAAACAATCCCAAAATACAAATCTATAAAAATAACATAAAGCAGAAACGTCCCATGCTCTTGTGATCAAACAGTGCACTTCATTTCACTTGAAGTACTGCAGAGAGATTTATGCTTACTCATATTTCATGGTGACTGATGATGGTGCATATTTCTGTGACAGAAAAAAATGATCTTGCAACAAAATGTGGTGGTGTTACTTTGAAGTTGTCCTACACTGCATCCCAAACAGATGCAATGAGATAAGTTTCAAGCAACAAGCAATTTGTCTGTTCACAGTGAAAATGAAAAGAAAAATTGAAGTGGTAGAAGTGATTTCTCTTTGTTTGACGGGTTTCTCACACCCACAATGCACTTCACAGGAGAAAAACTGAAAACTGAAAACAGCAACGTAAAGCTCCTTTACATCTGATATTTACATATTTATGTAATTTACAGATGGTTTTATTGAGAAATACATTATGACATCTACATTTGTTTAGTTTATTAACTCCCTGGGAATCGAACCCATGACCTTAGCATTGCTAGCACCATGTTCTACTGCTTAAACAATAGGAACATGTTTAAGCTATGAAACAGATACCAAGTGACCGACAACATGCAGTGCCTTTTGCAGTGAAAAACTATGCATTACAGTTTTTTTTTCTCGCTCATAAACTATGAAAAAATCATAAACTAAACCAGCTTACCTCATTAAATATTCATGAGCTTTCTACAGTTGTAGAAACAGATCACATATGTTTAGTTCCAACATCTGAGAAAACATTTTTACATTTCAAGCTGTTATTAAAGATGAGCTGTACACTCACATAATAAAATAAAATTATAATAATATAATATAATATAATATAATATATAATATATTATTTAATGAATTATATTTATTTGATTAAATTCATATTACATTTAAAATATTACTGTATTTTGAAATAAAATAATGCATAATATAATATAATATTTTGCTAATTTTATATATATATATATATATATATATATATATATATATACAGTAGCTTTTTATATAACCTAAATACACACAATTACATAATATTTTGAAACATTATTATATTATACAATGTAATAAAGTAAATAAATAAATATGCAATTACAACAATAACCCAGAGTTTGCAAAAAGTATGTATCCTGCAAAAGCATGCAGAATTAATGATTACCGTTGGGTAAAATATGAATTTAACTCAGAATTACATTAACCCAAGGTTAATTTTAAGTGTTTACACTGTACATGAGAGGTCAAGGTTTCTAATAGCTCACTTACAGTTGTCACTGCACATTAAAGAGAGGTATTTTAACACTAAAAAATGACACACTTCACCTTTAACTCAGACTTGGGTTATATGCTTTGTCATGTGTCTTTGTAACTTAACTGCATGTAACAAAGGTAAGAGCTTCTCAGACATCCTGGTCCTTATTTTCTCTGAAACGTAATAATTTGAGCCGTCTGGCTACATGACCTGCCTGAGCAAATCTCTAACTGCGATGACAAGTTTGAAAAAGATTTGGGTCCCTCTCATTTCCTGAACGATCATTCATATCACGACCACAGAAACCAGAAACATGGAGCGTGATGAAAAAAGACAAATGCAGGAGTGCCTTTCCTTGGGCCCCTTTCAAAGCCATGCCAAACTGTCCACCCCTCCCCAAAGAGCACTGAGTTACTGCCCTGCAGTCCTCTTAAAGCGTTTTTCCCTAAATGTCGAAGAACAGATCTGCCAGCAATACTCCTCCCTGACACTAGTTTTATCAGAAACATCTGGAGGCATCGTTACAAGATAGAGAACCACTCAAATACATGCAAAGACAGAGAGAAAGGAGCAGATAAATGAATTTGAAAGTAGCTACAGAACAAGCAACAAAAGAAAGCACAGCACTTCCTTCATGACGAAGGTGTCTGCAGGGGAAAATGGCAGCCGTTGAGATAACAACAGTCTCATCCTGAGGCTGATAAGATCTTATTAGAGCTCTTTACAGTCCTGGCCGACTCCACAGATGGATTCTATTAGAGCCATCTTCACACCAAAGTCATGCAGGTCCTCATAATTGCTGAACAAACATGAAGACTCTCAGAAAGTTAACACTTGTATGAGGAAAGAGATATTAGAGAGAGAGGGTGAGATGCATAGGTGTTG
This sequence comes from Spinibarbus caldwelli, assembly GCA_039654775.1. NCBI lineage: Eukaryota > Metazoa > Chordata > Actinopteri > Cypriniformes > Cyprinidae > Spinibarbus > Spinibarbus caldwelli. The sequence continues at coordinate 10,831,454 of CM077229.1, read as the reverse complement.
TATGATCGGCCAGAAGAGTAATGGAGCCATATTATCATGCCTTTCCTGCTAGCAAAGAGTGCAAAAAGCCAAGGAAATGACGGATGATGGCTAATGTCAACCCATTCCTGACTTCTATGTGTGGGCACAAAAAGGAAAAGGTGATTACATTAAGAAAATCCCATATAAATGTCCTATCATGGGGCCGTCACACTTCACTTCATTTTCCTCTGACTTTTCATTCACACACACACACACACAGACAAATGTAATATATATATATATATATATATATATATATATATATATATATATATATATATATATATAGTATATACATAAATATATAAATTCACACAAATAAACACCATTTTCTTAATATAATATATAATATAATATAATTATTTAATGAATTATAATAATTATTTGATTAAATAAACAATTCATAATATATTCAAACTATTATTGTATTTTGAAATAAAACAATGCATAATAATATAGAATAGAACAGAATAGTACATTATATTATTAAATTATTTAATGAATTATAATTATTTAATTAAATAAATATAACAATTCATAATATATTCAAACTGTTATTGTATTTTGAAATAAAATAATGCATAATATAATATTTGTATTATTAATTTTTTAATGAATTAAATATAATAATTCATAATATATTCAAACTATTATTGTATTTTGAAATAAAATAATGCATAATATAATATTTGTATTATTAATTAATAATATTTGTATTATTAATGAATTATAATTATTTAATTAAATATAATAATTCATAATATATTCAAACTATTATTTGAAATAAAACAATGCACAATAAAATAGAACAGAATATTACATATTATTAAAGTATTTAATGAATTATAATAATTATTTAATGAAATAAATATTTTACTAAATAATATATTCAAAATATTACTGTATTTTGAAATAAAATAATGCATAATATAATATAACATAATATAATATAATATAATATTACCTATTTTTATTATTATTATTATCATTATCCATTAAAACCAGAAGCTTTAGAGTGTGACATCAAATCCTATTGCCCATTTTCACACACATCTTGGGCCCTCAAATAATTGTGTATGTTTGAAACCTAATGTGATTGCACCTTTAGTGTGGAAAGTGTGAAAGAGTGTTGGCCAGAGAGTGTGTGAGAGGAGAAATAGATTATCATGCATTGTAACAGCATTGTCTCCAGCTAACATTGTGTGGAATGTGCACAGAGGTCTGATAAGCCCTGTATGGAGGTCTGGGCATGCTGGAAAACAGCCGAGGGCTTTGAACAAACCAGGCTTACTGTGTCCCTGTATTTTCTCGCTTTGCCAAAAAACTCCAGGGGGATGGAAATTTTGCTGATTGTAAAAATTACATTCACATCCCTCTCTGCTTTATGGTGTTTGTGCATTTTAGAATTTTAGTCTAGTAACCTTGACGTCTGTGGCACAGCAGAGGAGAATTAAACGGCCTATTTAAATCCCGGCGTTCCATGCAAACGTATGACCTCTGTCCTGTGGGAGACTCTTTTACAATTGCATTCTCATTATGTACTGATGAACAGTTATACTGAACACATTACAGTCAGGAACGTGTGTTTTAAGTAGAAGACCCATGAGTCACAGAGACACTGACGGTCACTGTTGAGAAGGTTAGCGAACAGCGCTTTGTGTTATGAGAACATGAAGATGTAGGAAGAAACACATGGTTCTTGTTTAGAGAGAGAGAGAGAGAGAAAGAGTGAAAAAGAGAGGCAGGCATTCCATTCTGCATTTGGTTTTTACAATGGATAATCTGACTCTATCATTTATTATATGTCAGAATAAGGGTGTTGCTTCAACCATAGGGACTTTTGGCTCTATGGACTTTTAGAAAAACACTTTTCACAATCTCACTAGTTTATTTCATTTGTCCACTAACAGTTGATATACTTGCATCACAGAAGAAAAGGATCATTTATTATTAACATTTCTACAACACGTCAAATTATGCAATGTGTTTTTATATCATTCTGTTGTGGAAATGACGTTGTGGAAATTACATTTGACTTTTTTTGGAATAATAAAATAAAATAAAATAAAATTTCGACATTTTAAGCATCTCAAGTAGCCTACATATAAATGAATAATATTAATGTAATTTTTTGAAAACTACAGCTTGTTTATAAATGATGTACAATAAAAAATATTCTGTTTACAAATTATATTTACCTTGGATTACACTACTGAGAAATGGTAGCATTTTTTCAAGTCTATAAAAATTTTTAGTAAATACTCTTTGTTTGGATGCTCATAGATTTAAAAATTATTTATTTATTTAAATGATGGATTTTCATATTTTATGACTGAAAGTCTGGGTGTGAGACAAAGAGTAAAACAATAAAATCAATATATAAAAGTAGCTAAAATAAGGCATGATATAAATAAGTACCCATAGCTGAAGAAACACCCATAAATTTATGCACAGGCACAGTCATTGCCTGTATATGTGTATAACACTAATGTAATCTGACAAAGTCCTTTACCCTCTTCCCATAGGCCTTTGCATGTAATGAGTCATTGCAGAGATGTGCAGTCTGCTGCTATGAGAGGTGGAATCTCTGTCCAATAAGATAATATTATGTGGGCTACAGATAGACAGATAGAAGACACGTGTGATGTCTTCAGCCAAAGTACCCGTATCTCACATGGCTGTAAGGGTAACCCAGAGGTCACAGATTACACCCTATCAGCAGGCCCAGAAGGAACCTACTGAATTTTTTCATGTTTTCTGCACTATTTCTAAAGAGAAAAGCAGTGAAATTCAGCAGAATGGATTTTAAAATGGTAAAAAAAAAAAAGAGTATTAGACTTTTATCTGTAGCTTAAAACTTGAATAAAGTAGCCAAAATGTTATAAACAAACAAACAGGGGTGTGGGATCTGTAGAACTCTAAAGAAACAAATATGGGTTATTTCATCTATAATTCCCTTTTATGAGTCACAAGATTCAGAAGAGCTAAAGAGATGTAAAACATGTCTTTCTGATGAGGTTCTGATTAAACCAATAAGGAAAACACTGATATTCCTTGGCCCTTCCTTCATAAGAAAGGACTCTGTACTACCCGTCAAATAGTGACTGCTTTATTTACACAGAGCTGTCAAAATATGTTGCCATCTTTTGTGACATCTCAGGAGACAAACCTAATTAATTTAATTATTTTCATATACGCACTTAGTTGAATATTTGCTTGTTTGTTCAAGGATTAGATTGATAACATCTTCTGTCATTCCTATAAATTTATAAATTTAATTAACATGGGTAATAACTGTAGACATGTCGAAAATGACTAAGGAGTCATTTCAAGACTTCAGACTAAGCAAGAAAGTGTTACAATCCCTGCTCTCCTCTATTTATCATTTAGACCTCAGTTATTTTCCATGTTGTTCTGTTCCTTCACCATCAATACTTTTTGTGGATTTCCCAAAAAAAAAAAAAAAAAAATCAGTTCATAATCTGTTGTGTTTGATGTTTTGTTTCCTGCCTATAAACATACGTTTCCTCAAAGAAGTGGCGTATGAGGACATGGCATAGATTTTGAACAATTCTGACAGGCCAAATCAACAACAGACCCTTTTTAGAAATTAAACAGAAAACAAATACACACACACATAAATAAACCCATTCGATTCCACAACAGTAAAATATGGAGTGTGTCATATTTACTGATGCCTACAAAGTGAGATGTATTATTAACTACAGGGCTATAGAATAATCATTTAGAATAGCTTTTTTTTGTTGTTGTTGTTGTTGTTGTTGTAATCATAAAAAAAGATGCAATCTGGAGATATTTTAAATGATAATGTCACTAAATGATAGTGTAGCATGCAAAATAATCTAAATAACGCTTTCACTAGCAAATATTTCTACATTCTACATTTAACGCATACAACTCTTGATCACTGGTCAGTGTACAATCATGTTATACAGAAATCGAAACCTTCAGTGTTGTCAGGTCTTTCTTTCAGTTCACATCCTTGTTTATAGGTAGACCTGCCAAACTGGGTGGCCTGAAGCTCCTGATCTAAGACCTGACCTGCCTTCAGCCTTAGGGCTTAACGTTTGTTATAGGCTGCACTGCCGGGGGTCACGACCTCCCATGTCATGCTCTAATTATGATTGTCACATTGATGAGCCAAAGATGTGCTTGTAAATGATTTGTGAGCAAACATTTTTTTTTTTGGTGATGGTGGGAGATGAATGCCTTCTCACGTTTCTTGTTATATAAAAAAGCCAATAAAAATAGCACATTTCACCATGTTTAAATCCATTCCACGTATTTCTACAGATTTGTATGGAAGTTTACTTCCGTCATGGGATAAAAAAAAAAAAGATATTTAGCTAACTTTTTTTTTCTCACAATTCTGAGTTTTTATTTCACAATTCCGAGTTTTTTCTTGCAGTTTTGAGGAAAAAAAAATTGAACTGTGAGATTATAAGTCTGAAATGCAAGAAAAAAATTGTTTGTAACTTGTAATTGCAATATATATATAAATAAAACTCGCAATTCTGAGAAAAAGACTTGGAATTGTGAAATATAAACTACATTTTAAACTACATTTTATATAAAAATATATGAATTGTGAGATAAAAAGTCACAGTTACCTATTTTATTTTGTATTCTGTGATGGGAAAAAAACATTGTGAGATTGTGAATTGTGAGTTTTTTTTTCCTCAGAATTCTGAGGAATAAAAAGTCAAGGTAGAAACTCAGAATCACAAGATGTAAACAAGATGTATACAAGATGTAAAGTCAGAATTCTGAGTTTTTATCTCGCAATTCTGAGAATTCAGAATTTCATGGCAGAAACAGGCTTTTCATAATAATAATAATAAAAAAAAGAAATTTAAGAAGGAAAAATCAGCTTTTAAAAAATGCTACTTCTCTCCAAGTACTTGAAAAACGTACAGAAACATGTGCGTACATACACACCTCCAGATTCATTCTTTAGTGTCATGTACACCATGTCAGAAAAAGAATTAGCCTCTTCCCCTACTTTCATTCAAGGCCATCTATGATCCCACTGGGAGACTGTTTCCTATTGGGCAGTCCAGCCTTTGGTTTTATAGCCAGAGCTCGTAAAACACGAGCAGAGGGGAACGGGGAGTGACTGTCTGCCACACTTACATCAAACATGCTGCACTCAGCTGAAGAGGTTCAGCGCTCTGAGAAAACACTGAATGAAGTGCAAGCCGATGTTGTTGCACGTAAATCAGAGACGGAGCCTCGCAGAGACAAGACTTTTATTTCTCTGAAAGATTTATACAGTTAAACAAAGAAAGACACAGACCCTACGGTCTTTGTTCAGCTGAGAAAGAACATACAAAAGTATACTTAGTGGTGCTTGTTAATCCAAGCCTCACTACTGCTCATCCTTAAGGTTAAGCAATCAGACTTAAATGAAATGAAAATTGGACAAACAATGGACAACATGGGGGGAAAATCCCATAGACACCAATGGAGGGATGGGAGCCATTTCTTGGCTCTTTTGAGTTGAGCCACTATTTAATTTTAAGAGATATATTTTTAAAGAAGCATTCTGAAATCATTTCTAAGGGTGCACTGTTCAGTGATTTTTTTCACAGTCAAATTCTAGTCGTTTCAATAAGAATCGATAAGTTTTGGAATTTTGCGTGAGTGAGAAAGATTTCCCCATGCAGATTTCGCAACAGGGTTACGCATATTTGTTGCATTGACTAACAGAAAGCTGCTTGGATTAAAGTCACTTGATTCTTCGCTACACTACTAATGACCACACAATTTCGCTAAAAATTTGCTAATGAGACCGCATCGCAGTTTGAAGAGACCACAGTTTATAAATGCAAAAAGGATACACATGGAAATATTTTTTTTGTTTGTTTAAAAAAATACTATTTAAACTTTATAAAAAGTGTATCATTGCAGTTTGCTTCATCTTACTATACAACAATGCAAAAACTTTGCTCTATTCTTTTACGTCTACTTATTTTTTGTTTTTCCATGTTTGATCCTCATTTTGTTCTCTTCCACGAGCAGAAAGTCATAGAGAGGCATGAAGGATATGAATCTGTGTTTGTGCAGTCTTGGCAAAGTCCCCCACACTCCCAATCATTCCTGTTCCAAGAATAAAACAGCACAAAGCAAACTGAGTTCAATTTATTTTTCACTTGTATCTGATTCAAAGAGCAGCTGTTCATAAATATGTCTGCATTCTCCAGGGTTTGGAGGAAGACAAGGCCTTTTTTGAAGCGCACTCACTGTTATGTTAGTTTTGATTCCTCCTCCAACTATAGGAGCTTGAGAGTGTTTTTCCTGCTAGAAAAAAATGTGTGTTTAATCTATGTATCATTTTCCAAAGCCTCTGCAAATCTGCTAAATGCAGAAGCATCTTTGAAGACTATGGCATGAGTAGCCAAATGCATGTCTTACAAACACAAGCAGCCTTGGCCCATTAATCAGTCAGAGAAAACAAAGGAAGAGGCTCCTTAACCCTTTCCAGCAGAGGTTGTGTCAGAAAACAGACATGGCAAGGTTACAGGATTCATCAGATCATATATCAACACCTTCATCCATCCATTTCATACTAACCTTTTCTTTACAAGGGCCTCATTCATTTCAGATTCCTCCTACACATCAACAGAGATGCTGTCAGTCATCTTAAAAACACTTGTTCCCCTTTAGGCTTGGATGGACTCATCTCTGGAAAACTTGTCTATAAAGGACAAAATGGTTAACAATGAAACATCATTCTTTCTGTCAGACCAATAAAGATGTGTCCACATGAGTTAGTATCATTATTTTACCGTTAAAATGCACAATTATGGCACAATCTCATGTGCCGTCCAAGTTAAAGCCTAAGAAACAAACTAATGATCCTTACATACAGCCTTATGTATTTATGATTAAATGAGCTGCCTAGTACATATTCCAAACCAAAACAAAGCATTAATCTCAACCAATGAAATGACAAAACCTTGTCAGTTCAATCAGGGTCATTCTGGGTATCTGGTTTTGTTGATTGAAATATAGAAGATGTTGAAGCATGTGTGCTTCTCACCAATGGCAAAAACTGTTGTCATGTTAAATAGTGTCAGCTATTTGTTGTTCAGACAGGTGCACGTGAGATCCGGATCCCAAAACAACCTGGAGGCATCAGCGAAAGACAATCCTGAAAGTGAATGTCCACAACACGAACACACTGAATCAAGCATGCCTGAAGGTGAAGGCCTGGCCTTTGTTTACAAATAACGTCTCGGTTGGAAATGTTGTGCATGATTCATTTTAGGGGCAACGAGAGCTCAGGGGCTACATGAAAAATGCAATGTTGTAAAACACAGACTTACAGATCTTGACAAGAGTGGAGAGGGCTGCACTGCAGGTGTCTGCCCAGGGATAAACTGTAAAATGCCCTAACACACACACATAGAGTCACAGAAAGTTCACAAAAATCAAATCTCTCTTTAAAATCTGAATGATATACAGATCAAATGCTGCTATTTTGGAAACAGTACAAAGGCAGTGAGTTTATATATATATATATATATATATATACATACATAAAAGCACAGCTAAATGTGACATTTATTATAATGGGTTTATGTGAGCATTAAGTTAAATTTTTTAATGTTCTGTAATGGTTTAGGCCCATTAAATGTTAAAACAATTTTAATATTCAATATTAATGTGCATGTTAATTATTATATTTCTAGGTTTACGTTAGATTTAGTACTACAGATTTTCAATTAGTGTCAAACTTGGATCCCACTGTATATGAAAATTTGATTTCTAATGTACTCTCGTATTTTTTAAGAAAGTGACAAGTTAAAAAAGAGAGAATATTTAGTTTGGATATAGTCCAGAAGAAACATGATAACCAATCTAGAATGATCAAGGGCCCATGTGCCATAGAAAGTAAAAGAGAAAAAGTGTGTGAGAGAAAAATGTGTGTCAATTAATGCTTTTGTGACCATTTAAAAACCTCTTGCGTGCGTTTTTATTCCATGTTCAGTAACTTTAGTACCCTGTGTTGCGCTCGCGGTATTTGGTTAGCCTGCAGTTAGTCATTAATTGGCACGTGCACACACAAGACTCAGCCCTCCATACTGGGGGTCTGACCTAGCTCCAGCTGTGAATCAATACAGCAAGTGGAAGAGGTTCAATAATGCCTCATCATGGTGGTTTACTGCCGTATTGATCTGTAGTGCCACAGATGCTCTGTGGTGAGAGTTTGAGCCGCACGTCACCTCTCATATGCCATGAAACTCACTGCCTTTTCAATATTACTCTTCTGAAATGAATGTGGAAAGTCGTCCACATATGTTTAATAATGATTTAAGAGAGAGTTCTGACACAATAATTAACATTCTGTTATCATTTACTCATCTTCATGTCGTTCCAAACCAGTATGACTTACTTTCTTATGTGGAAAACAAAAGGAGATAATTTAAAGAATGATCATACTCATCTTTTCCATTCAATGAGAGTAAATTGAGACCAGTGACTGTTAAGCTTCAAAAAGCACCACAACAAAACATCATAAACATAGTCTATAACATCTGTGAGCTATATTCTTAGTTTTCTGAAGAAATATTACTTTAATTCAAGTCATTGAAAATGTTGTCTTGAAAAGCCATGGTCACTATTCTATGGAACCCAGTTTCCGCCACTGAATAAAAAATGTTAAGAAAGTAACTGCGACTTTTTTCTCAGAATTGCGAGTTTATATCTCGCAATTCTGACTTTTTTCTAAGAATTGTGAGATATAAACTCGCAATTGTGAGTTATAAAGTCAGAATTGTGAGACGTATCAGCCTTTTTCCCCTCAAAATTAGGACTTTATAACTCGCAATTGTGAGTTTATATCTCGCAATTCTGACTTTTTTTCTCAGAATTGCAAGTTTATAATTGTGACTTTATAACATGCAATTGCGACTTAAGTCAGAATTGTGAGATATAAACTTACAATTCTGAGAACATATCAGTCTTTCTTCCCCTCAAAATTAGAACTTTATAATTAGCCCCAAGAACCCTTAGCTGTTATAAATTTACTGTAAACCACGGCTTCACGGGGCTTATTACTTTTATAAAACGGTTCTTCCATATATGTAGCAAGGTTTCACAAAATAAAACAAAACAAATAAAACGAAATGATATTAATCAGAACATTATTCTTCCGCCAAACAATGTAGTTCCTCATAAACTGTTGTGGTTGCAACAACAACAAAAAAAAAAAATAGGACTTCCTCTGCCATTCTCTGCCATCATAAATGATAATTTTCTATAATAACTGACCCCTATAAGAGCATGTCACGTATTTGCGTTGGCTGTACATCGCAGTAGGGGGTTAAGTGCAACTCTGTGTCCTATTTTAGAGCCCTGACACATAATTAATCAAGCAAATGAGGTTAACTGCAGCCATTGTTTAATAATGCCCTACTCCCGTTATTGTATTGTTTGTGAAGCTTGATAAAAACTCAACCTCACATTTGACAGGTCGATCCCACAGCAGGAAATAACCTATCCAACCCCCATCCCAAACACAAACAGAAGTAAAAGAGGATTTTGAACAGCCCTTTTGGAACAGCACACACAGTTAGTGGTGACACACGGGGTCCTGTTAAGGACAGGTTGACACCAGCTCTCTTTGTGAATCAATGGTTCGTTAGTAATAGCCGCAGTGTTTTTATATGGGCCTGAGGGCTGCATTGTAAACAAATAATCAGGGCTTGGGAGGGGGTGCCTGGATCTTCCCTGAGGCTGTGCCTACATTTGGAGGACAGAAGAACAATACAATATGTATGTGATAAGAGTGAGGGATATTTAGGGAGGGTTAGACCACTGAATTCAGTTCTGTAGATTCAGGGGAACCAGATTAATCATTCATAGTCATCATCATTCATTATCATTGATTCAAACTCTAAATTAAGGATGATGAATGTACCTAAATTGAGGATAATTAATTAATTTGAAAATAAAAAGAATTAAATAAATCACTGATAAATATTTAATTTAATTTGAAATAAATAACTGATAAATAAATAGACAGATGTAACTTAAATATCTTTTAAATATCTTTTAAGTGTACATATATTTAAAAATTAAAAACAATACACTAATAAATGTTTGAAGCACAAATGAATTTAAAGTATTTTTAAGAATGCAAACATTAAATGTTAATGTATGATTTTAATGCAAATATATAAAAAATAAACTATGTAACAATAAAATAATACATTTATATAGCTTTGTTAAGCGCAATTAAATTTTTAAGATAATGTTTAAAAATACAACAACAAAACAATACACTAATAAATGTGCATTTTCTTCTAATATTAAAGAACATAACAATAAGTAGTACTTTAATACGTGACTTTAAGTATGAATATAATTTATTTTTTATTAATATTTAAAAATATAACAATAAAATAATACATTAATATGTTTTTAAGTGCAAATGCATTTAAAGTATTTTTAATAATAATTAAAAATGTAACTAAATAATACATTCTTATATAACTTTAAAGTGCAAACATATTTAAAGTATTTTAAATAGTTTTGAAATGTATCAATAAGACAATATATTAATGTATCATTCTAAGGGCCAGATTTACTAACAGCTTGCGTCAGCGCAAACTGCCTTTTGGCGTTAAAATATTACTGTCAGGATTTACCAAAGAAGCGCAGTGAAGAATTAGCTCTGAAAAGGCGTGGACGAGGAGAGTATTAAAATGAATCACGCAACGCAATTTAGTAACGTTTGCGCTCGTCAAGTTACTGGTATTTGTGCCATTATTTAACGCCCCAAAAAAAGCATGTCTTAAAGCAGGTGGTAATTTGTACTGCTCTTGGTAGATTGTGCTGGTCATTATGGAAATGATCTGGCTGCGTCTGTGTTCTTTAATGTGCGCATTGTCAGTAAATCACACGCAGAATTTTCCCCTCCCACCGGCGCTTTTATGGAATTGCGCTCTAACGATAATTTTCCCTGTTTAGTAAATCTGGCCCTAAATGTGAAAAAGAATTAAAAAATATATATTTGCCAGGTGATTTTTAATCATTACTCATTCTCCTTTTTATCCATTAGCCAGATGTTTTCCTTTTTCCAAAGACATTCTAATCATTCATCAGAAGTAAATCACATTGAAACATCTTTCTATGTGTTAAATCAAAACTTCCATGTGTTTACGACTCAACATATTTTGCTCTTTTCTAACTTACATTACACACATGGACAAATTGGGTTTTCTACATGTGAAATGTAATTAAAATTTTAAATGCAATTATTTTAAATGGTTTAAGTTGAAGCGCTCCAATAAAGGGTTAAAGATGCAGACTTGTGATACTGCCGTCCCTGTGGTCACACATTTGGTTACTTTAGCCATGATGTGGCCACTGAGCGGCCAAAAATGAGGCTAACAGATGATGTATGTTGGTCTGTCAGATGGAAAGGCGCCTTGTTGGCAATGTTCATCCATCATGGTGCCCGGCCATCCATTTAGCCTCTGACATTACACGAACCAAACAGCCTAATCCAATTGCTCACACTAAAGGGACAAGTTTAGGGTGATGGGGTGACTCTTCTTAGGGGGAACAGTGGGTCTCTTTGGACTTTCTTTATAATGCACTTTTTTTTTAGAAATGTAAAACTTTACTCCATGAATGTGAAAATGATAATGAATGAACAAAGCCAATGATCTTTTAAATAAATGTGTATCTGAAATTCATTCTTGTAAGCAGACCTGCAGATTTGTGTCTCTCTAATGAATGTGTGGGTGTATATAATGATTTGTCCACCTTCTTAATGATGAAGTCAGACCCCATTAGTCTACTGAACGCCTCTGTCTCCTCAGGCACTGGGGTGTCGCCACTGTTTCCCTCTGGGACGGATGACCTCTGACTTCAGCAGCGTAAAGGTTGTCTCCATAGGGAACCCTGCAGCTTTGGGGGCATGTTCCTGCTGAGAGAAGAAAGAAGCATGTAAACACACAGTTGGAGATTTCCAGAAAACAGTCAGGTTAGACGGTGAAAGTGTTCGTTCCAATCAAAAGCCAATCCCAACCAATACACATCCATTCATTTATCATGAAGTACTGCATGATTATATCTTAAACTGTCAACCTTGCTTTCAAAACTCTGATTTAAAATTAATTTGATAAATTTAAAAAGCATTGGGAAACTTCCATATTCCCCCTAAAAATGTTCATTTTGTTTCGGATTTTAGTTATATATGTATTCATTTATGTTTTTACTATATATATATATATATATATATATATATATATATATATATATATATATATAAAACTTTTTTCAATATTGAAAATAGTTGTGTTGCTTTTGGGTGATACTTTTTTTCAGAATTTTTTGATGAATAGAAAGTCCTTATTTGAACTTTTTTTGTAATATTACAACTATTTTTCCTGTCACTTTTGATCACTTTAATGCACTTTTCTGTTCATTTATTAACATTTATGTTTTTTATTTCTACAAAATCACTGTTTTTAACTGTTTATTACTTGAAACTACAAATCATAATTTTTTGAAAAAGGCAAATCAGGCTTTTTATTTGCTGTTAAGTGTTGGTATGGAAATCTGAGACAAGATGGCTGACAACACACAATGTTAGATTCTCTCTCATAAGAAGAAGAAAAAACATCTTTATCTTTATTGATTTCATATATGCCACTCCCTTCTCAACATCCAACACGAGCGTTTTTAGCACTCTGAGAGTCTTGTCAAAACCATATTAATTTCAGTAATAAGTAACAAGTGATTTATGGTGTATTCCATAGCTGTCAAACTAAGTGCAGGAAAACACAGAGCGCTATTATATAAGGCAACCATGATGAAGATTTTCATTTCAAACTGGTAGGAGCAGTCTGGAGGCCCTGGGATCTGTTTGTGCTTTGTTTAAAACCCTCTCTCACATTTGTTCAGCTGGGTTGCTTTTCTTGGCATCAAAAACCATAAGGGCCCAGCACTGCAAAATCCAATTCCCCCTCACCCAGGTCCTCTTTTGGCTCCACTGACGGTCTCCACCTTGCCAAGAAAAGATGAGGAAATATAGATGTATATGTAATGTGAAAAACACATTGTAGTTCTAACTTTTGCATTAGGACACATATTTGTTCTGCTCAGACTCTGATGCTGTTAAAGCCCCCATAATGCATTGCAACATCAGGAGAGCCCATAGCAAAATTTTTGTGGTTACTTACGGGTATATTATTCTTCCGTGGAATGTGTAACTCTTTGTTTCAAGGGCATCTAGTTTGTGATTCATGGAATGGAGGGGTGTGTTGGACATGTAGTCATTAAGTCTAAGTAAACAATGACTCTGTAAGTACGTTGAAAATAAGGGCTCTTCTGTTCATATGATAAGAGGATGTTTATGTAGTATTCATCAGGCATGTTGACGACCCATAAACATCTTTGTGGGTCTCTTTTGTTGTTGCTTTTCTCTACTTTTTTTCTCGTTCTTATGGCATATCTAAACGCATTATTCAGCAAACTGATGTTTGACTCATGGATTAGAAACACATCCACTCCATTTATCCACTCATATAACATGTGGCCTCTAACTAACTCTCAAGGGTTTTCTCTCTCTCCCCCTGGGCCATTTTTCTTGCTCATAGCTCAGACTTGTAGAAGTAGATTAGATTTAAACTGATGCAGGCCACAGACACCCCTTTTCCACCAAGGGTGCCTAAAACCAACTGGTCTCGAGCCAGAAACTGGTAACGTTAGTGTCTGTAGGATTATGTCTGCATCAAATAAAGTTTCAAAAACATCTCATTCTGACAAGAATGTTGCAAAACAAAACTATATTGTTTATAATAAAAACACCTAATACTGCGACAATGCAAGCAGCTCAGTCCTATTATTTTCCTCATCGTTCTAAAATAAAAATAAAAATATTAAAATAAAAACTATAAAAATATACATAATAAAAATATTTGTATTCATCAAGGATGCATTAACTTGATCAAAAGTGACAGTAAAGACATTTATGTTTCTATTTCAAAATTATATTTTCAAATAAATGCTGTTCTTTAGAATTTTCCATTCATCAAAGAATCCTGAAAAAAAAGTATCATGGTTTCCACAAAAATATTAAGCAGCAAGCTGTTTTAAACATTAATAATCATAAATATTTCTTGAGCACCAAATCAGGATATTAGAATGATTTCTGAAGGATGTGACACTGAAGACTAAAGTAATGGATGCTAAAAATTCAGCTTTACCATCACAGGAATATTTTCCTATATTTTTATTTTTCCTCCTATATTTTTACATTGTTAAAATATATTGAAATAAAAATGTTGAGAAATGGCATATTATTTCACAAAATTACTGTATTTGCAATCAAATAAATGCAGCCTCTGTGAGTATTTTTTAAATAAAATTTTTTGTCATCATAAGCTGTAACGAACAGGAAATATATGATATAATATATATTTTAATAAATACATTAGTAAATAATAAAATAATACTAAACAATATTTATTATATTATGTGTTTGTGTGTATACATACTGCACATGCTCACCAAGGCTGCAATTATTCCATCATCCAGTAAAAACTGTAATATTGTGGAACATCATTGCAATTTATAAGTTTTCTATTTAAATACATATATTATAAAATGTAATTTATTTGTGTGATAGCAAAGCTGAATTTTCAGCAGCCATTACTCCAGTCTTCAATGTCATCATTCTTATATGCTGATTTGGTGCTTATTGGTGCTTATTATTCTTATTATTATTACCAACTTATGACAATTGCATCAAAAGTGGCGTTTGATATTTGGATGTTAAAGTGTGTTTTCAAAACAAGCAAGACAACAGTCACTTTTTTATATCCAAATGTCACACATCAGGTGTGTTGGTGGCGCCATTTCAGATCGAGTGCCAGCATGAAGTGAATCTGAAAGGCGCCAGAGGTCTCATCTATTCTCATGGCTGCTAGTCCATTTGGCGTGACCCAGACTTGCGGGATTTATTTCATAGGGGCATCGTGATAGATGATTTGCGAGGACACGTGCAGTCAGAGACTGTGGAATGAGAGAACGTGGTGTCCTGGATAGCAGAGGGTAGGTGTCAAAATGTTTATCTCCACCACGTAGAGAACATATGACAAAGCTACATACCACTCTATCCTCACAGCTCCCAAACAGTGTATTATTAACCCCACACATCATTTTGAAAGAACTGTGGCAAAGCCTTGAATAAATCATCTAGCTCATCAATCCAAACCAGATGAGCTCTGAAGAAGCGGCTGAGTCTTTAAATCAAGCCAACATGAAGTGACATTTGGTGTCACTGCTAAATCAGACACAAGACATGCCCAGAGTCAAGTCTGACACTTTAAGCTTGATCAGAAGAACCCAGAGCAGGTCAGATACAGGTCAACACAGTACACAAAATGAGATCATACTGAATTTCACTGTGAGTCACTGCATGTCATTTTAATTTGGAACATTCCCCCTTAGATGCTGAACAGAATTCTTTTCTTTGATAATGTCTCTAATAATTAATTAGCACGATTTTTGTAGATAAAATATCTGGAATGACATGAGAGACAAACATGTTTTCCAGTGGAAAAAAAATATTTTTCATATAGTGAAATGTATGATGATCACAGGCTGTCAAGTATGACTGCAATTTTTGCTTCGGGTTCATAAAAAAAATAAAATTAAAACAATATAATATATATTTTAATATTATAACATATTATTATATATTATATTCTATAATAAATTAAAACTTAAAATGTATTAGGTGTGGATTTTATCTCTGGTAATTGCTAAATAAAAACTGTATGCCAGGAAATGAAATGAAACGAAACAAAACAAAACAAAACAAAACAAAACAAAACAAAACAAAACAAAACAAAACAAAACAAAACAAAACAAAACAAAAAACAAGGCATGACACCCCTGCTAATTTTCATATTAAACAATACTAAACATAATTAACATCTGAACCCCTTGGGAGCTGGAAATCATTTTGCACTGTGTTATTTGGTCATTTGTTTGTCGATTTTTTTTCTTCATCAAGGAAGGAAGGAAATTATGGCTCAGGGGCTTCGGTCCAGCTGCATCTGGTATTTTGTACAGCTTGGCATCCACACTGAGGTTACTAATGGATCAATATCTATGAATTACAGGAGGAAGATTCCTAGACAACATGTAGTGAAGTTCTGGAGCAAATTACACAGTGCTTCTTATAGCCATTGTAAATTCTAACAGTACTAAAAGCAATCACAGACAAAGGAACATTTTTCCAAAAACAATGTTAGGTCAAAATTTATATTAATGAAAAGCAACTCAAGAAATGAGTCACATTGAATTTCATGAAATTTCACATTTCGCTAGTTAACGTCACATCTCAAAATTAGACTCAAACTCCTTTACATCTGGTGACTGATCATCTTGAAAAAAGCTATGTTCTTTCCCCTGAGGTACATGAATGTAAAAGGTTTGCTGCTTTTTTCCCCTCATTGAACACTAATCACTGAAATAAAGGACGCTGAGTGAGGAGTACAACTGGGATTTCAGAAGTGTATAATGGATTTACAGCGTGCACCTATCCTACGGGATAGTTTGCGAGCCGAGAGAATCGCTATGAAGGAGCAGAGATTATATTCTACACACGTTCAGCTGTTTTCGCTGGCACAGGTCTGTGTTTACATAGCTGTGGGAATGGTGAGAGATGCCATGCTCAGTTGTGGAAATCCACTGTGCTTGTGGAAACCGAAAAGCTGCCTACCTCAGCCCTGAGGTGACAAGCCACTTCCAAACTGGTTAACGGAGTTTAAAACCCAAAGCTTTTAAGCACAGATGTGCCTCTGCCATTTTCTCTGTTTAAAGTAACTGTCATTGCAGTGTGGTTTGTTTCCACTTAATCTGTGAGATCAGACCATTGAATATGACCAAGTACCTTGTCTGGAGATTATGATTGATATAAGCAAGAAAGATGCCATAGATATTCATAGTGCTGTGTTAAGTAGAGAATCTACTTGTGTGTTTGTAAGTAGGCACTAGGAAGCCATCTGTCAGGCCAAATATGGCAATGAGAAAGTATATTTGGTTGGAGAAAGTGGGGAGAAGGTCCTCTGTGATTAATTAGAGATCCTGATGGCAAGGACAGGTGCAGTCTGGAGAGAAAGAGAGAGAGAGACTGGTGAACAGTCCTTTGGGAACAAAACACTCACACACACCAACACTCACTCACACAGACAACATTCTATCTGAGCACTTAGAAAGGGCACCTCACTTTAAGAGCTAACACTTTTAGATACACAGACACCCGTTTATCATAATGCCATTATGTTTTGCACTGCTATTCTCTGCTAAAGTAAAACGTTCTACTAGAGAAAAATATATAAGTCTAACTTTGTCTGTGACACTTTTGCAATGAGTTAATAGTTAATAGTCTTGTTTTGTCTAGTGTTTTGCTTAATTTTGTCTAGTGTTTTTAGTTTTGCCTTGTTTAGTGTCTTTTGTCTGGTGTTTGTTCAGTGATTTGTTTAGTGTTTCAATTAGTTTTGTTTATGTTTTGTCTAGAGTTTCATTTTTTGTCTTGTCTAGTGCTTTGTCTAGTGTTTCCTTTAGTTTTGTCTAGTGTTTTGTTTGGATTTTCATTTAGTTGTTGTGTAGTGGTTCGTTTACTTTTGTTCAGTGTTTTGTTTAGTGGGACATTTAGTTTTGTCTAGCGTTTAGCTCAGCTTTGTTGTTTTGTTTAGTGGTTTGCTAAGTTTTGTTTAGCATTTGTTTAGTCTTTTGTTTAGTTTTGTCTAGTTTTTTGTTATGTTTTGTTGGGCTTTTTTGTTTTGTTTAGTGTTTGCTTAGCTTTGTTTAGCATTTGTTTAGTGTTTCATTTCGTTTTGTCTACTGTTTTATTTCATTTAGTTTTGTTTAGTGTTTTGTTTGTTGTTTTGTTTTGCCAAACGTTTTGTTTAGTGTTTGTTTTATGTTTAGTTGTTCATTTAGTTTTGTTTAGTGTTTGTTAAGTGTTTCATTTAGTTTTGTTTTGTGGCTCGTTTAGTTAGTGTTTGTGTGGTTTTTCGTTTAGTTTAGTTTCTTTTGTTTAGTGTTTTGTTTTGTTTTATTTAGTATTTAATTTTGTTTAGTTTCTTTAGTTTAGTGTCATGTTATTGCGTGTCTTATGCCATGCCAACATTCAAAATGTGTTTAACCAAGCTTACCTTATCAAGGAATATTTGGACTTTTGAAAATATTTAGATTTTGAAATTTAAGATTATGTCAGCACAGCACATTAAAGCAGATATTTTCTTCTGTGAAAGAATACTGGATTATTCTGTAATCAATTAGGAATGTTTTATTTGTTTGTGTGTAAGAGCAGCACAGGTGTTCTGCTCAAGGATCATATTTAGAATAGTGACTCTTAATGCTGACTGTCACACTACTGTGTGTTTCTAAATGCCTCTGGCCAGGCTACACATCAGTCAACAGTTACAGTGCTGAGCATGCACTTGAGTTCCTACAGGTTTGTTCAGTGTCATTTCTTGTTTGTGTGTGTGTGGCAGGGAGAAAATCAGAGAGGGAGATGACACAGAAAGACAGACAACGATAAGCGCACGTCTGAACATACTGATGCATGTAGATAAAGATCAGCTTCTACAGAGAGCTGTGCATGCTATTTGGAATGGAAGACGAATAAAAGTGAAAATAAATGGGGAAATCTTGGAAAGATGGCCAGACAGAAGAGAACAAAGAGAGAAAAACAGAGAGGTTGTGTAAATGATTTAGTGTGTACGGGAAATCCAAAAGTGATGTTAAAAGGTTTTGGTCTGAATTTACAGAATGGATTTATGAAGAACAGAATGTCTCACAGATAAGACTTTTGGTTTATTATAGAAGTCCTTATGGCAGCAAAAACTGTTTTCAACATTTATAATAATATATACACATTTGAAAAAAAAACCTTAAATATTCAACACTTTTGACTGGTTTGGGTGTGTGTGTGTGTGTGTGTGTGTGTGTGAGAGAGAGAGAGAGAGAGAGAGAGAGAGAGAGAGAATGAGCAAAAGTTTAAGCGAAGGAAAAAAGAAATGAGAAAAACTTGAATCTGGAAAAATTTAATAAGTAAGAAGTAACAAAAGAATGACAGATGTGTGGGAAAAGAAGAAGAGGAGGAGAAAAGATAAAGCACCAAAATTCCACAGAATGGCAGACAGTGAGTGAGAAAGATTAAGGAATGGTTAAGGAATGGTTATCACACAGTTACAATGAGGGACAAAACAAAACAGAGTGAGAGAGACAGAATCCTTTGTGACTAGATCTGCTTCAGGGACATGGCTATAGGGCTGGTCCCAGCAAGACCCCATGTAGAGTGTTTTCCCTGAGCAGCCATTTCTCAAAGTTTCTCCTAGAGGTGAGGACAGAGGCTGTCTGGCACATGCTCAACAGATGTCTCTCCAGGAACTGCCTTTTAACTACAGGGACAAAACTATCTGTATTGCCAGTCTGGACACTCCAACGCTGAGAGTAATTACCCTAGAAAACCAACCAATGGATCAAAGATTCATTTCAGATTTAGTTAGAACTGATAGAAAAAGGAAAAAAAAAAAAATCAACTTCATGCATCATTGCTTTATGTTTTAAGAGTCTGTTTTCTTTTACCTGTCATTTGAGGCTTAACTATTTGTATAACCCTGATTACTTTGAAATGAGTATTCATTGCTCCAGGATTGCATTATTGGGTTCACAGACAATGACAATTCTTCTTACTGTATGATCTATGATTAAGCCCAGTAATGCACTCATTTTAACCGACTGAACTATAAAACACAGGGTTCATCATCAGGCTCAGGCATGTGTGTGTGTTACACCATCCTTAAGAGTTCAACCCTAAAATAAAATGTATAATCATGTTTTGCAGAATGTTCAAACCTGAAAAATAGTTAAAATAATGTTTTCTTATGTAAAATATATCTGCAATCTGAAAAACAAGATGTCTAGGGGTTAATTAACCCAAAAAGCAACACATATCATATAGCGTTGCAAATGCAATTGACCTCAATGAGCCATGACTCCTCTAGAGAGGTGAACTTAGTCCGGAGAGAGCAAAGAAACAAACAAACTCCAAACAATCTAATTAAACAATTATACTTTTACCAATCAAAATTGCCCTAATTGGCACAATGGGATAGGGAAATAAAGGCAGCTAACTAGCTAAATTGTTAGTGAGACAAAAAGAAAGCAAGACTGAAAGTAAATGGCTAGCAAGCAAGAAAGAAAACACCATATGAATGTCAATGAACTTTTTCTTTTCTAGATCCTCTGGTTGTGGGTGGTCACAGGTAGAGGAGGAGGATAGAGGTTCAGGGTTTCACGGCTGCCAGCTTTCACGCCAAAAGCAAAGCCCTCCCCTAAGAGTGTCCTGTGACCGCTGGGTCAGAGAGGGATCAGGAGAGGGGCAGAAACTCAAACCCAGAGAGACTGAATGGGGAGAGCTAGACTTCCTCCTGATCTTCACCTCAGCTTGATGCACAGCCTATTAGAGGCGCTCATGGTCTCACAGGCTGGCTTATCTCAGAAACATGAGAAAAGCTGTTTGTCAGGGGAGAGGGGTGCTATTCCTCCCAAAATCTGCTTTGGATTTTGGTAACAGCCTTCGGTTCATTTTAGCTCTGAGTACTTGCAGAGGCTTCACATAATTGAAGTGTGCTTTGCATTGTCTGATGACAGTCATGTTTATGTTAAAACAAAATTTTAATCTAAATTGTATATAAATACATTTTGAAGCACTAAATTTCACTCATTTAATAACAAAACAAAAAGGGCCAATGACAATGCAGATTTGGCTTGTCTTTCTGGGACCTTGCTGTGTTTCATCTGAGAGTAACTGAAGATCAAATGAACAAATAAAAAATAAAAAAAATACAAACCAAAGGAAACAAACAAAATAACTCAAAAGAAAACAAAAACAAGTCAAAAGAAAACAAAACAACAACAACAACAACAACAACAACAACAAAAAACACAAAAGAAAACATAAAACAAAACAAAAACATAGAGCAAACACAACAAAACAAAACAAACCAAAACAAGGCTACTAGAAGTCATTCAGCCCTAATAAATGCTAAGAGAATCTCAGTTTGATATTCAACGTCTCAGTTTCTCTACATTTCCCCCTCTACATTTGTATTCCCCCTTTCCCTCCTTCCTATCCTGACTCACTGGCCTCAGCTTCGCCCTTGGCTCTATTATACGACTGTGACATTCCACAGGACAACCTGGAGCTCTATGACGCCCTTCACTTCCTCCCTGCCAAGATGGGAAAACAACCTTCACTCCAAGAAGCCTTTGACCTCAGCATCCAAACAAGAAAATCAAGACTAACCTACACATGCTGCAGATTAGCAGCTATTTCCAGAAATATGAAAATTGTATTGTGGCAAAACAAAGGTATTTAACGTGCCGTTTAGTGGTTTTAAAAGAAAACAACTGTCTGAAAAATTTAGAGAAGCACATGATCAAGTGCACAAGTAGTCAGGGTAGATGCATTTGAGACAGTCCTTGGGGTGGTATGGTGTCGTCTTTCATTTTTTCCTTCCTTGTCACTGTTTGTTTCTCAGCATTCCTCAGTAAACATCAACCCAGAAGATGAGACCCTACCCTACCCCCCATCCTAACCAACCATGCTATTCTACCACCCAAGGCCAAGGAGGAAACAATTTAGATATTTGCTTGGTCCTGTCCACAACCACCCACAATTTGTTTTACATTCCAATCAATGATCTTGCACAGTTCTGGTGACTCTTCCAAGTATCAGTGCTAGTCTCATCCCATGTTTTGTTTGTTTAGCCAGTTTCATAAGTACTGAACTGAAATGCATTGGGTTAATATTGGTTTAAAGAGCGTCAAGAGACAATGATGTTAATGAGAGATCTGGCATTAACAGCCAAAGTTGATGCTGTGGTTTTAGTCAAGAGCATGATGAACTGTAAAAAAATGTAGCAGTGGCAATGACGACAAAGAAAGTAAATCAGGTGAAAAACCGCACTTATAAAAATTCCAAACTACCAATGAAAGACTGGGAACAATGTGTGACCATGAGTCCCTCAATTCTGAAACAACATCTCCAGCAGCACTTGGCCTTTTAGTTCACTGGAAATGAAAACTCAATTTGCACTCATTATATGGAAAACTCCACAGCAGTTCAGTTGTACTCAACTGGAACCAAAGAAACAACTCGCAAGCCTGGTCCTGCACACTGACTTCTGCAGCTCTATAATGACGTTGATTGTTTAAACATGCAGTTTTCTCATAAAGCATAATTTAAATGACAGCAGCAAAATGTCTGAGCCCATGTCAAAAAATTATATATTTATTTGATCAAAAATACAGTAAAACAGTAATATTACAACAAATAAAATGCAGTTCTTGTGAATTAATTTTGGATGGTTGTCCCATGTTCCTTCAGAAATCATTTTAATATGCTAATGTGGTCTCCGACTTTCTACCATTTAACAGTGAAACCTCAAAAACATTGCTCCAGTTATGAAAGTTCCCTTCTGTTAAACAGACTGTCCATTTCCAACAAGCATAATCTGACCTAATTGAGGAAACCTTGCAAACCCTTGGCTCGGTTTTTAGTCCTTGACATTAAGTCCCTGAAATCATCTGTATCCGGACCTCAAAAGAGCAGCTGACTTCAGTATGTGCAGCAAACTTCCGTCCTGTCAATTACATCCAGAGAACAACGCTAATTAAAACCTCACTAATAGGGCATAGAAGGGACCAGATTGACTTTATGTGATGGGCAGACCAGGCGGTGAAGTACTTAAGTGTGCTTGACCTGTTTTGAGAGTAAGTCTGGATCCTGCATCAAGAGTCTAATTAAGGTTAGATTGGAAGTGAACTCGGTAGGGATGAACTGAAGCAACAAGACTCCTAAAAGGGATTAAGGAGGAACAAGAATACACTGACTTTCCATTCGGCCTGACAAAAATAACAAACAGCAGAGGAGTCAAGTCCATGTGTGTGCATTTTTCAAGACTCTCAAACATAAATATTACACTTAGGTGCACAACTCATTCTGTACGGGATACAACAAACAAAAAAAAAATCTTAAACTGTATGGCTTCTTGAGGTGATCAGACTCACAATTTTCACATGGTGCATGATAAAATTAGCAACACCACTGAAAAATGTACTGAAAAATGTATTGGTAATAGAAAGGACATTTTAGCTGACTCAGGCTGCATGTATGGGGCAATGTGTTTTACCCAGAGTAATAAGACCCTGTTCTCTACACATCAACAGGCTCTTTGTTTTGGTCAAAGGGCAGAGTTTAAGTGTGTGGGGTACACAGAAACCAGGGTGCATAACTGGCGCTGGTCTGACTTACGAGTTAACACCCCCTCCCACCTCTTAATGAAACATTAATGACTTCTTGCCATGCATTCTTGCCAAGGGCTGAATATGCAGGGAAGAAATGAAAAGAATCCATTGGGTTTAGTTTTACACAGACAGTAGTCATCTGAAAAGTCTTTAAACCTACTGACCTCCTCACATGCTACAAAATGGATTACTGGGTCACAACCCAAACCTCAGACTATCGATTCTGCTACAGCGTGAAGGAGTGATTTATCCTGAATCATCACGTGTACAATGGATAACTCATGTGCTACATGAGGCGTCATGGCTATTTGAGTAAATCCGTTTTTGAAATTCTAACACCCTGAATGTAATTAAATCACTCGCTACTTTTGGCAGGGTTCGGATTCTTAGCTAGATTGATTAAGACTGCAGTGTGAAACATATGTGTAGTTCATTGACTTTGAAGCCATCTTACACCAACTTTGAAGCAGCAAGGACAAAGAAATCAATGGCATGTCAGTTCGGAATGCAACATGATGTTGAGTTTGACACTGTTCTACTAAAAAAAAAAAAAAAAAAAAGTCAATGATACAGTATTTTTATTTTGTCTATTTATTTATTTATTTTCAAAATTTACTAAAAAATCTAATTAATGCATAAAGGTGACTTGCATACACGTTTTCTTTAAGCATGTTTTTAAATTCTGAATTAAAATTCATTCTAATTGAGCAAAAATAAAAATAAAAAAGGCCAGGGTGATACAATTATCCTGATATCACCATGAAGAAAAAGCATCACTCAAATCATTCAACCATGTAATTTAGCTTGAAATTTATTTTTTCTTTCTTTCTTTCTTTCTTTCTTTCTTTTTGTTCTTAAAAATATATATATTTTAACAAAACTGATTCACAAATTTTTAATACTTTAAAAACATTTGTCTGCCAAATCAAAGTAATGTGATGTCACTAAAAAAAATAAAAAAATACAGAAAATTACAATAGAATATAATATAATATAATACAATCAAGACCTGCTGACCCTCATGATGGTCAAGGTCAAGATTCATGGTCAAGGTTAAGATTCTTAAAATATCAGATACTTTGACCATTTCATGACAAAGCAAAAAAAAATTAACTTTTTTAAATATTTTATACATTTAATACATTTATATATTTAATACATTAAAAATGTGTACAGACACATTCAAAGTGTTAAAAAAAGTGTTATTCTTGTGATTTTTTCTTGTTAATTACACATTTTGAGTCATTAAACAGATTTTTTTTTCCTTGAAAATGGTATAAAAGCTTTTCAAATCCACAGAAAATCAATATGAATAAAAAGAGAACATTTATAAGATTTTGGAACATGCTTTAAACTATACTTTCCTTTATCATGGTCAGTCTTATACGTCACTAAACCACAAAAATCTGCGTTCACCAATCCCAAAATGGCAGCTAGGAATAGACTGACCCCTCTTATTCAGATGTGTGCTCTGCCGAGTTAATCTGCACTTCCCTTTGCTCCCAGCATGCGTATAGTCTTACCTTTTATGCCCCACTGTAAATAGGATTAGTGTTTCAGTTGTCTGTGGTATACATAAAGGCCTAAAGTGCTGTTAGGGGTCCTTGTCTGTGAAGAGCAGGTGGAGAGAGGAAAGAGAGATAGGGACAGAAAACGATCTACAAGCTGACTCTACGTTTCCAATTGTGGGAGGTGTGCGTGTGTATGTGTGTCAGTGTGTGTACGGACTTAAGATGAATAGGAAGATAAGCCCCTGAGATTAAAATGTATAGTAGAAAGGGGTTTCTCCTGTCATTGTGTATGTGTTAGGGGCAGCTCTGTGAATTAGGTCAGGGGCCCAGGCCGTCTGCTGTCGAGAGCTGCGGAGCCGGTTCTGTCAAGGTGTCAGAAAAGTGATGTTTTTGTACTCTAAAGCTGTAAAGTGAACGTCTCAGCGCAAACACACACAGTAACAAGGTACTGATGGACCGGATAGACAAGACTGCCGGCTGAAGAAACTCAGCTGGGTAGCATTAACCTGTCAACCTTCCAGTTAATGCATTGAACTAATTGCACATTGAGACATCTATAGGATGGGAATTCTGAATTTGCAATAACTATTTGATTGATATGAATCAAAGCTCTCTGCCTCTAATTTTAAATCTTCAATCAAACATGGCAAGGATGGAGTGTAAGTGCCCTTAAGCGAGCCACTTCACTTCGGGGAGCCTCAAGAGAGCAGTAATTCTCCCTGAATGTCTTTTCTTCCCAGACTTTCACAGTACCAGACAACTGGGGTGCTCTTTGCCCTGAAAATATGGTGTGTCAAGACTTGTTGCATCAGGTTTGATGTCAATGAAATGCAGTGTTATTGGTTCACGCATGTCTTGTCACTGACGTCAGGCTTGGTGTGGTGTGTGTTGACACTTCATAATTAAATATATAAAAGTGCATATGATATTTGAGAGCTACGGGTGATTTTGTTTGTAGACCAGTTTTTTGTCATCATTTTATTTATTTATTCTTAAAATTCTAGAATAAAATAATGAAAATGAATGGAAAAATTAATAAGAACAAAATGTTGGTTCAACATTCAATTTTGTTAAATGTGAGCCAAAATCACCACAATTAAAAGAACCAAAGACTTAAACTACTTCAGTCTGTGTGCACTGAATTTATTTAATACACAAGTTTCACAATTTGAGTTGAATTACTGAAATAAATGAACTTTTCCCACGACATTCTAATTCATTGAGATGCACCTGTAAACTCGAGTTAAAATGTAGTGAGATGTAAACTCAGAATTCCAAGTTTATACCTCACACTTTTGACTTTTCTCAGAATCTTTAGGCTATATATATCTTGCAGATCTGCGTTTATATCTCATAATTCTGAACTGAACAATTTTCACAATGAAATTCAAAATAAATATTGAATTCCAGCTCTTGGTGTATTTATAGTCAATATTACTTAAAGTTTCTTTCCTTAAAATCCATATGTATAATTATCTAAACTTAGCTACTGTTCAAAAAGTGTTTGGTAATGCTAGAAATAACTAATAAAATATTGTCATAAATTGATTTTTTTTTTTTCCTATTGACTATCAATTATGGCTGCATTTACAGAAGAAATAAAGCATGGCTGTATTTTAATGTCCCCAGAAAATAATTCGAGTGTGAACGGGTTAAGATTCTAATTTCTCCACTATATCGCACCAATCAATGTGTGCTTTTGCGCATTCATTCGTCCGCTGTTGTTTAATTTACTTTAGACCCCACGGAGAATGAGAGAGCAGAAGCAAGAATGTGAGTGAGTGTGTGTGTGTGTGTGTGTGTGTGTGTGTGGAGGGACTGGAGGGGGCCGCGCGTCTGAGCCAATCAGCGGAGAGCATCGCTCATGTCATTTCAGCGCACTGAACACACAGGCTCTTTAACTGACTGCAGACTGCGTGTTTACTCATCGCAGCTGGGATTCAAACTCGCTTTCTGTGTCTCCGCTATGCTGACCCATTGGTTCGCGCTATTTGGATACTGAACAGCTCCACGTCCTCTAAAAAGACAGCTGGTTTTCTATCTGTCATCTGGACTCGAGCAAATGACACAGTTTGTGAATATTTTATAACAGCAACGGAAATAAATCAACTCATTTCGTCCCCGTAAGTATGTTTGTGCATTACTGTATGCCCTTACTGCATTGTTTTGTTTCTAATTGATAGAGGGTCGTATAATGTCGATTTCTAGCATTGTAATGTGCAAAAAACACGGGGAAATCAGAAACAATATTTTTTCAGCTGCGTAGGCATGAATTAAAGGTAGGCTACCATAATGGAAAGCAAAGAAAGTGCGTTAAGTTTCTATACGCGTGTGGGTCAGTGACAAATGAAAAGATATTATGAAAACGATTTTTATTTTTTGGGCCAAATTAAAAATAATAATAATAATAATAATAATAATAAACATTTTATTCATGTTGTTTTTGTATGTTTTAAAACTAAATTATCTGATGACCCCAAAATGTCAAGTGGTCTAACCATGAAGTAAAAAGTACAAAAATACGTAGTCAAAATATCAGATCTTTTGAAAATACCAATGACACAGAATTACGGGGAATCTAAAGTAGTCCGCCCTGTTTTATGTTTTTATTTTCACAAGCAAACAAATAGGCTTTCTGCATGTTGGTTACACTACACTGACTTTGGTTTGCCAGACAAAATTAATAGTATAAAAACAAAACTGCTTTACTTTTTAAAAATAAATAATGATAAAAGAAAATACCGACAGACATAGTCTCCGGTTAAACCGCTTAAATAGAAGATATTTTACTTAAAGATCCGCAATTCAATGTTCAGAAGTCCAAAGCATTGAAAACATTTGTGTATCCATGACATTTCAATGCATTTAACTGAATAACTTGACTAATGAAAAAAAAAAAAAGAACTGACTGAATGAACACAAATGATTCAGGATGCAACTACATTTTTGTGAAAAAGAACTCGTGTAACATCGCTTAAACTATAGAAACGCCGTACTTTACCGACCAGCTATAGTGCGTAAATACGCACGGTGAGTTACAGCATATGGATGTCTGGTGTGAAGCCCTGCGGGTCTCCAGATGTGTGTAAACACACACACACACACACACACACACACACACACTCAGCTGTTCCTTGTCACTCAGGTCTCTACCGGCATTAAAGTATCTCTCTTTCCTGTCAATCAGGGTGGCGTTTGGTCTCCTGACATGTAGCTCACCGATCCATGACCCAAAGACTCACCTTTTCCACAATAAAAAGAAAAGAATGCTGTTAGTTGTTAAACACTAGCCGTTGGGGACTATTTCCATATAAGGCGAAAGACACTCTACCTCCTCGGTTCTGTGTGAAAGATTTCTGCGGCCGCGAATTTGCCTTTCATTGTCTTACTATATCTTTAATGAGAGTAGTATTTTAATAATAATAATAATAATAAAAAATACACTTTAAACCGCTAATTTCCATCTGTTTCTTATTTTTGAGCGAGAATAATGAGCGAGTAGCTACTTTATAAATTAGGTGTTGGTGTCCTCTAGCGGTTGCTCTGCTAGTGAAGATTTGGCCTGACGATGTCGTCATGAGTCCGTTGCTCAGCAACAGATACGAAAAATATGTCAGAACAACCGTCAACTTACATTAACTTAATACATTATTCATCAGTTTTATAAACCTAGTCCACCTTAAAATTATATTTTATCCCGTATGTACAGGATTATTTAACCCAAAAATAGTCATCATCCACTCACGTTGGCTAGCGTTTGGCAGAATGACAGCCTTGCATCAATAAAAATTAATTTTGTTCCACGTAAAAAAACATTTGACTGTCAAGGATGAGTAAATAACACCAGAATTAGCAGTTTTGAGGTGATCTACTCCTTTAAGCAATGCCTGGTATTTTAAAAGACACTCCATGTGGGAGTGAATGACAAACCAGTTAACTAGACCCCTGGGGCTTCTCAGGTGACTTGAGTGGAAGCGGCAGATTTCCAAATGTTGCACCGAACAGAGATCTGAGATTGTTATGTAAAGACTCGGTTAATAGATGAGCTATTACGACCACATGTGAAGCTTGGTTTCAGCTGACGGTACTAGAGAGTGATGAAGTGTGTCCTCTTGCTTAAATATCTCTCAGCTGTGTTTGGAGTTGCTGTTGGGTTGTGCAACTGATTATTATGGAAATGGTTTCAAAAAAAAGAAATCAGGATTCTAAGGTAAAGTAATAATTTAGAGCAGGGGTGTCAAACTCAATTCCTGGAGGCCGGAGACCTGCAGAGTTTAGATGCAACCCTAATTAAACACATCTGATCCAGCTAATCAAGTAATTTAGGCTTATTTGAAAACTACATGGTTTGTGTGTTGGAGCAGGGTTGGAACAAAACTCTGCAGGGCTGCGGACCTCCAGGAGTTTGACACCCCTGATTTATACAATGAGTAGATATATGAATTTCTGTGTGGTTACATCTTGAACAAATTTGCATGTCTTGGACATAAAATAAAAGTTTGGGTTGGTTAAGCTAGAGCTGTGTTTGGAACTTAGCCTATATGATAGATGAATTTGTCTAGTATGTGAAATAGATGGATATTTGTGTGAGAACAAGTCCGTGTATGTGCGTGTAGCTACAAGAACGACAGAAAGAGTGATTCTAACACCAGATTCTGGCTGACAGGACATGCTCTGAGGAGTGCTTGTATATATATCTGTGTTGATTTACTAGTGGCGAGCAGAGGAGGTTCACAGTGGCCCGTTTATGCTGGGAGGCCCTGACGTGAGCTCACCTATGCAAATCACCCCACAGCTCAAACATATTCAGCAACTTTCTATCTGCCTGGCCTGTGAATGCTGCCAAGCATGGAGAGGGGGCCAGAGACAAGCTGCTCTCTTTAGTTGTGCTGAAAGAGTCAAAGAGTCAGATTCTGATACAGGCCAGCTGGTATTTAAACTAGCAACCCCTTCAAACCCCTTCTTAGACAACAAATATTTCCTGAGTTAGCAACGAGAACAACATCAGCAAAGCCAAATAGTCTAAAGCGATGCAAGTCAATGCTAGTAGCTGTTTGAAGCTCATAGTGCCATTGTAGTCTTTAGTGCCAGGGTAATGATAACAACAATAAAAGAAAAAGGCAGGAACATGGTCAGCCATATTTGCACCTTGGCTCAAAATGACTCTGAGATGTTTTCTTTTAACTGAAAAGTTTGGGCTCTGTAAGATTTTATTTTTTGAGAGAAATTAATACTTTTATTTAGTAAGGACACATTAAATCTATCAAAACTGACAGTAAAGACATTTAGAATGTTACAAAATATATATATTTCAAATACATGCTGTTCTTTTGAACTTTCTATCCATCAAAGAATCCTGAAAAATGCATTGCGGTTTCAACAAAAATATTAAGCGGCACAACAGTTTTCAACATTGAAAACACTGAACATAAGAAATGTTTCTTGACAACAAAATGACCATAGAATGATTTCTGAAGGATTATATGACACTGAAGGCTGCTGAATGGCTGCTGAAAATTCAGCTATATAGGAATACGTTTAAAATATACTAAAACGGTTATTTTAAATTGTAAAAAGTTCACAATATTAGAGTTTAAGGGTATTTTTGATCAAATAAATGCAGTCTTAAAGGATTACTTTCAGAAACATAAAAAAAAAAAAAATTTTACCAACCCCAGACTTTTGATCAATAGTGTAGCAAGCAATACAAAGTCCTATTGAAAGCTAAGGAAAGCCGATTAAATGTGAGCACAGAAAAACTGAGAAAATGGAAATACAACGCAATGACTGACAGCTTGTAGGTCAACGCGCTTGTCTGGCTCGATGTGGGAGATGCTTGAGTTGTTTCTAATTACTCGGCGCATGAAAAATGAAACACAAATGTCTGGCCTTGGCTCGCTCACGAAACCAAATCATATTCAGGGACATGTTGTGGAACAGAGGGTCGATATTAAAACACGTCATATTCCACAATCTGAGTTGAAAGAACACATAAGGGAGGAGACAAAAATTGAGTTATGAGAATGAGGTAAGGAGTCGTCGATCTTTTGCAAAGCCAAGGGATCAGAGCAATTGATTTGATTATTTTTTTTTCTTTCTTGTTTAGATTTTTGTAAATGCAAGTGAGAACAAGTTGATTTGGCATTGCAGTAATTACCCACAACAGGCAGTATCAGAGCAAGAGATTAAAGGCAGGTAATGATTTGGCTCAGTCAGACAGACGGCTGCCGGCAGCTGCCTTATAATCAGAGTGTGAGGATGAGACAAGGTAAACACGTGCGGCAGACGTTCAGCAGCCGGCCGCTTCCGACAGCAAGGAGATAAGGGCATCTCAACCATGATCGTACAGTCATCCTGACAGCTGAAAGACGTCATGCTGCTTGAATTACGGTTGTTTGGATTGAGAAGGAGCACAGATCAATGTTTCCGCTGATATGATAACTGATTGGCATCGAGATTAAATATACATTTATATTGCAACTGTAACTGTTTTATAAGAGCAGGTGTGATATTTCAGATACAGATTTATTGGCTTGTGCGCAAATCAATTTCCCGCTTCCTCCTCTGATTGCTCTCGTTATTGTTGTCACATTCCCAGGCCTTAAAATGCCAATGCTGATCAACTCGTTGAGCCAAGTCGCAAATTCAACCAGGATATTCCTATTTAAGTACATGTACTCATGAATCTTTGTTTCTCTCTCATTCACATGGTCACCAGTAATTTGCTCAAACACATTAAGCCATGGTTCTAATATGGGCGATGTGAACTCACATTGATTATGCAACATTTCTCATTCTTGACTATCCCATCATTTCATGTCTATCTCTCATGGTGCCTAAAAATAAGAGTACTGTTAAAGGAAAAGTATAGTTTGAAAAATCGTGCACTATATTCTAGTGCTTCTGGTACTATACAATAGATTTCTGTATGGAAAAGATCACA
The DNA here is from genome assembly GCA_039654775.1 of Spinibarbus caldwelli. Classification (NCBI taxonomy): domain Eukaryota; kingdom Metazoa; phylum Chordata; class Actinopteri; order Cypriniformes; family Cyprinidae; genus Spinibarbus; species Spinibarbus caldwelli. Next base: position 10,799,606 of record CM077229.1, on the reverse strand, counting down.
ATTTTAACCTTTATTCAATGAATATCAAGCCAGCTCTCAAATCTGAGCAATTTAAGTATGTGCATATTCAAATTGGATCACAAATAGTCATTATATAACATTTGGCACAAAAGATTTCAATATATACAAAGGGATATACAAATATAGATTTCTGGGTAAAACATTCTTTTAATACAGTAACTATATAAAATGAGAAATGCATTTATAATAGTATAACATGCCACAATGTTGGACATGTTTTGTAACTGCTTGAAAATTTGTTAGCTACTCATAATTATATTACCATCTAATCACTCTACACCAAGTATTAAAAATAAAAAATAAAATTTGCAGTATGTTGCTTTCACACTTTAAGATTAAGTGTTTTTTTACTTATTTTTTTTAAATATATTTTTCTAGTTATGCTCAGGTCTAAAATGTTTTGTTTGCTCGAAGTATTTCTTTGTGAGCATAATATGCATTTAAAAAATCCTTATGCAATAATTGGAAGCAATTACGAGCAATGAGAAAAATCATGTAATTTCATTGGTCAAAAGGTGTGAGAACCTTGTAACAACTTACTAATAATTGTTTTTTTGCATATTAAGTAACATAAAAAAAAAACATTTAACCTTTAAGATACTGTAATGGCTTCTTCCGCATAGCGTGGGATGGAAGACATGCTTATAAATTTTCTGTGGTTTACTAATGAATGCTCGGGGCTTTCCAGCACATTGCAACCAAACAGAGATTTTATTGTGTGCTTGTTTGGCTAGTAAAGGTATGGGAGTTTAATAGCTAGCATTAATAACAAGTTGTAAAGAATCATCCTGTGTGTTAATATGAATGAACCCCCGGAAACCAGACCGTTTGCTTTTCTAGAAAAAGAAAAACGTCAGAACGACATTCATTATCTAAACGCGTTCAGCTGTGAAATGTAACATGCAAAGGCTTGTTTTGGAGTCTCATCCTTTCTGCTTCTATGGTTTTCATGCCATGAAGCTGCTGAAATTCACACTGTGTATATGTGTGCATGCATGCAATTTACTTCAGAAACCCAGAATCTCTCAAAAGGACCCTGACATCTGTTCAGAGACAAAGGGCTTTACCTTTCAATAACACTTGTTGCTCCTCAGAGAGACTTGATGAGGATGATTATATGTTACATTCCCATGACCCAGTTCTTTCATGCCTAATGAGCCGAAATTGCCTTTTTCTCTCTCTCGCTTGAGCATCTGCAGAAGATAAACAGATTTATTTAAACATCTCACAACGAATCATAAATAAGATGACAATATACAGACCAAATTAAGATATCAGTGTCTTTACAGCACCAAATATGTGCAGTATCACTTTACAATAACCACATGCCCACAAAAAGATTAAGCTACAGAGGAAGTAAAGCTTCAGCCCAGGTTTAAAGAACAGAATAGCATTATTTTGTCAAAGGGGCCCCTGACACAGACAGGCATTATGTGAGGATTACTATATCATCCCATGGTGTTGAATTACATATCACCGCCACCCCAAAGCAGGACTATCCCAACAGGTATAAATAGCCTTGCAGTGAAAGTAAAGTACAGTCTTGTTTGTCAAAAAGTAGGGTTGGTGATTAGCACCAGGCTTGTCATGTTACCAGCTTATGAATTATGTGAAACTGGCAGGATTGTATAACACTCTATGTGTGTGTTTAAGCACAAATAATCAACCTGCCCTGGGGGTCTAGTGTCATTACTGTTGCATACTCCCCCCTTGGTTTTCTGGCTTGCATTTCCCTGCTGTGAGAGGAGTAATTACCCTCCAAATGGGGATGATGCAAGATAACATTCACAGTTGCACAATTTATCATCAGAATGACTGAAGTCTGTGTTTGGCACTCTCCGAACGGTGTGTAGGTGGCCTCCGCTGTGGCTCCAGATCGCTTACTAACACTTGACCATTTGGCCAAAAATAGGTATGCTAACTTCAGCATTTGAAAATAATTGGACATTCTTGGTTTCATTTTGGATTTTAGGACCAAAATTGCCAGTTGAAATTTAAAGTCGGCATGAAAAGGAAGCATTGACAGATCTTTTTTTGTATTGTGATATATATCAAAGTAAGGCTACGTTTACATGACAATGATGTAGTCAAACATAGAAAAGTTTTTCCCTTGCGTTTTTAAAAAGATTCACGTATACACAACATTTTTGAAAACGATTCACGTTTACACATATCAGCGAAAACTGCCAAAAACGCTGTATTACGTATGCCAGGCCAGTAGTTGGCGCTGTCACCTTGTTAGTAAACAGTACCTGTAGGGAACTGATGATTAGCTCTTTGTGGGAGGGAGTTCCATCACTAAAATCACCACACCGACTGTTGCTCTACTCCTCGTTCATAGTGATAGCAGCTTGCGCACAGACGTAAACAAACAAGCAATATGGCGAAAGCAGCGAGTAATTTTGTTTGGAGGGACGATGAAAATCGACACCTACTGCGCATGTCTACATACCTGACACATACTACGCACGCGCATAACGTCACCGTTTTCAAAGATTCCCGTATTGGGTGTTTACATGGAAACGAGAACTGTGGCGAAACTTGCACTTTGAATCCCATTTTCAAAATTATGCATTTTCAGTCCCCAAAGCGCCGTTGTCATGTAAACGAACAGGCAAAACGCATTAAAAAGTTTCCCGTTTATGGCTGAAAACTTCGTTTAAACGGCCCCTAAAACAGCTTATCCAAAAACAAAAAAACGTTGGTTCAATCCACTGGTTTTTGGTAGGATAAAGGCAGATTTGAATGCCTGAATGCGAGCTGGAGGTTTGGAGTGGGGTTTTAGCGGACAAAAAGATCAGAGAAGTCTATCATTTCGCCAGAAGGTTGAGTTATGATATTTTGAAATGATGAGGTCAAAGAATATTCAAAAATTTAAAATATACATGGATGAATTGTTCAGAATATGATCAAAATAAGATGAATTTCCATTTCACGCTGACTTTAAAACATTGTTGGTAGGTAACAAATGGCCACGTATAAAAACAACACTCACCGCTTGACTAAATTAAGTCAAACAAGTCAGTTCACTCGGCAGCCATCTTGGAAACTCCCCAGAGCAGCTATTTCCTCATGCAAGTACATCTCTAAAGGTAAAGACTGAAATATTTGTTGGTTTTACATTACAATAACATATTTGAAATCAGACATTAACATCAATATCATAAATTGCACTTCTTTAGCACAAAACCTGCAAATAAAAACAGTATTTTTCAGGCTGGTCAAGCTAACACACGTTTAAAAGTTAACAAGTAGACGCCGCCTCTTTGGAAAAGGTGATTGGCTGCTTTATCAATGGGGCAGGGCTTTCATTCTACTATTAAAAATATGATTTGGTTCTTTTAACTGTAAAGCACTACTACAGCTGAGCGTAATTATTAATGTAACATTTTGTAACGCTCATGTGAAAGGCGTCTGTGTTTTACATTCATTTCTGTAATATACATGACAATTAGCCAAAAGATTGAGTGACTAAATTGATCATTTAAAGCTCATTAGCAAAAGTTGTTTATGTAGAGCTTTCCCATCACTAAACAGGGCGCTAGCCATGCTTTGCTGTTTTTGTTATAGCCAGTGGTGTATAAAGTACCTGAAAGCCATACTCAAGTAAAAGTACAGATATCTTACCAGAAAATGATTTTGGTAGAAGTTGAAGTCCCCGTTTTGAATATTACTTGAGTAAAAGTCTTAAAGTATGTTATATTTATTGTACTTAAGTACGAAAAGTATTTTTTTTAATCTTAAACGTACTTAAGTATTGAAAGTAAAAGTACAAGTAAATGCAAAATGGAAAAGAAGCAAATAAATGTATATAAAAAATGTTGCAAGATTGTGTTCAGTTTTAACTCTTTCTTCCATTTTGTATTTTTGGGTAAGAATAAGAAGCACTTCATCCGGTTCTTATGTCTTTTATTCCAACATAAGAAAACATTTCAGGAATCTGTATCTGAAATAGCATTTTAGATGTATTTACACAGTTTATGTATCTCAGAGGGGACATGGATGCATTTAAACTGCAGTTACAGATGCATAAATAGGCCTAATGTTTTGTTTTTAATATAAAATGTTGAATCCTGATGTTTGAAATAATATAAAACATGAAAAAAAGTCAAAATGTGAAATTAAAACCGCCAGTAAGTGGCAGCATGACTGTTAATGAGCGAGTCATTGAGATTCAACCGATTCATTCAAACGGCTGATTCATTCAGAAACAAAGCAGTGTTAATGAGTGAATCACTGAATAATTTTTTATCAACTGATTTGTTCAAAAAGCTGATTCATTCAATAAGTAAACACCGTCCATTGCTCAGACAGAAAACAGTGCTGTGATCTTTGTTTGGAACTATTTTCGTTGGCAAAATTGAGCAAAAACAAGCAATATTATGTCTAAAATGTAAGTCACTTATTGCTTTACTGAACTTGTATAAAATGATTATTAAATGTTATCATGCTGATATCTGCAGAAAAACAGTATTCTTTGTGTGATATAGATTAAGTTAACTATATTAAATTATATAAATATAAAAAGCAAACAGAAGCATTTTTGCCATCTACAATTTAGAATGTCTGGAATGTTTAGTTTTAATAGACTTATAAATCAACGTGCGTGCACTCTGTGTGTGATTTGGTGATATAGCCTACTTGATAATGTCAGATCGCACATTATTACAACAACACTTAAGTTACCATATTATCGCAGACGATGCTGTATCGCACACCCCAGACTCGACTTGAGTGGAAAATGAATCATCCACGGTTGTGTGCGTACTTGTTTACACATGAGCAAGGTGTTTTTAGGATTATAGCGCCAGACCGCTGATTCGTCAAACCTGCAGTCTGTGTTCTTCTGACTATTTTGTAGTAAGTAACAAATATGCTTCGGGGAAATGTATCGGAGTAAAAGTATACATTTTAATTAGGAAATGTAGTGGAGTAAAAGTAAAAGTTGGCTGAAATATAAAAACTCAAGTAAAGTACAGATACTCCCAAAAAATACTTAAGTACTGTAACGAAGTATTATTAATTCGTTACATTACTCCACTGGTTACAGCCACATGAGTGTAAACTGACATTAGACTGTGAGGTTCGTCAACCACATTAAGTCAATGATCTCTTCATCGGCACCTGTTTAAACTGCATGCCAGGATCCGGAGCCAGGAAAAACTAACTAATGAACTAGCAAAATATATCAGGCTCATTGCTTCAACATGTTGCAGTGTATCCTCGCTAATAAAAACAAATCGCATGGACTTGTACCTCTCCTTGTTATTCCTGTCTGTTGCGCTTCCTCTGTGTGTCGACCTGGGAGTAAAATCTCCTTAATAATCACAGTCAGCAGCATTAGGAGCAGATGTTCGGTGCTCGTTTGGTATGAGGCAAATGATTGTAATTAGGAGATGTAGAGGTAAGGGCCTGTTGCTCTGAATGGAGTTTTAGGAGGGTTGTTGTTGGGCTGGGTGGTCTTCAACTCTCTACATGAGGCCCTCAAGAAATTTTTCAGACCACTTCTAATTACACATGCTTTTGTGGTTGCAGGACTTTAAATTTTGCTCTCATTATGAGTAATGAATGCACACATGTAAAACATATACACTTAAACATTAAAAATAGCTGGCTGTCAGACAAATGGCCTAGTGGACACTGTATGTGTGCCTTGTCTCTTTTGTTTGATTTCATCTTGTGCCATTTCCGGATCACATCCCCCTTAATCTTCCTGGGTGAATCTTACAAATCCTTAACATACAGTATGGGTCATATTCCAACCAAAACACATATTTGCACCTTTCAAAAAGGTACTGCGCCCCAGGGACAACTTTTGTATCTATTTTTTTTTCTTTCTGAGAGTGTATAACTTTAACATAAACTATATTTTGGTGTGAAATGAGACGTGAGCATTATTGTAGCAAACAATACAAATAAAATTGATGGGTTTGTGCATGTCTTTTATCTCATTGTTAAACTCCTGAAAGTGTATATCCTCTGCAGGTAAGCCCACCTGTGTCTGGAAAGGTTAGCGTGACCTCTCCTTTTTTAAAGTGGAATGTATCAGTTAACAACAGTATTAGGCAGGCAGGAGAGGGCATGGAGGCCAGTATTAAAACAGGGACAATTATGAACTAAATGCATGCACACACGGAGCTGGATCCCTGCAGATGAGAAGCCAGACACACACCGCATATATAATCATTACTATAATCATCTCCACATTATACCATATACTTTTATAATGCAGTCACACCTAAATGCAATTACAGTATTTTAAAGTCTTAATTACAGTATTTTACAGTCAACATGAGTTCAGGTCAGGTTTCCAAACTGAATGGAGATAGTCATCCATCCATAAGAGGACAAAATACAAATATCTTTTTAACCCACAGGACTCGTTCTTTCCAGTCTAGTGTGATACATATAATTTGTGTGGCAATCGTATTGAATAATGTTGTTTTTGCTGTACTAAGTCGTGAGAACTATCAATAGTGGCTTATGTAACACAATACGCCATAAATCCCCATGGGATTAACAAAGGAAGACAATGTTTTTTTTAATTCTGGGACCTTTATGTACTTGCCGGCCGTTCGAAACGGTGGCTAATGTCCAAAGGATTTAAATTAGCTTGTGTGAAACCCTTTAAAAAAGCCCTTTATCACACAACGTGTCTCTACACATTACAACGTGTCGGTAATGCTGGCTAATCTGACTTTTCCACTTGCAAACTATTCAGGAACATGACTACTTCCTTTTTATTAGGCTTTACAGCCCTGTGAAGGTGTCTTGCAAACATTCATTGACGGGCTGTAAAGTTTTGGCACACATAAGTTTACAGTTTTCTTTTATGACCCGATATCTCACACCAGTTTGTGTCTTTTTACTCTTCCATGACTCTGAATATTAACACAGCAGTGGGAAAAGCACTTGCTAAAGCATTGATAATGGATGTGGCGTTTTGACTGGCAGGAATAGGTGAGACTTTAATCACTTTAATCAGGCTTTAATGTCTGTAAGGCAGTTTCCAGGTGTGAAGTGTCAATTCAATTCAAATTCAGACTTCAGTAGTGAGTTCAGTAGTGTTAGTGGACTGAATGTGAATGGACTGATAATGGGTGTAAATAAGGACTTTGTGTTTGAAGGGAAAGTAAATGCTTGGTGATCTGCACTGTATGGAAAATTGAGAGGACGACCATTTGAAATTTCAATAAACTTGAAATGTTTAGTTTGTGTATTTGAACTATGGATGTTTAGGATTAAGTTTTGTGAGAATAGCAGTAGTTTTACTTTGGATTATCTGAGAACATTCTGGCTGTTTCTTGTTTAAAGTGTAAGGAAACGATTTGAATTTGCCCTACTGTCAAGTTGCCGCAGTTAAACTCATATAACAAACCATTTGAATACATAAAAGCATTCCAAATTTTCTTTCTAAAAATCTTTTTATTCAAATACACAGAATTTTTTAATTCTGTGGAAAAATCTTGCAATTAAGATTTTGCAAGCTTAATAATTAGGCCTAAAACATTGTTGAAACAACTAAGAAAATAAAAATGGATATTTTCAGTTAAAGACAACCTTATTATTTGTTGCTCGCCTCTTTTCTTACTTTCTGTCAGTGTTTCAGTGCATAAACCACACTAGCGGCTTGTGTAATGAACATCAATGACGTTATGTGACGTTCGTCCTAAATGATTAGTTTAAAAGCAGGCGTTTGTAGGTGTTCTTCCCACTGTTAAATTAACCGTTTGGCAGAGGCCTCTGCTTGATCTTATAGTCATCAATTTACATGGCCGACTACATTTCTGTTTGTCATAATGCAATTACATTACAAAAATGCTCAGACAGGGAAAATATGTCAGAGCGAGTCTGTGTCAATTCACAGTTATGCCCTGAAAGACTATTCAATGCATCATCGCTTCCTCCTCCGTAATCCTCAGTGTTACTCAAATCAGAACCACTGATCTAAAGAAACAGCATTCGAGAGACCGACTGCGGTTGTCAGGTGAGTAAGACTCTGATGTGTTGTTCTGACAGTGTGAATTAAAACACATACGGTGTGAGACATTACAGTTTGGTCGTTATCAATTCAATAGCGCAATCACCATCCTGCAGAGGCTGTGATAAAAATAGTTTAGCCTGAATACAGAGAAAAGAGGTAATGCTGAAATCTCCCCCCAAAAAAAACCTAGCTAGGCATCCAACACTTTGTTTTTATACAAACATGACCGTATTTGCTTACAAATGTTGGTTTTGCTGTAATTGGAGCAGCTGCGTGCGACCAGTTGTGCCATGATCCATTAGTTTGATGCCTTGTCATTAACACGGGAAGGA